>JAAGEH010000639.1:0-16449 GCA_011751065.1 Lasiurus cinereus | reverse complement strand
GTCATAAAAGCCATATATGATAAACCCACAGCTAACATCATACTCAAGGGCAAAAACTAAAACCATTTCCCCTAAGAACAGGAACAAAAAAGGGATGCCCACTCTCACCACTCTTATTGGACATAGTACTTGAAGTATTAGTCATTGCGATCAGACAAGAAGAAGAAATAAAAGGCATCCAAATTGGAACAGAAGTAAAGATGTCCTTATTTGCAGATGATATGATATGGTACATTAAAACCTGAAAGATTCCATCAAGAGAAACCAAGATGGCAGCATAGGTAAACACCTAAACTGCTGCCTCACACAATAATTTCAAAACTACAACTAAAAGACAGAAAAGACATCATCAAGAACCATAAGAAAGCTGGCTGAGTGGAAATTCTACAACTAGAAGGAAAGAGAGGGGCTCACAGACACTCAGAAGAGCTTCAAAAAGCTAAGGTACAGAGACACATGCGTGAAGAGGATGGGTGGTGGAGGGCCTGGCTGGCTTCCTCTAGCAGGAGGGTGACGGAATCTCCTGACTGCACTGAACCCCAGATCTGGGCGAGACTCATACAAAGGTATTCTGGCCTGCTGTGAAAAGGGAGGAGGGCTCAGAAACTTAGGGAGCCCCTAAATCTAGATGTGCGCGAACCTGAGTGCAAGCACAGAGGGCTGACTGCTGATTGTGCCCTAGCCTTCTCTAGCAGGAGGGAGATAGAACCTCCCAACTGTGCTGAAATCCACTTCTGACTGCACTGAACCCCAGTTTTGGGTGAGACCCTAGGGACCCAGATTCATACAGGTCCCCGGAGCACATGGAAACTCAGGGGACATGGAAAGGCAGAGGTCTGGTCGCACACACTGGCACATGCACACAGAGAGGGCTGCAGCAATTACCTAGGGACACAGACCCAGGGGCCATATAAGGCAGGGTTGACAGGAAGCCAAGATTTTCTCTGCTCAGACTTGAGATTCTGCCACATCCAAGCTGAACAGAGAGGCTTTTGCAAATTTTAAAGTCTTGTATCATAAGGCTGACTCCTGCACAGAAGTTCTCCTGGTGTAAACACAGCTAATCCTCACAAACAATTGCCTTGAAGGTAAATTCCCTCAGGTGATACCAACAACATTCAAGACTTAACTGCAACAAGGCTGTACACACAGTCCACAAAGGGGTGCACCAAGAGAGTCCACCTCAGGTAACTGAGGAGGCAGAGACACTGGGCCATATAGGACACATAGCACACAAAGCTACTTTACCAACTCAGGGAAGCAGTGAAAATGCGGAGACAAAGGAGCAGATCACAAATGAAAAAAATGGAGGAAAACAAATGACTGAATACAGAGTTCAAAATTACGGTTATAAGGTTTTCAAGAATTACATATAAAAGATTGAAAAATTTAGCGAGACCCAAGAGCAGATAAAAAAGGACCAACTAGATATGAAAAAGGACCAACTAGAAATTAAACATACACTGACTGAAATAAAAAATATTATACAAAAACCTAACAGCAGACTAGAGGAACTCCAGAATCAAGTCAAAGATTTGAAATGCAAAGAAGCAAAATACACTCCACTGGAAAAGAAGAAGAATTCAAAAATGTGAAGATAATGTAAGGAGCTCCTAGGAGATTTTCAAGCATACCAACATCAGAATTATGGGGGTGCCTAAAACAAAGAGAGCAAGATACTGAAAACCTATTTGAAGAAATAATGACTGAAAACTTCCCACATCTGGTGAAAGAAATAGACTTATAAGTCCTGGAAGCACACAGAACCCCAAACAAAAGGAATTCAAAGAGGACCACACCAAGACACATCATAATTAAAATACCAAGAGCAAAAGACAAAGAGAGAATATTAAAAGCAGCAAGAGAAAAACAGTTCATTACCTACAGGAGAGCACCCATACAACTGTCAGCTGATTTCTCACTAGAAATGATGCAGGCCAGGTGGGAGTGGCAAGAAATATTCAAAGTGATGAATAGCAAGAACCTACAACCAAGATTACTCTACCCAGCAAAGCTATCATTCAGAATTGAAGGGCAGATAAAGCGCTTCACAGATAAGAAAAAGCTAAAGAAGTTCATCAGCACCAAACCAGTATTATATGAAATGCTGAAAGGTATGCTATAAGAAGAGGAAGAAGAAGAAAAAGGTAAAGATAAAAATTATGAACAACAAATACATATCTATCAACAAATGAATCTAAAAATCAAGTGAATAAAAGATCTGATGAACAGAATAAATTGGTGAATGTAATAGAATCAGGGACATACAAAGGGAGTGGACTGACAATTCTCAGGGGAAAGGGTTGAGGAGGGTGTGGGAAGAGACCAGACAAAAACTGTACACCTATGGATGAGGACAATGTGGGAGGGAAGGTAAAGGCAGAGGGAGGGATGGGAACCAGGTGAAGGGGAGCTATGTGGTGGGGAAGGAACAAATGTAATAATCTGAACAATAAATATTTATTAAATTTTAAAAAATTAAAAATAATTAAATGAAAGTACACAAAAAAGAAAGATTCCATCAAAAAAACTAATAGACTTAATAAATGAATTCAACAATGTAGGAAGATACAAAATTAATGCCCAGAAATCTATGGCATTTCTATACACTAATAGTAAAATTACAGAAAGAGAGAATAAAAAAGCAACCCCATTTACCACTGCATCAAAAAAATTAAGATACCTAGGAATAAACTTAACTAAGGAGGTAAAAGACCTATATGTGAAAAACGACAGGACACTGAAAAAAGAGATAAAGGAAGACGTAAACAGATGGAAGAGCATACCATGCTCATGGATTGGGAGAATCAACATCATCAAAATGTCCATTCTACCCAAAGCAATCTATAGATTCAATGCAATCCCACTTAGAATACCAACAGCATACTTCACAGACCTAGAACAAACTTTCCAAAAATTTATCTGGAATAAAAAAAAGACCCAGAATAGCTGCAACAATCCAGAGAAAGAAAAACAAAGTAGGTGGGAACTCAATACCAGATATCAAGCTGTATTACAAAGCCACTGTTCTCAAAACTGCCTGGTACTGGCACAAGAACAGACATATAGACCAATGGAATAGAATAGAGAATCCAGCTATCTACCCAAACCACTATGCTCAATTAATATTTCACAAAGGAAGCGTGAAGATACAATGGAGTCAAGCCAGTTTCTTCAATAAATGGTGTTGGGAAAATCGGATAGCTACATGCAAAAAAAAATGAAACTAAACCACCAACTTGCACCATACACAAAAATAAACTCAAAATGAATACAGAACTTAAACATAAGACCAGAAATCATAAAAAGACTAGCAGGCAGCAAAATCTCAGATATATGCTGAAGGAACTTATTCACTGATAGTGCTCCTAGGGCACTGGAAGCTAAAGAAAAAATAAACAAATGGGACTACATCAAAATAAAAAGCTTTTTCACATCAAAAGAACCATCAAAAAAAAAAACAAGAAAGCCCAATGTATAAGAAAACATATTTGCAAATGTTATCACTGATAAAGATTTAATCTCCAACATTTACAGGCAACTTATACAACTTAATAAAAGGAAGATAAATGGCTCTGGCAAAGTGGCTGCCCCTCAGCACTGGATAGATTCATTGAAGACTGGTGTCTTGGACTGGATTTTCTAGGAAACAGCACCCTAGGAAAATTGATGGGACAATAAGGAACTTACTGATGACACTTGTGGCAACTTTCATTCTGTTACTAAGCAATAGTAGGCAGAAAAAAATGCGGCAGAATACATGGATGTTTCTGGAGCTTTGTTGCTGAGCAGACAGTGAGAACAACTGAGGGTTGCACTGGGAGTGTTTGTTGGCAAGTTAAGAGACAGTTATCCTCCAGGAGAAAGTGGGGTACTGCTATACAGGGCTCCCCTGACCAGGCAGCCCCAATGCCATGGGTTTTTTTGTCTCCTGGAAGCAGCAGCATGAACATGGAGACCATACCATTTTTCAGGGGGAAGTGGATGTCTATGGTGGTATAAAAAGCTAGCTGCAGCACTCACCGAATAGCCAGGGGACACAGAACACCACTCTCCAATTGGTGCAAACACTTGGACTCAGAGGAGCTCCACAAGCCACATGGAAAGGTCAGATTTCGTCTGGGATAAGGAAAGAGAACTACATAACCAGACATCCATGGGCAGATGAAGAAACAACCCGCATATGAAAGAAAAGCAGGTATCACCAAAAAAAAGAAGTAAATGAAATAGAAGCAAAAATAAACCTGCCAGAGAAAGAGTTCAGAGAAATGGTCATAAAGTGGCTAAAAAGAATGGAAGACAAAATGGACAATATGAGTTAGATCGAAGAGGAAATGAAGAAGAACCAAGAGAAAATGAAGAACCAAGAGGAAATGAAGAATAATCAAGAAGAAATGAAAAATGACATCGCTGATGTAAAGAACTCAATACAAAGAATCAAAAGTAGACTAGAAGAAGCAGAAGACTGCATCAGTGAGCTAGAAGACAAGTTACAAAAAAATACCCAAGTACAGAAGCTTCTAGAAAAAAAAAATTAAAAAGCAAGAGGACAGCATAAGGGAACTTTGGGATAACATGAAACAAAACAACATCCGCATAATTGGGATTCCACAAAGCGTGGAAACTAAGAAAGGAATAGAAAACCTCTTTGAAGAAATAATGACAGAAAACTTCCCTGATATGGGAAAGAAAAAACCCACACAAATCCAAGAAGCTCACAGAGCCCCAGGCAAAATGAATCCCAAAAAACCGACATCAAGGCACATTTTAATTTAAATTGGCAAACACCAATGAAAAAGTAAGAATCTTAAAAGCAGCCAGAGAGAAACAGAAAGTTACCTACAAAGGAACCCCCATAAGACTAGCAATTGATTTCTCAACAGAAACACATCAGGCCAGAAGGGAATGGAATGAAATTTACAAAGTCATGCAAAGGAAGGGTCTGAATCCAAGAATACTGTACCCAGCAAGGCTTTCAATCAAAATTGAAGGTAAAATCAGGAGTTTCACAGACAAAAAAAGGACTAAGGGAATATATTGCCACCAAACCAGCAATGCAAGAAATGTTAAAGGGTATGCTGTAAAATAAAAGAAATAAGAAGCAAAAAGGAACACAGGGGTAAAAACTAAAAATGGCGACAAATAAGGACCTATCAATAATAACTTTAAATGTAAATGGATTAAATGCTCCAATCAAAAGACATAGGGTAACCGATTGGATAAGAAAACATGATCCATATATCTACTGTCTACAAGAAACCCACCTCAGAAAAAGAAATGCACACAGACTGAGGATGAAGGGATAGAAGATGGTGTTTCAGGCAAATGGAAATGAAAAAAAAAGCTGGGTTGCAATACCTATATCTGACAAATTAGATCTCAAAGTGAAGGACATAACAAGAGATAAAGAAGGCCACTTCATAATACTAAAGGGAACAATCCAACAAGAAGAAATAACTCTAGTAAACATATACGCACCCAATATAGGAGCACCTAAATACATATAAAAAACTCCTGGAGGACATTAAGGGAGAAATTGACAGCAATACAATCATAGTAGGAGACTTTAATACCCCTCTGACACCACTAGACAAATCCTCTAAACAAAAAATCAGCAAAGAAACATTAATCCTAAATGACTCACTAGACCAGATGGAATTAATTGACATCTTCAGAACATTTCACCCCAAAGCCATAGAATATACATTCTTCTCCAGTGCACATGAGTCATTTTCAAAGATAGATCATTTGTTGAGTCATAAAAGATCTTCAAATTCAAGAAGATAGAAATCATATCAAGCATTTTCTCAGATCACAGTGGCATAAAACTGGAAATCAACTTCAATAAAAACAATACAAAGAAATCAAACATATGGAGACTAAATAGCATGCTATTAAACAATGACTGGGTAACCAGAGAGATCAGGGAAGAAATAAACATCATGGCAACAAATGACAATGACAACACAACAATAAAAAATTAATGGGACACAGTGAAAGCAGTCTTGAGAGGGACATTCATAGCTCTACAAGCCTACTGCAAAAACAGGAAACAATGGTAATAATTTACCTAACCCTACAACTCAAAGACCTAGAAAGAGAGCCAAAAGAAAAGCCCAGTGTAAGCATAAGGAAGGAAATGGTACAGATGAGAGCAGAGATAAACAACATGGAGACCACAGAAACAATTCAAAAGATCAACAAAACCAAGAGCTGGTTCTTTGAAAGGATAAACAAGATTGATGGACCTCTAGCCAGGCTCACCAAGAAGCAAAGAGAGAAGACCCAAATAAACAAAATCAGAAATGAAAGAGGAGAAATAACAACCGACCCCCGCCGAAATACAAAGGATTGTTAAAAAATACTATGAACAACTCTATTCCAACAAATTGGACAACCTGCAAGTAATGGACATATTCCTTGAAAAATATAACCTTCCAAAAGTCAGTCCAGAAGAATCTAAACATCTCAATAGTCCAATAACTATGGAAGAAATTGAAGCAGTCATCAAAAAGCTTCCAGCAAACAAAAGCCCAGGACCAGATGGCTACACAGGAGAGTTTTACCAAACATTCAAGGAAGAATTAAAACCTATCCTCCTCAGACTATTCAAAAACATTCTAGAAGAGGGAACATTTCCAAACATATTCTATGAAGCCAGCATCACCCTAATACCAAAACCAGTTAAAGACAACACAATGAAAGAGAATTACAGGCAAATATCTCTCATGAACATAGATGCCAAAATCATAAACAAAATTCTAGCAAATCGGATCCAGCAGCACATCAGAAAGATCATATACCATGACCAAGTAGGATTCATCCCAGGAATGCAAGGATGGTACAATATCAGCAAATCAATAAATGTGATACATCACATAAACAAATTGAGAGATTAAAATCACATAGTCATATCAATTGATGCAGAAAAAGCTTTTGACAAAATCCAACACCCTTTCTTGATAAAAACTCTCAGCAAGGTGGGAATAGAAGGATCATACCTCAACATCATAAAAACCATATATAATAAACCCACAGCTAACATCATACTCAATGGGCAAAAACTAAAACCATTTTTGCTAAGAACAGGAACAAGACAGGGATGCCCACTCACACCACCCCTGTTCAACATAGTACTGGAAGTACTAGCCACTGCAATTAGAAAAGAAGAATAAATAAAAGGCATCCAAATTAGAAAAGAAGAAGTAAATCTGCCCTAGTTTGCAGATGACATGATTCTGTACATAAAAAACCCAAAGGACTCCATCCAAAAACTAATTGACTTAATAAATGAATTTGGCAATGTAGCAAGATACAAAATTAATACCAAGAAATCTATGGCATTTCTATATACTAATAGTGAAATTACAGAAAGACAGACTAAAAAAGCAATCCCATTTACCATCACCAAAAAAATTAAGATACCTAGGAATAAACTTAACTAAGGAGGTAAAAGTCCTATACACAGAAAACTACAGGACACTGAAAAAAGAGATAAAGTAAGACATAAGCAGATGGAAGAGCATTCCATGCTCATGGATTGGGAGAATCAACATCATTAAAATGTCCATACTACCCAAAGCAATCTACAGATTCAACACACTACCCATTAAAATACCAACGACATATTTCTCAGACCTAGAAAGAACTCTTCAAAGAGTCATCTGGAACAAATAAAGACCCTGAATAGCCACAGCAATCCTTAGAAAGAAGAATAAAGTAGGTGGGATCTCAACACCAGATTCAAGCTATATTACAAAGCAACTGTTCCCAAAACAGCCTGGTACTGCCACAAGAACAGACAGATAGACCAATGGAATAGAATAGAGAATACAGATATCCACCCAAACCACTATGCTCAATTAATATTTGACAAAGGAGGCATGAAAATACAATGGAATCAAGACAGCCTCTTCAATAAATGGTGTTGGGAAAATTGGACAGATACATGCAAAAAAAAATAAAACTAGACCACCAACTTACACCGTAAACAAAAATAAATTCCAAATGGATACAGGACTTAAACATAAGACGGGTAACCATAAAAATACCAGAGAAATCCACAGGCAGCACAATCTCAGACATATGCCTAAAGAACTTCTTCACTGATACTGCTCAAAGGACAATGAAAGCTAAAGAAAAATAAACAAATGGGATTACATTAAAATAAAAAGCTTTTGCACAGCAAAAGAAACCATCAACAGGGAGAATCCAAATGGCGGCATAGGTAAACACCTACACTGCTGCCTCGCACAATTTCAAACCTACAACTAAAAGACAGAATGGACATCACCCAGAACCACAGGTAAGCTGGCTGAGTGGAAATTCTACAACTAGAGGGAAAGAGAGGGGCTCACGGAGATCCAGAGGAGCTGCAAAAAGCTGAGGTACGGAGAGAGCGGGTGCCAGAGTACCTGGCTAGTTTTCTCTGGCAGGAGGGAAATGGAGACTTTCAAAGGCACCGAACCCCTTATCTTACGACACTAAACCCCAGATCCAGCTGAAAATCATATGGGGGTGTTTGGACTGTGAAAAGGGAGAGGTGCACAGAAATTTAGGGGAGTCGCAAAAGATCAGAGGAATGGTGGTGCTCACAGCACTGCGCAGGGGACAGACTGCTAATTGTGCTGCTGGCTTAAGCGAGTGGGCGAGAGACAGACCTCCCAACTGTGCCACTTCTGACGCCACTAAGCCCCAGTTTCAGGTGAAACCCTGGGGAACTAAACTCGTCTGGTCCTGGAGCACAGGGGAGCTGGAGAGGCAGCTCTCTAGAGGCACTGCGGGCATCCGCGCACAAGGACCGCTCCAGCGAATACCAAGTTCACATGAGACTCAGGGGCCATGGAGGGCGGGGCCGACTGGAAGGCAAGGTGGTCCCTTAACTCTTGAGACTCCACCCCTCCCAAGCTCAAAAGAGAGCCTTCTTCGGTTTTGCAAGTCTGGTATCATAAGGCTGAATCCAACACAGAAGTTCCCCCAGCATAGTGAAAATGCTGAGACAAGGGAAAGGATCACAGAAAAAAAGAAATGGAGGAAAAGAAATGACTGGATATAGAGTTCAAAACCATGCTCATAAGGTTTTTCAAGAATATGCTAGAAAAGTTGGATAAAGTTAGCGAGACCCAAGAGGAGATGAAAAGGGACCAACTAGAGTTACAAAAGATTCAACTAGAGATGGAAAAGGTCCAACTAGAGATGAAAAAGGACCAACTAGAAATTAAACATACATTGACTGAAATAAAAACTATTATACAAAGTCCTAACAGCAGACTAGAGAAAGGCAAAAATCAAGTCAAAAATTTGAAATATAAAGAAGCAGAAAACATTCAACTGGAAAAGCAAGTAGAGAAAAGAATCCAAAAATGTGAACATAATGTAAGGAGACTCTGGGACAGCTTCAAGTGTACCAACATCAGAATTGTGGGGGTGCCAGAGGAAGAGAGACAGCAAGATACTGAAAACCTTTTTAAAGAAATAATGACTGAAAACTTCCCACATCTAGTAAAAGAAATAGACTTACAAGTCCAGGAAGCACACAGAACCCCATATAAAAGGAATCCAAAGAGGACCACGCCAAGACACATCATCATTAAAATACCAAGAGCAAAAGACAAAGAGAGAATATTAAAAGCAGCAAGAGAAAAACAGTTCATTACCTACAAGGGAGCACCCATACTACTGTCAGCTGATTTCTCAACAGAAATGATGCAGGCCAGATGGGAGTGGCAAGAAATATTCAACATGATGAATAGCAAGAACCTACAACCAAGAATAATCTATCCAGCAAAGCTATCATTCAGAATTGAAGGGCAGATAAAGAGCTCCACAGAGAATAAAAAGCTAAAGGAGTTCATCAACTCCAAACCAGTATTATATGAAATGCTGAAAGGTACTCTTTTAGAAGAGGAAGAAGAAAACGGTAAAAGCCAAAAAATTATAAACAACAAATACATATCTATCAACAAGTGAATCTAAAAATTAAGTGAATTTAAAATTTGATCAACAGAATAAACTGGTGAATATAATAGAATCAGGAGTACAGAAAGGGAGTGGATTGATAATTTTCAGGGGGAATAGGGGTAAGGGGGGTACAGGGAGAGACTGGACCAAAATCATACACCTATGGATGAGCTCAATGGGAGAGAGGTAAGGGTAAGAGGGAAAGGTGGGAGCCGGGTGGAGGGGAGCTATGGAGGGGGAAAAAGAGGAACAAATGTAATA
This sequence comes from Lasiurus cinereus, assembly GCA_011751065.1. NCBI lineage: Eukaryota > Metazoa > Chordata > Mammalia > Chiroptera > Vespertilionidae > Lasiurus > Lasiurus cinereus. The sequence continues at coordinate 6,228 of JAAGEH010000639.1, read as the reverse complement.
ATCTGAATAATAAAGATTTAATTAAATAATAATAATAATAATAATAATAATAATAATAATAAATGGCCAACAGACCTAAATAAAATCTTTTGGAAAGAAGACAGAAGAAAAGCCAACAGACACATGAAAACATGCTCAAAGTCACTAATTATCCGAGAGATGCAAATCAAAATGACAATGTGATACCATCTCACACCTGTCAGAAAGGCAATCATCAACAAATCAACAAACGACAAGTGTTGGTGAGGATGCAGAGAAAAAGGAACCCTCAGGCACTGCTGGTGAGAATGAAGACTGGTGCAGCCACTGTGGAGAACAGTATGGAGTTTCCTCAAAAATCTAAAAATGGAACTCCCATTTGACTAAGTGATCCCACTCCTAGGAATATATTCTAAGAAAATAGAAACACCAATCAGAAAGAACATAGACACCCCTATGTTCATAGCAGCACAATTTACAATAGCTAAAATTTGGAGACAGCCTACGTGCCCGTCAGCAGATGAGTGGATCAGAAAACTATGGTACATCTACACAATGGAATACTATGCTGCCATATAAAAGAAGGAATTCTTACTATTTGCAGCAACCTGGATGGAACTGAGAGCATTATGCTAAATGTAATAAGCCAGTCAATGAAAGAAAAATACCACATGATCTCACTCATTTATGGATAATAAAGAACATTATAAACTGATGAACAAAAAGATAGATACAGAGGCAGTAAAGCATCAAACAGACTGTCAAATTACATCCAGGGAGAGGTGGGGTATATAAGAGATCAACCAAAGGACTGTTATGCATGCATATAAGCATAAGCAATGTATGCAAGACACTGGGATGTGAAGGCATGGGAATGGGGTGGGGGAAACAATAGGAAGATATCTACACATGTAATACATTAATTTAAAAAACAACTCAGATTAAAAAAAAAAAAGATTTAAGCCCTGACCTCAAATCTTTTTTTGTTTTGTTTTGTTTTGTTTGTTTGTTTGTTTGTTTGTCTCAGTGGATAGATCATTGATCTCTAATTTTGTTCTTCTTTCTCAAGATTATACAATGGTCAATAGGTATATGAAAAGATGTTCAACATCATTAATTATCAGGGAAATGAAAATCAAAACTATGAGATACCATCTTATACCTATTAAGATTGCTATTATATTTTTTTAAAAAGGTAAATGGCCGAAACAGGTTTGGCTCAGTGGAGAGAACGTCGGCCTACGGAGTGAAAGGTCCCAGGTTCGATTCTGGTCAAGGGCATGTATCCTGGTTGCGAGCACATCGATGTTTCTAACTCTCCCTTTCTCTCTGTAAAAAATCAATAAAATATAAAAATATAAAAATAAAAAGGTAAATGTTGTTGAGGATATGGAGAAATTGGAACCCTTGTACAGTATAGGTGGGAATATATATCAATACAGCCATTAAGAAAAACAGTCTCAAGGTACCTAAAAAGAATAAGAATAGAACAACCATGTCAGTAACTTAAAAAGATACCTTCCATGTTCATTACAGTATTATTCATATAATCCAAGTTATTAAAAAAACTCATATCTTGTCCACCAACAGATGAATGAAGAAAATGTGATATTTACATTCATTGGAATATTATTCAGCCTTAAAATAGAAAAAAACCCTGCCATTTATGACAACATTAATGAGCCTGGAGGACATTATACTAAGTGAAATAGCCATTAACAGAATGACAAATATTTCATGATTTCACTTAAATGAGGTATCTAAAATAACCAAGCTTATAGCCTGGCGAGGTGACTTAGTGGTTGAACATTGACCTATGAACCAGGAGGTCACAGTTCAATTCCCATTTAAAGCACATGCCCAAGTTGCAGGCTCCATCCCCAGTAGGAAGTGTGCTTGAGGCAACCAATCAATGATTCTCTCTCATCATTGATGTTCCTTTCTTTCTCCCTCTCTCTTCCTCTCTGAAATCAATAAAAATATATTTTAAAATAAATAAATAAATAAACAAATAAAATCAATTAACCAATCTTACAGAAGCAGAGAATACCATAGTGGTTACCAGGACCTGGGAAATGGTAAGTCTTTTTCCAATACGTATAAACTTTCAGTTATGCTAGATGATTGTTTTAGTGATCTGCTATACAGCATGTCTAGAGTTAAAAATATGATATTGTACACTTCAAATTTTATAAAAAGAGTAGATTGCATGTTAAGTGTTTGCCAGGGTTCTTTTCCCAGCCTTACAAAGGGTTCAGCATTCTGGAGAAAGGGGCTGTGCATAGATTCAAGAAAGAGTCCAAGGACGATGAAAGATATTTTTGAAAGGCATTGAGGGTCAGAGGAGCTTCAGGTAAAGACTTTCCTTGTCTCAGGACCCCATGCTTTTATTAAACACAATTTGTCCCAAGGCAAGGGGGAAATATACCCTTCAAAGAGTAAGGTATCAAAGGGTACAGAGCATTGTCAGTTTGGGGAATAGCCTACAGCTGTTCAGGTGTTTGGCCAATAGGAGGCAATAAAATGCCCTGAGCTGTCTGGCAGCTAACAATTATCCTATTCAGATTTGAGGGAAGTGCCCTTTAGCCATTTCCAACAAATAGACTACATATGTGGCTCACCCTTGTTGAGCCCCCCAAGTCACATCAATTTTTTGAGAGAACTCTTGTAATTATTACATGCTAGAATTGGTTCTTGGCATCTCACCCTTTTTGATTTTTTAAATTTAACAAGAATGTATGTTTTAAAATTTTTAAATTCAATGGAAAGAGATAGAGTTCTATCAAGTCCCTTTAAATTGCTGTCATGCATTAAAGGAATTAGCATGTAGTCAGTTTCTTTGTGGGCCAACAGTTCTTTGAGTTCCAATTTCAATGTCAACAGTTTTGAGTCCCAATTTCAATGTCCTACAATTCTTTATGTGTTCATTTCAGCAATGATATTTCAGTTCTGGATGGTAGACAAACGATGGCAATGCAGGTCCGACCCTCTCTGGTTTGGTCCTGGGCAACCTGCATTGACGCACAGCTGCTGACTGCTAGCCTGGCAAGACCTCTTCACCATCTCCATTTCTGGACTGTTTTTCCTCTGTTCTTGGGGGCCACTGTTTATTCTGTGACTGGAGCAGTCCTGTCAATTTCTCTCTGGGATCCATTGTTGAAGGAATCCACAGGGGCTTTTCTGGAAATATACAAACATATTCTCGACCAAAGGTTAGTAAAGGAATATTTTCTATAAATCAGACTTGGGATCCTTTTTATTTTTGCCCAATTTTCCTTTGGCTTATTTTGACATTATATGTGTTTGTGAGTATCTTGCTGTTATCATTACAAATGAAAAATAATATTCCAAAGTAAAAAAATGTATTGATGTAATTTATTTACAGGATATTTTTCTTACAGGATATTATTCTACTATCATATTTTTCTTTCCACTACCCCCCCTTTTTTGATTTAAATATTAGGAGGCTTTCAGAAATTTCACAATGCAGTCTTGATAACTTTTCATTTTAATTTTTGCACAGAAATATTACTGCTTTGGATTCATAGCATGTTAAGCAATATTACTATGAAATGAACCATCAATAAAAATTTTAGTTAATATTCAGGAACAGATTTTTGTCCAGTACAATTTAGTTTTTATTAATATTCACTTATTTCAATTAGCCGATTTAAATCAATCTGAAATAAGGTTTATTTTTAATTTTGTTAGTCCTAGGTTATGGACAATAAATGACATTAACCAAATTTTTGCAGTTAGTCTTTGAATAACTTTAAACTTTGTCAGGGAGGCAAAAACACAAATTATTTACTTCTGTTTATGTGGCCAAATACATTGACTTTCAATTACAGTTCTTAGGACATTTGAAGGAAACCTTTCTTTATTTCCTTCCAAAATAACTTTCAGGAATCTTTATCTTTCTTTTTACCAAACAACCTACAAGGCTGCTGCTTGGTGCTCAAGCCTACAGCAGAATAACTAGCTATATTACAAGTAACTTTATATAAAATTGACTACTATTTTACTGTCAGATTTAATAATTTAACAACAATCTTAGTTTACCCTGTAAATATTAGTGGAAGAGATTTTAAAATTTCTCCTTTTTATTAAATTTATAATTATATTTTTAAAGAGTATCCCTTTTGGCTAATTTGGCTCAGTGGATAGAGCGTCAGCCTGTGGACTGAAGTGTTGTAGGGCAACCTGCAAGAGACGACCTCCAGAGACAGAGATCAAAATTTATGAGCCTTTATTAAGCTGGCCAGTGATTACAGTTGCAGCACTTCACCATGGCAAAGGTTGAACTGCAGTCCAGACCACAGGTGTTACAGCCAATTTATACTCAGAAACCACAAGAGGGAGTTAGGACTCTTACAATGACAATCTGAAGGTTACAAAAGTTATTTTTTCAGCTGTTTCCAAGAAATTCAGGGCACAGGTACAACACCTGGGCATACTTGGCACCCTCTCCCTCTAAACTCCAACCGACCCATTGTTCAGTAACCTACTCCATCTTCTTCTGTCTTAACGCACCCTGCCTCCTGGGGTAACAGAGGAGCTGTGCAAAGTTTTCATCACAGAATATTATGTTTGCAGCACAGAACATTCCCTACTGGTCTTTACAGTGAATCAAATCATTGATTCAGATTCTTCCCCTCCTTCCCCGGGGCTTCACTGGTAATGGGTGTGGAGGACCATGAGCTTTACAGCTTGTAGACTATTTTGAATGAAGTTTAGTAAGCATTTGGGGCAAAGCATGGGCCAAACAGTAAAATGAGGAGCAGGAGGACCAGAGGGCCGGCTATGGCTGACAAGAGGGTAGTTAGCCATGGTGTCCAAGTGAACAGGTTTTCATACCAATTTTCTTCAGCCCTTCTCCTTTCTTCTCCATCCAAGAGGCATTTCTTAAGCTGACTTAGACTCTCCCTGATGACGCCGGAGTGGTTTGTGTAAAAACAACAGGTTTCTCCTAGCACTAAGCACAAACCTTCTTGCTCTAGGAACAATGGATCTAATCCCCTCCGGTTCTGCAAGACTACCTCTGCTAGGGAGTTTAAGGAGTGTTCTAGCTGTCCTACCAATTTTTCAAGGGTGCTAAGGTCCTGATAGACCTGTTGTCCTAGCTCTTTGTAGTTCTGATGTCCTGTTATTAGAGCGGCAGTTCCTACGGAAGTAGATCAAGGCAGTGTCCTGACCCACAGGTTAAGTCAACGAGGACCCTATAGGGGGAGTGGGGATGAAAGGGACAAGAGACACAAGGAATGGAGACAAGACAAAGTTCTGATCAAGTCTCATTTATTCAGCAGTAGATCGGGGTATTTATGGGGAGAAGGAGGAATGAGGAAGTTAGCGAAAATTCCTAGCTCTAAGGCGAAACGCCTGGCTTTCGGGAGATAGGGAAAGAGATAGGGTTTGGGGTAATAGAAACCTAGCCGGAGGTTAGTGCTAATGTGGCTGGAGCTTACTACAAAATGGCTATGAAGCACAAGTTTCCCACAGGTCCCACTTTTCTTTAAACTTTGAAAGGCCGAATATCCTTGAGGGGACTGTGCCTGTCTTAGGTTAGGAACTACCATACGGTACCAACCCACCTTACCCATCATTGGAAAGCAGGGCAGCATAAGGCCCAGTTCCTGGCTTAGGCGGTGGTCAGTGTCACGTACAAGTTCCAGTTGCCCGTCTCTGGCTAACCAGCCCAGCACACCAAGGTGGAAAGTTTGCTATTAGAGTAATTCCTCAATTACTCTATTGAATGTCATCGTATTCCTTGAATATTAGAGTAATTACCTCAATTACTCTATAGAATGTTATATTTCTCCTTTTTAAGGAGTTTGCAACTTTCCTTTTTGCCCATCTCAAGTTTATGATAAGGGACCTGTATAGATTGCATCTTAATGGCATCCACTTGTTGCTTAATAAAAGCCATCAATTTATTAAAAAGAAAAGGTCCTAGCGATAGGATTATTAGTAAGCCAAGCAGAGGTTCTAATAAGGGAAGAAGATAGGGTAATATTCCATTTAGCCGATTCCACAAGGGGTTGTCAAATAGTTCTCTTCTTTTCATTAGGTCTTCTTGTAGCTTCTTTATCTTATCACGAACAATGCCCGGTTTATTTGCATAAAAGCAGCAGCGTTCCTGTAGAGCCAAACAGATCCCTTCCTGTTCTGCTGTCAATAAATCTAATCCTCTTCTATTCTGGAGGACTACCTCCGCTAAGGAGTCTGTCTGATCTTGAATATCATTAATAG
>JAAGEH010000638.1:0-10667 GCA_011751065.1 Lasiurus cinereus | reverse complement strand
GCTCCCTAATGGGGATGTGCCCGCCACCAGGATACATGCCCTTGACCGGAATCGAACCCAGGACCTTTCAGTCCGCAGACCGACGCTCTATCCACTGAGCCACACCGGTTTCGGCTGTAATTTTTTTTTTAAAGATATATTTTATTGATTTTTCACAGAGAGGAAGGGAAAGAAATAGAGAGTCAGAAACATCGACGAGAGAGACGTCGATCAGCCGCCTCCTGCACGCCCCCCACTGGGGATGTGCCCGCAACCAAGGTACATGCCCTTGACTGGAATCAAACCTGGGACCCTTCAGTCCGCAGGCCGACTCTCTATCCACTGAGCCACACCGGTTTCGGCCCCGCTGCAGTTTGACAGTCTGTCTGATGCTTTCCTGCCTCTGTGTCCCTGCCTGCAAGTGTTTGTTAAAATGTGTGTTTTTTTTACTTCAGAGAGGAAACGAGAGAGGGAGAGACCTCAACGATGAGAGTCACTGACCGGCCGCCCCCTGCACGGCCCCCCCTGGGGATCCAGCCCGCCACCCGGGCGCGTGCCCTGACCGAGGAATCAAACCCTGACCTCCTGGTTCAGAGGTCGGTGCTCAGCCGCTGAGCCAGGCTGGGCGGGGCCTGGGATAGAGATGATCCACCAGCCATAAACCGAACCACAACCAGCTCCCGCCTCCGGTGTGGGAGCGGAACCGTCCGAGGGGTTTGATTCGAACCCGGTGCGGGGAGAGCGGCCGGCAGGCCTCTCAGCAGCTCGCCTGGCTCCACAGCCACTTCCTCCCGTGGCGATTCACCGAGCTGCCCCTGCTGCCCGCTCGCCAGGAGGAGCATCTAATTATTTTAAAAAACGCGTCTTTATTGGGCTCAGAGAGGAAGGGAGGGAGAGAGAGAGAAACATCCACGCTGAGAGAGGATCAGGGATCAGCTGTCTCCGCCCCCCCCCACAGGGGAGGGAGCCTGCCACCCGGGCCTGTGCCCCCCGACTGGGGATCCTCCTGGTTCCTGGGTCGGCGCTCAACCACTGAGGCCGTTCATTCCATCCAGTTTTTATGCAGAAAGATGGCGGTGTTTACCTGTGAGGTGTGAAAGAGAGAGACACACACAACTCCTGACACTTCTCTGCGACCCCCGGGGCCCGCAAACCCCACATGGGACACCCGAAACGAATAGTCGGATCTAAGCACGCGTGCCGACCACACTCACAGAAAACAGCAACAGGTGTCCCGGGAAAACACGCCCGCACCCCCACACCACACGGGACAGACAGCCCCCGGAGCCCTGGGCAGTGCGGCTCCATGGCTCAGCCTTGTCCCCGGCACCCAGGGGTCAGGGTTCAATGCCCAGGCGGGGCACAGGCCCGGGGGGCAGGCTCGGGGGATCCTGCAGAAAGCAGCCAATCAGTGCTTCTCTCTCCGCACGGACGTCTCTCTCTCTCTCTCCCTCCCCCTCTGCCTTCCTCTCTGAACCCATAAAAAGATTTTAAACACAAACAAATACAAGCTCCTTCCTGGCTGTTTCTCCCGAATGCTGTGAGCGAACCCTCCAGGGAAACCTCGCTGTGTGTCTAAGAATTGGCGTTCACACGGTGCCCGGGGCCCTGTCTGCCCTCAGACGTCCGTCGCTGCGGCCAGAGCGGCCTGAGTCACCCCGGCTACGTGACCGGCGGCAGCTGAGCCTCCGGGCTGCGGCGCGGGTCCGAGCCAGGGCGCAGGGCTGCCGTAGGACGACTGTGCCTCCCCCTCCATCCCTTTCCATCCCCCTCCATCCCCTGAACACGCTTGGGCACAGGGTGGGACGTCTGTCTCCCTGCTCTACCCCCTGTTCCCGAACATGCTTGGGCACACGGCTGGACGTCGGTAGGGTTTGCTCACAGAGGTCACGAAAGATGAGCAGGAAGGGCTTTGCACTCTGTGGGATGGGGGGTGGGGGGAGAGGGAGGAGGGGCAGCTGGCCACGTGCGAATGTCCAACAGGAACTTAAATTTTATAAAAAGCACAGCGCCGCGTGCAGACGCGGTGAGGCTAAGGCAGGTGAGCAGAAGACATGAACTTTTTCTTTTTTAATATATATATATATTTTATTGATTTTTCACAGAGAGGAAGGGAAAGGGACAGAGAGCCAGAAACATCGATGAGAGAGAGAGACATCGATCAGCCGCCTCCTGCACGCCCCCCACTGGGGATGTGCCCACCACCAAGGTCCATGCCCTTGACCAGCATCGAACCTGGGACCCTTCCGTTCCCCAGGCTGACGCTCTGCCCACTGAGCCACACCGGCCTCGGCAAGCCATGAACTTTAGAACCTGGGAGCTGGACTTTATTATTGTGTTTAATGTTGAAAAAATATATATATTTTGTTGATTTCAGAGAGGAAGGGAGAGACGCATCCACGATGAGAGGGAATCACGAACCGGCTGCCTCCCGCCCGCCCCACACCGGGGACCGAGCCCGCACCCGGGCCTGGGCGCTGACCGGAAAAGGAACTGTGACCTCCTGGTTCACAGGTCGACGACGCTCAGCCCCGGAGCCACGCCGGCCGGGCAGGTGGTGACCTTACTGAGATGGCAGGGAGCCAGGGAGATGGGGAAATCGCCTCCTTAGTCACCACCATGGGAAAGGGCCGAGTTCAGGCTTCTTTTATGTCCGGGGCGGGGGGTGGGGGGGGAGGAGGGGGAGGTCAAGGCGGTGAGGGATGACCACACGGCCAGGCCGGGGGTGGTGACACCCGTCTGCTTTGGTCAGCACCTGAGGTTGCCATGGTTTCCGCCGCCAGGTCCCTACCAGGTTCCACCAGCAACCGTCCTGCCTGCGAGCCGTCCTTCTTCCCCCGGCGAGGGCCTGGGGGCCGAGAGGGTGACTCAGAAGTTCCTGGGCTACGGGTTCGAGTCCTTCCCCATGAGGGTCTCTGTGTCATTGGTTCTCCACCTTCCTCAGGGCACGACCCTGGCCTACAGCTCCTCCTGGGGTGGTGACCCCCAACCATGACATGTTGCTCCGGTGATGCATCGTGATGTCAATATCTGCCTTTTCCGAGGGTCTTCGGCGACCCCTGGGAAAGGCTCGTTCGACCCCCAAAGGGGTCGCGATCCGCAGGTAGAGAGCCGCTGCTCTGTGTGGACTCGGCGGGAGTGGGGTGGGAGGGGCCTCTCGGGTTCGGGCAGGGCTGAGCCGGAAGAGACGGCCTTATCTCATCACACGACTGTGGGGACGTGTGGGAAACGTGTTGTGCTTGACAGCCATGTTGCTGTAAGCCCCAGCCACGTTAGCACTAACCTCGGGCTAGGTTTCTATGACCCCAAACCCTCTCTCTTTCCCATAAGCCAGGTGTTTTGCCTTAAGGGCTAGGCCAGGTGTTTCGCCTTAAGGGCTAGGAATTTTCACTAACTTCCTCATCCCTCCTTCTCCCCATAAACACCCCGGTCTACTGCTGAATAAACGAGACGTGATCAGCACTTTGTCTTGTCTCCGTTCCTGGTGTCTCTTGTCCCTTTCATCCCCACGCCCCCTCGAGGGTCCTCGTTGACTTAACCTGGGGGTCAGGACAGGGATGGTCTTCTCACCGCCACCGTCCGCACTGCACCCGGCACTGAGGCCCCACCTGCGGCCCGGCCAGCCTGGCTCAGTGCGGAGCGCCGACCTAGGAGCCAGGAGGTCACACGGGTCGACTCCCGGTCGGGGCCCAGGCCCAGGCCCAGGTTGTGGGCTTGATGCCCAGTCGGGGGCATGCAGGAGGCGGCCGGTCAGCGACTCTGACTCCTCATGGAGGTTTCTCTCTCTCTCCCTTCCTCTCTGAGATCAGTAAACATGTATGAGAAAAAGAAAAACCCTGGCAGAAACCGGGGTGGCTCAGTGGATGGAGCGTCGGCCTGCGGATGGAAGGGTCCCAGGTTCGATTATCGTCAAGGGCATGGACCTTGGTGGCGGGCACATCCCCAGTGGGGGGCGTGCAGGAGGCGGCTGATCCATGTCTCTCTCTCATGGATGTTTCTAACTCTCTATCCCTCTTCCTTCTTCTCTGTAAAAAAAAAGTCAATAAAATATATTTTTTAAAAAAGAAAAACCCATCTGAGTGCTGCCAAGTTCTACCCTGGAAGTAAAGAGGCCCGGGTTGGCCCAGCCGCAGCCTCAGGCCAGAGTTCGCCCGTCCAGATGGAGGCTGAGGCTGGAGGTCCCTGCGGGACGCCAGGGCAGGTGCCAGGGGAGCCGGCCCCGTGAAGGAGCCCCTCGAACGGCTGCCTGGCTCTGGGCGGCACCGTGCCCGCTCCCTTCTTTTTATTTTTTTTAAATATATTTTATTGATTTTTACAGAGAGGAAGGGAGAGGGACAGAGAGCCAGAAACATCGATGAGAGAGAGAGACATCGATCAGCCGCCTCCTGCACGCCCCCCACTGGGGATGTGCCCGCCACCCAGGTCTGTGCCCTTGACCGGAATGGAACCTGGGACCCTTCCGTCCGCAGGCCGACGCTCTACCCACTGAGCCACACCAGCCTCGGCTCCCCTCTCTCTCCTTTTTATTTCCGTGCCTCGGTCTCCCCAGGCGTGCCTCCCGCGGCCCGCAGGCCCGTGCACCCGCGGGACGCTTTGTGGGGAGGCCTGGACCGGGGCCCACCCCCCCTTTCCCCTCCTCCCCTCCCCCCCCACCGGCCTGCCCCTCTTGGCTGCGCGCGTGGAAAACGCATTTGTCCCTGGCGGCGGTGGAGGCGGGCGGGTGGGCGGACGGGCTTTTTAACATTCCAGGGGGCTCTTAATTGCAGAAAACCGCTGCTTCAGCCTCAGCCCTTGATTGTCTTCCTCTCTTCCGGCTCAGAGCCAAGCGAGGGAACGAGACCAAACGAGCTGCGTTTCATAAACACGCCCTCCCCCGGCGAGACCTCTCCGAGCCGCCCGCGCCCCCGGCTCCCGCTCCATGCCTGGTTCCCATTTGCGCCTTCTCCTCCCTCCGGCAGCGGCGAGCGGAGGGGGGAGACAGCCAGAAAGAAGGTCTGAGAACCACCCCCGTACCCCCCACCCAGGCTGCCCTCTGTCCCCCCCGCCCTGCGTGGCTGCCAGACCTCGCGAGGTGCTGGGTGAAGGGAGGCCGAGGGTGACAAGATGGGGACGGAGCACCCAGGACCTCAGGCTGTGCGTGCAGCACCCCGTGTCGGGCGCCCCCTCGGTGCTGGCCCGGGACCCTCGCGTGCGTGGCCGTGGCCACTGTGATTCTGTGCAAACCCCACGTCGTGGCGTCCGGGAGGGACCCCTCCTCCCCCTGGCTCTGAGCCGCACGCACCCTGCCCCGTGGTGAACGCGGGGCGCGTGGGTGCATTTGAGTCCGACACCCCCGGTGTGTCTGGCCCCCTCGCCCGGGACAGTGCTCTCTGTGTGTGGTGAGTGTTCGCGGGGCAGACCCGCCGGGGTTTCTCCGGACCCGACGCCGACGGCGTGTTTGCCGAATCGGTGTGGATACAGCTCCGTTTTCAAGAAAGAATACTGTGGCCCTGACCGGTGTGGCTCAGTGGATAGAGCATCGGCCTGCAGACTGAGGGGGTCCCGGGTTCGATTCCGGTCAAGGGCATGGAGCTTGGTGGGGGGCACATCCCCAGTGGGGGGCGTGCAGGAGGCGGCTGATCAATGTTTCTCTCTCATCGATGTTTCCACCTCTCTATGCCTTTCCCTTCCTCTCTGTAAAAATCAATAAAATATATATATATTTTAAAAAAGGCCAAGATCGGTTTGGCTCAGTGGATAGAGCGTTGGCCTGGGGACTAAAGGGGTCCCGGGTTCGATTCCGGTCAAGAGCATGTACCTCGGTGGCGGGCATATCCCCGGTCGGGGGCGTGCAGAAGGCAGCTGATCGATGTCTCTCTCTCATCGATGTTTCCACCTCTCTATCCCTCTCCCTTCTTCTCTGTAAAAAAAAAAATCAAAAAAAATATTTTTTTAAAAAAAGCAAGAATATGTGTATCTGGCAGGAGTGGGAGATGCCCCCCGCTCCAGGTTTTATTTCTGGGTTCTGAGAAGGAGAGGAAAAAGGAACCCCAGCCGGTTTGCTCGGTGGATGGAGCATCAGCCTGCATGCGGACGGAAGGGTCCCGGGTTCGATTCCCCTGCCGGGCACGCACCTGGGTGGCAGGCTCTATCCCCAGTGTGGGGTGTGTGGGAGGGAGCCGATCCGTGATTCTCTCTCGTCGTTGATGTTTCTCTCTCCCCCGCCCTCCCTCCCTCTCTGAAATCTATAAAATACATATTTTTTAAAAAAATGTACGCCTTCGTGCCCTGGCCCGTGGGCTCAGGGGTTCAGTCCCCGGTCAAGGGCCTGTACTTGGGTTGCAGGTTCCATCCGGGTCTGGCTGGGGTGCAACCCATCCATGTTTCTCTCTCTCCCATCGAGGTTTCTCTCTCTCTCTCACCCCCTCTCCCTCCCCCTCTCTCTCTAAAAAAATCAGTGGAAAATAGACTCTCGGGTGAGGGCGAACGCAAAGTAAAAATAAACACGCCTGCGTCTTATTAAGTCGATTTAGCGCGGTCAAAGCCATGTTTCTCAAATGTTATTGCGACCAAGCCGACCTGCCATCATTAGATTCATTAGAGGGTTCTAGGCCCATAAATTCACTTTTCATCCGCTCAGACCCCCTCAATCCCACGAGGCCCCGGCATCTGGAGATCTGCAAAAGCCACTAAACCGCTGGCGTTTTCATAGGCCCCATAACTCACGCTTTCGTGGCAGTGTTTGCGGAGGTGGGGCCTCTGCACCCGGGCCGTTCCCGCCGAGGTCTCCGCGGAGGGAGCGAGCCCGGGCCCCGGCGCCCAGCGGGCCTCTGGCCCTCGCATCTCACGACCCGTGAGTCAGCCTCGGCGGCGGCCAGCGGCCAGCGGCCAGCGGCCAGCGCAAGATTTACGGCCGCTCTTCTCCGTTGAAAGGCGGTTGGCGAGCCGAAAGGCACACTGATTCGTCCTGGTCTCGGCTTCCAGGAACGGAGCCGCAGCGTTTGTACCCCGAATCCCCAGAAAACATGCGGTGAAAGCCCCCGGGGGGAGGGGGTGAGGGTAGGGGAAAGGGCAGGACAGTCGGCCCAGATCTCCGCTTCCAGGGCTCAGGGTGTTCGTGAGCCACTCGTGTTCCCCTGGGAAGGACGCTCCCTGGCCCGACCCCTTCCCCTGTCACCCTTAATCCACCCCCCAATCCCAGGCCGGCGCCTGCGGGGGGCAGAGACACGGCTGCGCGGCGCCCCCACGCGTGCCTGCGACACGATTCTGCCTTCGCTCCCGGCTGCCCTGCGGGTGGAGGCTGGGACGTGGAGGTCGCGGCTCCATCACAGCCACCATCGCCCGAGGGAGGAGGTGCCAGTCCAGCTGGAACTCCCCTCTGGTCTGGCCGCCTGCATGGATGACCGACGCCCAGTGATCACGGGAGTCCGGTTCGGGGCGGCCGCTCCGCCACAGCGGGACCCACAGGCCTCTGGTGGACCGGCGTGGACTGACGTGGACGAACACGGACTGGTGCAAACTGGCGTGGACTGGCGTGACTGACATGGATGGACATGGACTGGTGCGAACTGGCGTGGACTGACGTGGACTGGCGTGACAGACATGGATGGACATGGACTGGTGCGAACTGGCGTGGACTGGCCACCGCACGCTGGCCCGGGCAGCCGCGGCGAGGACGAAGTCCGGGCCCTTTCGGATGGTTTGTCGGACTCCGCGCTGGCACTGAGCACAGGGTTCAGCAGGGACCTTTCCCCCCCTTCGTGGCCGGTGAGCTGGGCATGTGGAGTCCTTCGGTTGCTGTGACGCAGTCTGGTCAGGATTCTCCTCTGTGTTTACTCACCTCGTCACACCGTCTGTGCTCAGAAGGCCAATGCTTAGAAGCACCGGTTCTGGTGTTTCCGTGGTCATTCCATCCTCATCCCATTTCACCGTCATCGTTAATACCATCATCATCATTGTCACCATCATCACCATCCCAATCATCACCATCACCACCCCCATCATCATCACCACCATCGTCATCACCACCATCATCACCACCATCACCACCATCACCACCATCACCACGGTCATTCCATCATGGATGTTGTGTGTGAGCTGATATGCACATCACATCCACAGCGACAACGAAAAAAGCAAGTCCTGCGCACACGCACATGCATGTAACACACACATTCACTCTGTGTGTACACACACACACACACACGTCTAACCTGTCTATCTGCCGTCTGTCTAGCCGGTGTCGGAGGGGAGAGGCTGTGTGTGGGGAGGGCTGTGTGGGCCGTGTTCCTCGGGCACAGTTCCCCCCGGGCCTGCCTCCGCGAGCACCTTTCCTACGTCAGTCAAAGCTGCGCTGTTTCCCCTCACGTCCTGCAGCCCGTCCCCAGGCCGGACCCGCGGGACCCGGGACGCCGGGGGCCGTGGAAACAGAAACAGTGACGGCCGGACAATGGGCACTTCCCCCGGCGGCGGTGGCGGCGGCGGCGCACAATGCAGGCGCGTTGGACACGGCCCGGAACATTCCACGCGAACCCGCGGCAGGAAACAGCCCGGGTGAGGGGACTTCGCCTGAGGTGGCGGCTTGTTCTCACGTCCCCAGGCGAATGCAGCAAGTGGGACCCGGCCCCCGGCCCCGGGACAGAACATGAACAACCACTCGAACCCGAGCCTCCCGGCCCGTGGAGCAGGCTCTTCGCGTTCAAACTCGGGCCTGTGTCTCAGCCAAGGACCCAGCCAGCACCTCGCGGGGAGGAGGCCAGCCCAGCCTGGCTCCCTGCAGGGACTTCCTGCCCATTTCTTTTCTTTTTTTCTTTAAATATATTTTATTGATATTTTTACAGAGAGGAAGGGAGAGGGATAGAGAGTCAGAAACATGGATGAGAGAGAGACATCGATCAGCCGCCTCCTGCACGCCCCCTACTGGGGATGTGCCCACCACCCAGGTCCATGCCCTTGACCGGAATCAAACCCAGGACCTTTCAGTCGGCAGGCCGACACTCTATCCACTGAGCCACACCGGTTTCGGCTCTTTTTTTTTTTTTTTAATTAAATCATTCAGATTATTACATTCGTTTCTCTTTTTTCCCCCTCAATAGCTCCCCTCCACCCGGCTCCCACCCCTCGTTCTACCCTTCCCTCCCTCCCCATTGACCTCATCCATCGGTGTATGATTTTTGTCCAGTCTCTCCCTGTACACCCCTCACCCCTTTCCCCCTGAGAATGGTCAGTCCCCTCCCTTTCTGTGCTCCCGATTCTATTCTGTTCACCAGTTTATTCTGTGGATCCGATTTTTAATTCCCTTAATGTTTAGATTCGCTTGTTGATAGATACGTATTTGTTGTTCTCTCTCTCTCTCTTTTTTTTTTTAAGTCAGGGTCTCACTCTGCTGCCCAGGCTGGAGTGCCGTGGCTATGGACAGGCGCGATGCCACGACTGATCAGCAACGGGGGCTTTGACCTGCTCTGTTTCCGACGTGGGCCGGTTCACCCCTCCTCAGGCAACCTGTTGACCCCCGCTCCCGGGAGGTCACCCTATGATGCCAAACTCAGGGCGGACACCCGTTGGGGCCTAGCACACGACAGCCCAGCACTCCTGGGCTCGAGCCACCCTCCAGCCTCAGCCTCCCGAGTCGCTGGGACGACCGGCGCGCGCCACCGTGCCCGACTCACGCCCATTTCTTATCGTGACACCCCTACCACATGGGTGCAGCCTTTACCTTTCTTCCCACGGGGAAACTGATGCCGGGACAATGACAGTTCCACGAGTGGTAGGTCAGCGACGGTGCATTTGGTGGGTCACGCTGAGAGGAGGCAGACGTGACACCACCAGGCAGCAGGGTCCCTGTCAGCGATCGGCAGGCCGACATCTCCTCGGAGACCAGGGGCCACGGAGGAGGATTCTACGGGGCCTGCGAGCATGTCACCAAGTGTGTGGTGACGTGAGGCGTGGACAGACAGGAGTGTGTGTGCCAAGCAAGAGCCGGTGTGTGTGAGGACGATGGAGATGGCAGCCAGGAGGACGCTGGTGGCGGCGACGATGACGATAGCGACAGCGATGAGGATTGCAGTCATGATGATGGTGATGGTGGTGGTGATAGTTGTGGTGATGGTGGTGACAATCGTGATGATGATCGTGGTGATGATGATGATGGTGGTAATGACGATGGTGATGATGATGATGGTGGTAATGATGGTGGTGATGATTATGATGGTGGTGATGATGCTGATGACAATGGTGGTGATGGTAATGGTGGTGGTGATGGTGGTAATGATGATGGTGGTGATGATTGTGGTGATGACAATAGTGATGATGATGGTGATGATTGTGGTGATGGTGGTGATGATGGTGGTAATGAGGGTGATGATGATGGTGGTGATGATGGTGGTGATGGTGGTGGTGATGGTGGTGATGATGGTGGTGATGACGATGGTGGTGATGATGATGGGGGTGGTGATGGTGATGATTGGGATGGTGATGATGGTGACAATGATGATGATGGTATTAACGATGACGGTGAAATGGGATGAGGATGGAATGACCATGGAAACACTAGAACCGGTGCTTCTAAGCATTGGCCTTCTGAGCACAGACGGTGTGACGAGGTGAGTAAACACAGAGGAGAATCCTGACCAGACTGCGTCACAGCAACCGTTGGGAAACCGAGGGTTAAAGGACTCCACATGCCCAGCTCACCGGCCACGAAGGGGGGG
>JAAGEH010000637.1:0-21084 GCA_011751065.1 Lasiurus cinereus | reverse complement strand
TTACAAATAGCAGTATATATGTCTCCTTTTTGGTTTTCCCTATTGACCTCCCCTCAGCCTTCTCTACTCCCCAGTACATGCCCTCACCTGCCTGTCCCCCAACCCAACCCAGTGTCTTGTATCCATTGGTTATGCTTATATACTTGCATACAAGTCCTTCGGTTGATCTCTTACAGCCCCCCTCCCGCAACCTCCCCTGCTTTCCTGATGTAGTATGATAGTCTGTTCATTGCTTCTTTGCCTCTGTATCTGTTCCCACCCCCGCCCCCTCTGATTCTTTTCTTTAAAAACATCTTGCCTCTACAGGCTAGAAATAAATCTATAAGAACAAAAAATGTTTGAAATCCAACTTCAATGTCCAATAGTTATGAGTCCCAGTTTCAATGTCAAACACTTCCTTATGTGTATATGTAAGCAATGGTATCTGGATGGTGGACAAATGATGGCAATGCAGGTTTGACCTTCTCTGGTTTAGTCCTAGGCATCCTGTAGCAACGTACAGCTGCTGACTGCTAGCATGGCAAGGCGTTGTCAGTGTCTTCCATCTCTGGACTGTTTCTCTTCTCTTTGTGAAGCAGACCTGTCAATTCCTCTCTGTTGCAGGAGTCCACTTGGTCTTGGAGTTGTTTTCTGAAAATGATATGAACATATTCTCCACCAAAACTTAATAAAGGAATCTTTTCTATAAAATTGACTTGGGGTCCTTTTTACTTTTGCTCAAACAATTTTCCTTTGGCTTATTTTGCCACCATGTGTGTTTTTCATGGGTGTCTTGCTGTTAGCATTACAAATGAAAATTAATTTTCTAAAGTAAAAATTTTCTAGATGTAATTTACTTATGGATATTTTTTCTTACATGAAATTATCCTACTATCCCCCCTTTTTTGATTAATGGAGACTTTATAAAATTTTAATGCAATCTTGGTAAATTTTAATATTAATTTTTGCATAAAAATATGACTGCTTTATGTTCATTGTATGTTAAGCAATTTTACCATGAGATGAACTACCAATAGAAATTTTAGTTAATACTTTAGAAACAGCTTTTTGTCCTGTACAATTAAATTTTCTTGAATATTTCCTTATTTCAATTAGCCAATTTAAATTAAACTGAAAGCTTGATTGCTCTTTTACTGTCAAATTTAACTCTACCAACAATCTTAGATTACCCTGTAAATATTAGTGGGAAGAATTATTTGCATTCTTGAGTAGGCCCTGAGCATTCCTGTTGCGAGGCTGAATTTAGATATAGGGCATCTGCTGTTGGCCAAGTTTCTGTCTGCTACCTGGGTCCCGATCTATGCTGGGCCTGGGAAGTGAAGCAGCAATGGGGGCAGAAGACCTCCCTCAGAAAGGGTAAGGGTTCAGGCCCCTGCAAGGTTGGGGGAGGTGAGTGTCTGTGCCCCACCTCTGTTGATCACCAAGTTCTCTCCTGATGGCCCCTCTGAAACTGTGCCTGTCTTAGGTAGTTCCTTCCCTGAGGAATCTTACCTGTCTCTGGATAACCAGTCATTTTCCAGGGACAAGCAGGATGTTATAAGGTTCAGTTCTGTCTCCTTGGTAGCCTATGCCCCTGTGGCCTCCATGCCCAGCACCTGCCTTGGGATCCCCTCACCTGCTGGCAGGGGCCCGGCACTGATCCCATATCTCGGGAAAAGGAGGTTCCATTTCCATGGAGGGCCCAGCACACACCATTGGGCGAGAGACATATCCACTATACCAGCCACTTCGAGGCTTCAACCTCAGTATGAATAGAGAGCTCAGGCAACAGCTGAGGGCAACTGGATTGTGAGAAGAAGGTACCTCTTGGCAAAAAGGGTAAGAGGGGCCAGTATAGAATGTTCAAGTGCCTTCCCAGTGCCTTAATTCCTTCTGAAAGAGATTAAATCCCTTCATGTGCTATCTTAAATTGCTCCCAAACATTCAAAGAATTAGTTTGTAATTTTGTTTGGGATAATTCTACAATATGCTGTTGTGAAATATCAAGAATTATACTGACATTGCAGAATAATATCATGCAAGGATATTCTTTGCTCTAGGCCATGGTAATTCAACTTCAAACTGGCTGTCAATTTCTTTTTTTTTTGTAACTTTATATAAACTTTGTCAGGGAGGCAAAAAAAAAAAATTACTTACTTTAGTTGAAGAGGCCAAATATATTGACTTTCAATTACAATCCTTATGACATTTGAAGGAAAATTCTCTTTATTTCCTTCCAAAATAAGTTTCAGGCTATAGAGAGTTTCATTTTAAAATCTTTGTCACATGAAACAATTTCTCTTGATGTTATGGTGACCACTCGTCTGGATTAGATTTAATATTTTATTTTTTATTTTTTTCCTTATAATTTTTTTAATTTTTATTTTTTACATGTGTCCTTATTTTAACATTTTCCCCTTCCCCCTACTCATGCCCCACCCCCCTATTGTCTGTGTCCATTGATTAGGCTCATATGCATGTACACAAGTCCCTTTGTTGATCTCTTCCCCTTACTCCCACTGACCCCCACCTTCCCTGAGTTTGATGTTCTGATCGACTTTTCTCAGTCTCTGGATCTGTTCTTGTTCATCACTCTATGTCATTCATTATACGCCACAAATGAGTGAAATTATGTGATATTTGTCTTTCTCTGCCTGGCTTATTTCCCTCAGTATAATGCTTTCCATCTCCATCCATGTTGTTGCAAATGGTAGGAGCTCTTTACCACAGCTTAGTATTTATTGTGTAGATGTACCACAGTTTTTTAATACATTCATCTGCTGGTGGGCACATAGGCTATTTCCAAATCTTAGCTATAATGAATTGTGCTGCTATGAAAATAGGGGTGCATATGTTCTGATTCTTGTTTCTAGTTTCTTGGGATATATTCCTAGAAGTAGAAATACTTAGTAAAATGGGAGTTCCATTTTTAGTTTTTTGAGAAAAATTCATACTGTTCTCCACAGTGGGTGCACCAGTCTACATTCCCACCAGCAGTGCAAAAGAGATGCTTTTTTTCTCCGCATCCTAGCAAACATTTGTCATTTGTTGATTTGTTGATGATAGCCATTCTGACATTTGTGAGATGGTACTGCATTGCTGTATTGGTTAGCATCTCTAATGATTACTGAATTTGAGCAGGTTTTCATATGTCTCTTGGCCTTCCTTCATCTTCTTTCGAGAGGTGCCTATTTAGATCAGTGGCCCATTTTTTTATTGTTTTTTTTTTATCTTCTTTTTGTGAAGTTGTATGAGTTCTCTGTAAATGTTGGAGATTAAACCCCTATTGTTGATGTCATTGGTGAATATATTCTTCCATGCAGTGGGCTTTCTTATTGCTTGTTGGTTTCCTTTGCTGTGCAAAGCTTTTTATTTTGATGTAGTCCCATTTGTTTAATTTCTTTTTAGTTTCCATTGCCCTAGAAGCAGTATCAGTGGAGAAATTCCTTCAGCATATGTCAGAGATTTTGCTGCCTGTGGAATCCTCTAGTATTTTTATGGATTCCTGTCTTATATTTAAGTCCTTTTATCCATTTTGAGTTTATTTTTTGTGTATTGTGTAAGTTGGTGGTCTAGTTTCATTTTTTTACATGTATCTGTCCAATTTTCCAAACACCATTTGCTGAAGAGACTGTCTTGACTCCATTGTATGTTCACGTTTACTTTGTCAAATATTAATTGGGCATAGTGGTTTGGGTCCATTTCTGGGTTCTCTATTCTATTCCATTGATCTTTATGTGTGTTCTTGTGCCAGTATGAGGCTGTTTTGAGAACAGTGGCTTTGTAATACAGCTTGAAATCTGGTATTGAGATCCCACATACTTTGTTCTTCTTTCTCAGGATTGCTGCAGCTATTCAAAGTTGTTTTTGTTTTTTTTTTATTCCAGATGAATTTTTGGAAATTTCTTTCTGGGTCTGTGAAATGTGCCATTGATATTTTAATGGGGATTGCATTGAATTTATAGATTGCTTTGGGTAGTATGGACATTTTGATTATGTTGATTCTACCAATCCATTAACATGGTATGTTCTTCCATCTGTGTATATCTTCTTCTATCTCTTTTCCATTGTAGTGTAGTTTTCTGCATATAGGTCTTTTACCTCCTGAGTTAAGTTTATTCCTAGATATCTTAATTTTTTTGGTGCAATGGTAAATGGGATTGCATTTTTAGTCTCTCCTTCTGTAAGTTCATTATTAGTATATAGAAATGCCATAGATTTCTTACTGTTAATTTTGTATCCTGCTACATTGCTGAATTCATTTATCACATCTAATAATTTTTCAATGAAGTCTTTTGGGTTTTCTATGTACAGTATCATGTCATCTGCAAATAAGAACAGTTTTACTTCTTCTTTTCCAATTTGGATGCCTTTTATTTATTTTTCTTGTCTAATTGCAATGGCTAATACTTCCAACACTGTTTTGAATAGGTGTGGTGAGAGTGGACATCCCTGTCTTGTTCCTGTTCTTAGGGGAAATGGTTTTAGATTTTGCCCATTGAGTATGATGTTGGCTGTGAGTTTGTCATATATGGCTTTTATGATGTTGAGTATGATCCTTCTATTCCCATCTTCTGAGAGTTTTTATCAAGAAAGGGTGTTGGATTTTGTCAAATGCTTTTTCTGCATCAATTGATATGACTACGTGATTTTTATCACTGAGTTTGTTTATGTGATGTATCACATTTATTGATTTGCAAATATTTTACCATCCTTGCATCCTTGGGATAAATCCTACTTGGTCATGGTGTATGATCTTTCTGATGTACTGCTAGATTCGATTTGCTAGAATTTTATTGAGGATTTTGGCATCTATGTTCATGAGGAATTTAGGCTTATAATTTTCTTTCATTGTGTTATCTTTATCTGGTTTTATTTGATATTTGGGTGATGCTGACTTCAGGAAGAAGTTTGGAAGTGTTCCTTCCTCTTGAATTTTCTGGAATAGTCTGAGGATGATAGGCTTTAGTTCTTCTATGAATATTTGGTAAAATTCCTCTGTGAAGCCGTCTGGTCCTGGGCTTTTGTTTGCTGGAAGCTTTTTTATGATTGCTTCAATTTCTTCCATAATTATCAGTGTATTTAGATTTTTAGAATCTTCCTGAGTGAGTTTTGGAAGGTTATGTTTTTCTAGGAATGTGTCCATTTCCTCTAGGTTGTGTAATTTGTTAGAGTTGTTCATAATATTTTTTAACAATCCTTTGTATTTCTGTGGGGTCTGTAGTTATTTTGCCTTTGTCATTTCTGATTTTATTTATTTGGGTCCTCTCTCTTTGCTTCTTGGTGAGCCTGGCTAGAGGTTCATCAATCTTGTTTATTCTTTTGTATTTTTTTATTTTTATTTTTTTATTTTTTTTATTTCTATGTCATTCTTTTCTGCTCTGATCTTTGTTAGTTCTTTCTTTCTGCTCACTGTGGGGTTTTCTTGTTGTTCTCTTTCTAATCCTTTGAGTTGTTGAATTAGGTGATTCATTACCATTTTTTCTTATTTTTAGAGGTAGGCCTGTAGAGCTATAAACTTCCCTTTAGAACTGCTTTCATTGTGTCCTGTAGCATTTGTATTGTTGTGTTTTTATTGTCATTAGTCTTTAGAATGTTTTTAGTTTCTTCTTTGATTTCATTGATAACCCAATCATTGTTTAATAACGTGCTATTCATCTTCCAAGTGTTGGAATGTTTTGATGGTAGTTTATTTCTAATATTATGCCATTGTGTTCTGAGAAAATGCTTCATATGATTTCAATTTTTTTGAATTTGAGGAGACTTTGTTTGTGACCCAGTATGTGGTCTATTTTTTAAAATGTCCCATTTGCACTTGAGAAGAATGTATATTCAGTGGCTTTAGGGTGATATGCTCTGAAGATGTCAATTAGATCCATCTGATATATTAAGTTATTTAGAATTGCTGTTTTTGCTGATTTTTTGAATAGAGAATTTATCCAGTGATGTCAGTGGTGTATTAAAGTCCCCTACTATGATTGTATTATTGTCATTCTCTCCCTCAACATCTTCCCTGAGTATTTTTTATGTATTTGGATGCTCTTGTATTGGGTGCATATATGTTTACCAGAGTTATATCTTCTTGTTGAATTGCTCCTTTTAGTATTGTGGTGGCCTTCCTTATCTCTTGGTAAGGCCTTTAATTTGAAGTCTATTTTATCAGATATAATTATTGCCACCCCAGCTTTTTTCTCATTTCTATTTGCCTGAAAAATGTTTTTCCATCCCTTCACTCTCAGTCTGTGTGAATCCTTTGCTCTGAGGTGGGTCTCTTGTAAACAGCAAATATATGGATCATGTTTTCTTATCCATTCAACTACCCCTAGGTCTTATGATTGGTGCATTTAACCCATTTAAATTTAATGCTATTATTGACAAGTTAATATTTGTTGTCATATTTTTCCTTAGTGTTTGTGTTTTTTCTTGCCTTTCTCTTTCTTCTTTTTACAGCAGTCCCTTTATCATTTTTTGCATTGTTGGCTTGGTAGTGATAAACTCTCTTAGTCTGTGAAGCTCCTGATTCATTCCACTTTCAATTTTGAATGATAGCCTTTCTGGGTATAGTATTCTTGGGTTCAGACCCTTGTTTTGCATCACTTTATATATTTCATTCCATTCCCTTCTGGCCTGTGTGTTTCTGTTGAAAAATCAGTTGATATTATAATAGGAGATCTCTTGTAGGTAACTTTCTGTATCTTTCTGGCAGCCTTTAAGATTCTTACTTTGTCATTAGTGTTCACCAATTTAATTATAATGTGTCTTGGTGCCGGTCTTTTGGGTTTCAACTTGTTTGGGACTCTGTGTACTTCTTGGACTTGCATAGTTTTTTTCTTGCCAATATCAGGGAAGTTTTCTGTCATTATTTCTTCAAATAGGTTTTCTCTTCCTCTCCTACTGGTATCCCAATTAAGCAAATGTTGTTTCCTTTTTTGTTGTCCCAAAGCTCCCATAGGCTCTCTTCTTGTTTTTTTTTTTAAGTCTTTTTTCCAGTTGCTGCTGTGTTTATTTGTTTTTCTTACCTTGTCTTCTAAATTTGCTGATGCGGTCCTCAGCCTCTTCTAGTCTACTATTTAGGCCTTCCATTGTGTTCCTTATTGCAGCAATGTCATTCTTCATCTCCTCTTGGTTTCCTTTCATGTTGGTGACATTCTCATTCAGGTCCTTATAGTTCTCATTGAGTTATGTGTATTTGTTATTGAGTTGTGTGTATTTTTCATCCATCCATTTAAACATCCTTAAAACTATTACTCTGAATTATTTCTCTGATAAGCTGCTGGCCTCAATTTCATTTAATACCCTTTCTGGTGATTCCTTTTTTTTCTTTCCTTTGGGGATTGCTTTTTTGTCTTCCCATGTTTTCCTGTAATGTTTTAATTGTAGATCCAATTGCTTTTCTACCCAGGTTCTTTTGGGAATGGTGCTACTGGTGTATTCTCTCAGTTCTCCTATGCTTGTTAAACTATTGTAGCTCCCTACTTGAACTATTTGGGTTCTCTTGATGTAGATCTTCAAGCCTGAGTGGCACAAGTGTGGTGTCTAGAAGTTGGCAGCCGTGGAGGGGAGTGTCCCTATTTTTGCTGTTTTGCACTGTAAATGAGATCACGTGTGCCCAGCAGAGCCTCACAGTGGCACCAAGAACCCATCTGTCAGGGTGATGTGGCTCAGGGGCCTACACTCTGGAGAGGCGTGACTGTGGCACCCAGAGTTCTGTAGTAGTGGGGTGGGCAGACTCAAATTTTGCTGCTGCACCTGTGGTGGGTAGAAACTTACTCCCAATTGTGGCTCACAAGAGCACCCTAATAATTTAATTTATCAGGAAAAAAAAAGCAAAACAAAACAGTATGATAAAATGTAAGAGGACAGGGCTGGCCCACTTTTTACCAGAATTGTCACTTCTGATAGATCCTACACCAAGGTGGCAGGTTTGATCTCTGGTCAGGGCACATATAAGAATCAACCAATGAATGAATGAATAAGAAGAACAACAAATCTGTTTCTTCCTTTATTTTTCTCTTTCTCCTCTCTCTCTTTCTCTCTCTCTCCAAAAAAAAAAAAAAGGACTAGAACAGTATGAGCAATTGTATTACATGACTAAAAATTTAAAAAGATATTTCAGATAATGTAATAGTCTACTTTAATAAAAGTATCTATATTCTCAAAATGTCTATGTTCTCTTTTGAGCAGACCACACTGAAAAATTGGACTATGAATTCATGAGAAGCATGAATATATGTCTTGCATATCTAATAATTTTCAAAAATTATTTTTAATTTTCTGTTAATTATAAGCATGAGTTTCTTTCTAATTGAATCTTTCTGTAAACTTTAAAAACCATTGTTTATCACGTATTTTAGGTATTTCCAATCTGGATAGCTCAGAGTTCAAGTTATTCTAAAAAGCACAAGTTCTACTTCATGAAATTGGTATTTTTTAATAGTTCAAAATGGTCAAATGTCAGCATTTTAATATAACTAAGACCAGAATAATGAATAGGGGTGGTTAATAAACATACTAATAAGAGCTACTAGTCCAATATGGCAGAGTAAGTAAACACAGTGCTCTCATCATCCCATAACTACACCAGATTGCCAACTAAACTATAGAACAACTATCAAGAACTACCTGAAATCTAGGTAAGCAGAATTCTATAAATCATAATATAAAGAAGAAGCCACAGCTAGACTTGTAGGAGGGTGGAGAAATGGAACAGACTGGTCCCACAGACACATGTGATTAAAAATTAGGAGAGATGTCTCAGCTGCCCAAGTCCTTCCTGAGGAGCAAGGGGTCTTAGCCCCACATCACGACCTGTAGTCCATGGTTCCAGTGCCAAGAAGAGAAGTCTCCACATCTTTGGAAATGAAAACCAGCAGGGATTGTGATTGAGTGAGAGAAAGATGCTGAATCCAAGACAGTTCATCTCAAGGGGCCTGCACATAGATTTACTCTGACTCACTCCCTCTAAGTGCCATAGTAACTCTAAAAGTACATCAGGGGCATACAAGAAGAAACAATGGTCTCACTTCTGGGTATGAGCTGGAGAGCAGTTTTCCCTCAGACAAAAGTGCTGGAAGCCCTATCCTTACAGGCACAGGTGGAGGTCATATCTATGTCTCCATCAATGAAGCTGAATTTCTCACCCTGTGTTATTGATTCCCTAAACACTGCCCCAGCCAACTTTGGGGCCTACCCAAGCCATTTCTGGTGGTTTTACCATACAAAGTGGGTTTTTCTAAATTCTCTCAAAGATTCACAACAACAAACAAACAACATCTGGTCTTGGAATGCCTGTATCTCTAAGTGTCCACAGACCTAGCCCTAACAGTAGCTTAGCCTCCCATGGCACCTCCAAACACAGCACAAGTAGCAGCCATCTGCAAATAACTTTGTAGCTCATATAGGGTTACCCTGGGCAGGGCACAGGTTGCTGGTGATCTTGGTCTGCACCTTCCAGAAGTACCCAGAGCCAGCATACCCCAAGTACAGCTTCAAACCACATGAACGCAATATCCAATCACCTTCATAAGTGACACACTCAAAAGGTAGATTCATTAGGTACCAGAGCCCTACTGAAGGGAGTCCTACTCTATAAGGTCTGCTCCTGAATAGCAGCCCTTCTTCTGTGGTCACAGCCAGTCATTGCAGCCAATCAGCCTAGGGATAAATCTCTCTCACTGATGTGCCAACAGCAATCAAGTCTCAACTACACAGGATGGTGTACACAGCCTACACAAAAGGGCACACCTGGAGTTCCCAGATCAGATGACCAGGGAGACTGAGCCACTGATATCTACAGGATACCTACAAAATATGGTCACTCTACCAAGCCTGGAAGACATAGCAGCAATACAGGAAGGAAGCCCAAATGAGAAGGAAAAGAAATCTGTCCTAAATAAAAGAATAAAACTAAACTTTAGAAAGAGAACTAAACAAAATGGAGACAAGCAATCTATATATGAAGAGTTCAAAAAACTAATTATAATGATGTTCAACAATATTAGAACTTTAAAAAAAGATAAAACATAAAGGAGAGAGAGAAAATATTAAAAAAAGTACCATTCAGAACTGAAGAATACAACAATCATAATGAAGACTATGTCATTACAGAGACAATCAATAGTAAAAGAGATAAAACAGAGCATCAAATCAGTGGTTTGGGAGATAAGGAAGCAGAAAATACCCAATCAGAACAGAAAAAGAAAACTGAAAGAGAATATAAATAAATAAATAAATAAATAAATAAGCAAACAAACAAACAAACAAACAAATAAATAAATAAATATAGTTTAAGCAACCTCTGAGCCAGTTTTAATCATAACAACATTTGTATGATGAGGGTACTAGAAGTAGAAATAAGAGAGCAAGAAATAAAAAATTTATTTGAAAAATTAATAATTGAAAACTTTCCTAACTTGATGAAGAAAAAAGGCATACAAGTCCAGGAGGCACAGAGTCTCAAACAAGATTAACCTGAAGAGGCCCATACCAAGACATCTCATAATTAAAATGGCAAAGGTTAAAGACAAAGAGAGAATCTTAAAAGGAAAAAGAAAAAAGCAGTAAGTCATTTACAAGGGAGCTTCTATAATACTGTTAGATGATTCCTGAACAGAAACTTTGTGTGATTGGCAAGAAATATTAAAAGTGATGAAAAACAAGGACATACAATCAAGATTATTCTACCTCATTTAGGACAGATAAAGACTTCTCAGACAAGAAAAAGCTAATGGAATTTATCACCACCAAACCAGTATTACAAGAAATGATAAAGGGTCTTAAGAAAAAAAAATAATGAAAATATGAATAATAAAATGAAATAAATACATATATACCAACAATGACTTTAAATTCAAATAGAAAACACATATGGTGCCTGAATGAATGACAATAAGACCCTTACATATGCTGTCTGCAAGATACACACTTCAGATCAAAAGATACACACAGGCTGAAAGTGAAGGAATGGAAAAACTTATTCCATGAAAATGAAAAGAAACAACCCAAGAAGCTGGGATAGCTATATTTATACCAGTCAAGGGCTAAAACAAGAGACAAGAAAGAACACAGCAATTTTACTTGTGGTGTTTTGTTTTGTTTTTATCTGAAGAAAGACCAAACACTAAATCAAAAAGACATGCCCATATGTTCATTGCAGCATTACTTACAATAGCCAAGATATGCAAGCAACCTAAGTGTCCATCAATAGATGAATGGATAAATAAATGGTACATATATACAATGGAATATAACTCAGCCATTAAAAAGAATAAAATCTTGCCATCTGCAACAACATGGATGTACCTAAAGGATGTGCAGATTGAAATAAGTCAGACAAAGGAAGACAAGTGTCATATGATTTCACTTTTATGTAAAGTCTATAAAAGAAAATAGCCAAACAGACCAGAAACAGATTCATACAGAGACTATTTTGATCATTGCCAGATGGGAGGAGGTAAGGGAAATGGGTGCAAAAGGTGATAGGATTAAGAAGAAAAGTAATATGGGTAGTTACAGAATAATCATTGGTATATAGAGTATAGCATAAGGATATAGTCAAATAATATTACAATAACTATGTATGGTGTCAGATGAGTACTAGATTTATCAGGGTGATCACTTTGTAAGTTATGTAAATGTCTAATCACTATGTTGTTCCTGAAACTAATATAATTTGTATATAAACTGTAATTGAAAAATTTTAAATTATTTTTAAAAAGATAAATAAATGAAATAACACAAATAAGTTATTTTTACTATTTTTGAACTGTAATATAAGCTTACCTTTATGAACAGAGGTTATAATATTAACTAACTATATTTATTTAATAAAATGGAAATAATTATTTAATAAATACTTTGCTAAATATAAAACTTTACATGGCTGCTTTAAAATTTGACATAATGGTAATTTGAATAATCTGTAATAATAAAAACATAATATGCTCATTAGACTGGATGTCCTTTCAGGCGTACTTCCAGATGACCTTCCTGATGAAGCCAGAGCTGTAAGGGAAGCCTCTGAGTGCCACAGGGAAGCCAGTGCCAGCAGCTGGAAGAGGGAATCCCTACTCTTACATGAATTTTGTGCATTGGGTCTTTAGTTTAAATATAAAAAAATAAAAATTTCTTTATTTTCCTCTTGATAAATTCAATATAATTCTCAAATGGTCATTTTTTTTCCAGCAGGAGGAAACAATCTAGATAATAAATTTATTCAGTTCTGACCATATAACAGTCTCTTTTTGGGCAACCAATCAAATTCAGTATTCTCTTCCTCTCCATTCTCCATTTCTTGGGAAGTTATCTAATCTTCAGAGTCTTAATATCATAGCTTTAAAAAAGGAAGATTCACTCTGCAGATTTTTATTGTAGGAGAGGAAATAGTTTAGCTTGACCCTCTTAGTGTTCCTAAATCTGAAGATTAAAGTGATAAAAACAGATTAACAGCAGGAAATTATATATATTTTATTAAACTTTTTTTCATATAATTAGGAACCTTCATAGGAGAATAAAGAACTGAAAATGTGACCAGAACAAGAAATTTCTATACTTTATAGACAAAAAAAAATCAATATTTTGGTGAAAAATTAACAACACAAAAGAGTTTGTGCTTGGGGTAGTAAATGCTGAAAAAGTAATTATGAAGATAAGAATTAGTTTAGCAGGGTTTGTTGTAACAGATGTCTTGACCCAAAATACCCCATCTCTGATTACAAGAATGTCTTCTCTCCTCCTGCTATCTTTGACATGGGAGTTTTATAACCTGTTTCAGAAAAGAAGGTCAGAGTGACCCTTCTTGTTTCTGCTATTTTTAATCCCTTCATATTATGATATTTAATATACCAAGATGCCATATGTTGGAGTAGTATGTTCTGAGCCCATCATTATCTTGAGACATCCATTAGTGATTAATTTCTTCATTCTTCTTCCAGAAGAAAGGCAATATGACTTACAGAGATTACTTATCAGTCTTGTCCTATTGGCTCATCTTTCTCCTCAGCTCCCACATCCTTCCTTCAGAAGCCAGCTAGGCTTCTTATCTCATAGGCTCTACTACAGAATCCTTCATCCTTTACTATGACAATTATTTGGCAAGCATAACTCTTTATGCTTTTCATCCTATACCTGACTTTGTTTCTGATCTCTTCTACATTCAGTAGAACATTTTAAGTGGTGAGTGTGGACAGGGTATTTATCTTTTTCTAGCTAGATATACAATGTTGACATTTTTTTCTCTATTGTAATACTTCCATTCATCTCACCCTGATGAATTTCCTCATACCTTCAGACAGGAGCTAAGGTAAATAATACATCTATTCACAGACTCTCACATCTAGGAGAATCCATCCTCTCTATTGGGTGATTGGTGAGTTGGTGAGTGGTGGTGGTGGAGATTGACAAAAAAATAAAAATAAAAGTACTGTGATAAATTCTGCATTCATCTCTTAAATCTCTTTAAAACCCCTCACCTATACCCTGAAATTATTATTTCTTCTTTATGTAGAAGTAAAATTAAGTATATGTGTATAATGGGTATATATGTTTAATTTATCTTCATTCTTTTGTTTATGATATAAATATGTGCTCTTAGGATTTCAAAGTTTGCCTTTGATCCTCAAAACCAAATTGAAAAAAAAATTTAATTAAAAAATTCAATATTGAAGAGTTCTCTCCAGTTTCAGGATATTACAGTCAAAAGTCATAGAGAAATTCAGAAACTACATTCTCCAGACAGATTCAGCATCTATTGTAATGAATGCCATTGATTTAGATAATAGCTATAAAAAAATCAGCAAAGAAACATTAATCCTAAATGACTCACTAATTCAGATGGAATTAATTGACATATTCAGAACATTCCATCCCAAACCACAGAATATACATTCTTCTCAAGTTCACATGGGTCATTTTCAAAGACAGATCACATATTGGGACACAGGCAAAAACTCTTCAAATTCAAGAAGATAGAAATATCAAGTATCTTCTCGGATCACAATGGCATAAAATTAGAAATCAACTACAACAAAAACAATGGAAAAAATCAAACACCTAGAGGCTAAGTATCATGCTATTAAACAATGTTTGGGTTACCATATAGATCAAAGAGGAAATAAAAAGCATCATGGCAACAAATGACAATGAAAGCATAATAATCAAAAACTTTTGGGACACATTGGAAGCAGACTTGAGAGGAAAGTTCATAGCTATACAGCCTTACCTCAAAAGAAAGGAAAAAAAGAAAAAAAGAAAGAAAGAAAGAAAGAAAGAAAGAAAGAAAGAAAGAAAGAAAGAGAGAAAGAAAGAATATCCGCAAATCAAAAATGTGATACATCACATAAACAAATTGAGAGATAAAAATCACATAGTCATATCGATGCAGAAAAAGCATTTCACAAAATCCAACATCCTTTCTTGATAAAAACTTTCAGCAAAGTGGGAATAGAAGGATCATACCTCAACATCATAAAAGCCATATATGATAAACCCACAGCTAACATCATACTCAATGGGCAAAAACTAAAACCATTTCCCCTAAGAACAGGAACAAGACAGGGATGCCCACTCTCACCTCTCCTGTTCGACATAGTGCTGGAAGTATTAGCCATTGCAATTAGACAGGAAGAAGAAATAAAAGGCATCCAAATTGGAAAAGAAGAAGTAAAGCTGTCCTTATTTGCAGATGACATGATATTGTACATAAAAAACCCAAAGGATTCCATTCCAAAACTAATTGACTTAATTAATGAATTCGGCAATGTAGCAGGATACAAAATTAATGCTAAGAAGTCTGTGGCATTTCCATACACTAACAATGAAATTATAGAAAGAGAAACTAAAAAAGCAATCCCATTTACCATCGCACCAAAAAAATTAAGATACCTAGGAATAAACCTAACTAAAGAGGTAAAAGACCTTTATGCAGAAAACTACAGGACACTGAAAAAAGAGATAGAGGAAGATGTTAACAGATGGAAGAGCATACCATGCTCATGGATTGGGAGAATCAACATCATTAAAATGTCCATACTACCCAAAGCAATCTACAGATTCAACGCACTACCCACTAAAATACCAACGACATATTTCACAGACCTACAAAGAATTCTTCATAGATTCATCTGGAACAAAAAAAGACACGGATAGCTACAGCAATTCTGAGAAAAAAGAATAAAGTAGGTGGGATCTCAATACCAGACTTCAAGCTATACTACAAAGCAACTGTTCTCAAAGCAGCTTGGTACTGGCACAAGAACAGACATATAGATCAATGGAATAGAATAGAGAACCCAGATATCCACCCAAACCACTATGCTCAATTAATATTTGACAAAGGAGGCATCAACATTCAATGGAACCAAGATAGCCTCTTCAATAAATGGTGTTGGGAAAATTGGACAGATACATGCAAAAAATTGAAACTGGACCACCAACTTACACCAAATACAAAAATAAACTCAAAATGGATACAGGACTTAAACATTAGAAGGGAAACCATAAAAATACTAGAGGAGTCCACAGGCAGCACAATCTCAGATATATGCCAAAAGAACTTCTTCACTGATACTGCTCCAAAGGCAATGGAAGCTAAAGAAAAAATAAACAAATGGGACTACATCAAAATAAAAAGCTTTTGCACAGCAAAAGAAACCATCAACAAAACAACAAGAAAGATCAATGCATGGGAGAACATATTTGCAAATGCTATCACTGATAAAGGTTTAATCTCCAAAATCTACAACCAACTTATACAACTTAATAAAAGGAAGATGAAGGATCCAATAAAAAAAATGGGCAACGGACCTAAATAGAACCTTTTCAAAAGACGACAGAAGGAAAGCCAAGAGACACATGAAAACATGTTCAAAGTCATTAATCATCCGAGAGATGCAAATCAAAACGACAATGCGATACCATCTTACACCTGTCAGAATGGCAATCATCAACAAATCAACAAACGAAAAGTGTTGGCGAGGATGCGGAGAAAAAGGAACCCTTGTGCACTGTTGGTGGGAATGCAGACTGGTGCAGTCACTGTGGAGAACAGTATGGAGTTTCCTCAAAAAACTAAAAATGGATCTCCCATTTGACCCTGTAATACCACTCTTAGGAATTTATCCTAAGAAATTACAAACACCAATCAGAAAGGATTTATGCACCCCTATGTTCATAGCAGCACAATTTACAATAGCCACAATTTGGAAACAGCCTAGGTGCTCGTCAGCCGATGAGTGGATCAGAAAACAGTGGTACATCTACACAATGGAATTCTATGCTGCCATTAAAAAGAAGGAATTCTTACCATTTGCAGCAACCTGGTTGGAACTGGAGAGCCTTATGCTTAGCGAAATAAGCCAGTCAATGAAGGAGAAACATCACATGATCGCACTCATTGGGGGATAATAAAGATCATTATAAACTGATGAACAAAAGGATAGATACAGAGACAGTAAAGCTTCAAACAGACTGTGAAATTACAGCAGGAAGATTAAAGTTAGGTGAGGTAGATAAGAGATCAATCAAAGGACTTGTATCTATGCATATAATCATAACCAATGAACATAGACACTGGGGGGTTGGGGTATGCCTGGGAGGGTGGGGGGGCAATGGGAAGATATGTATAAAAAATTAATAAAAAAAAAGCCTTATATCACAAACCTACAGCCAACTTCATACTCAATGGGCAAAAACTAACCTCATTTCCCCTAAGAACAGGAACAAGAGAGGAATGCCCACTTTCACCACTCCTGTTTGATATAGTACTGGAATTACTAGCCATAGTGATCAGATAAGAAGAAGAAATAAAAGGCATCCAAATTGGAAAAGAAGTAAAACTGTCCTTATTTGCAGATGGCATGATACTGTACATTGAAAACCCTAAAGACTCCATAAAAAACTACTAGACCTTATAAATGAATTTGACAATGTAGCAGGATACAAAATTAACACCCATAAATCTATGGTCTTTTTATACACCAATAATAAACTCACAGAAAGAGAAATAAACAAACAAAAAATCCCATTTACCATTGCACCAAAAAAAGTAAGATACCTAGGAATAAACTTAACTAAGGTGGTAAAAGACCTATACTCAGAAAATTATAGGACATTGAAAAGAAATAGATAAAGAGATAAACAAATGGAAGAATATAACATTTTCTGGATTAGTAGAATCATTAAAATATCCATACTACCTAAAGCAATCTACAGATTCAATGCAAACCCTACTAAAATACCAATGGCATATTTCAAAGATCTAGAACAAACTCTCCAAGTATTCATTTAGAATTTTGAAAAGACCCCAAATAGCCACAGCAATCCGGAGAAAGAAGAACAAAGATGGAGGAATCACAATACCAGATTTCAAGCTGTATTACCAAGCATGATTTTCAAAACTGCCTGGTACTTCCACAAGAACATACATATAGACCAATAGAACAGTACAGAGAACCCAGAAATCAATCCAAGCCATTATGTTCAATTTATATTTGACAAAAAAGGAAGAGCATACAATGGAGTCAAGACAGTCTCTTCAATAAATGATGTAGGAAATTTTGTCAGATATATGCAAACAAGTGAAACTAGATTATACCATATTAAAAAACAACCTCAAAATGACTAAGGACTTAAATGTAAGATAGAAATTATAAAAATCGTACAAGAATTCATAGGCAGCAAAATAGCAGACATATGTTGTGGTAATATCTTTACAGACACAGCACCTAGGGCAATGGAGACTAAGAAAATAAGCAAATGGGACTACATCAAAATAAAAAGCTTCTGCACAGCAAAAGAAACCATCAACAAAACAAAAACCATCAACAAAGCCCACTGCATGAGAAGACATATTTGCCAATGCTATTTCAGATAAGGGTTTAATATCCAACATTTACAGGGAACTCATACAACTTAACAAAAGGAAGATAAACAACCCAATCAAAAATTGGACAAAGGACCCAAATAGACACTTTTCAAAAGAGAACATACAGAAAGCTGAGAGACATCTGAAAACATGCCCACGTCACTAATCATCTGAGAGATCTAAATCAAAGCAACAATGAAATACCATCTCATACCTGTCAAAATGGCTATCATCAACAAATCAACAAATGACAAATGCTGGTGAGGATGCGGAGAAAAAGAAAGCCTCGTGCACTGCTGTTTGGAATGCAGCTTGGTGCAGCCGCTGTAGAAAACAGTATGGAGTTTACTCAAAAAGTTAAAAATGGAACTCCCATTTGACCCAATAATCCCACTTTTAAGATTATATCCCAAGAAACCAGAAACACCAATCAGAAAAAATATGTGTACCCCTATGTTCATAACAGCACAATTTACAATAGCTAAGATTTGGAAACAGCCTAAATCCCCATCAGCAGATGAGTGGATTAAAAAACTGTGGTACATCTACACAATAGAATACTATGCCACTATAAAAAAAGAAGGAATTCTTACTATTTGCAACAGCATGAATGGAACTAGAGAGCTTATGCTAAGTGAAATAAGTCAGTATAGAAAGATAAATATCACCTAATCTCACTCATATGGGGGATATCATAATCAACATCATGTGATGAACAAAAATACATCCAGACACAAATGTCAGCAGAATTGGGGGGAGGAGTTAGAGAACAACCAAAGAACGGTGTATGAATGCATATTAGCATAACCAATGGACACAGACTTTGGGGCGGTGGGATCTTGCCCTTGGTAGGAATGACTGGGGAGGGGGCAGGAGAGGTTCAATCAGAGAAAAAGGAGACATATGTAAAACTGTGTAAATAAATAAATAAATAAACAAACAAATATATCCTATCTAATAAGAGTAGTACACAACAAAAATGGAGGCACCCAAAACGACAAGATGATGGTGCCCAGTCCTTTCAGGCCCACCAGAGTGCCCCAGTCTCAGGGAGGGCTTCCCTGAGAGCCTGCAGAATAAGTAGGCTGGTGGAATGCTGCCCAGAGGCCCTCCAGATGCTTTATAAAAAACAAAAACAAATTCACTCCTCACGGCGTGATTCCCTGCCAGTGGTAACAGTGTTGGCTGGGGTGTCAGCCCCGTAGGGGTGTGCACCCCCATGGCACAATCCCCTCCCAGCAGCAGCAGACTGGAGTCTCAACCACTGAGTCACACCAGCCAGGCAGATATGGAGGAATATTAAATGTTTCTTTAAAAAAAATAATATATATATATATATATATATATATATATATATATATATATATAATTGAATTTTTACAGAGAGAAAGGAAAGGGATAGGAAGGTAGAAGCATCTATGAGAAACATCGATCAGCTGCCTCCTGCACACTCTCCACTGGGTACCCCCATCCAAGGTACATGACCTTGATTGGAATTGAACCTGGGACCCTTGAGTCTGCAGGCCAACACTCCATCCACTGAGCCAAACCAGTTAGGGTTGTCCAATATGTTAAAGAAAAACCCTATCTGATAAAGAGGGAATATGCAAGGGAGGGCATTTTGGGATGTCCAGTTGTCAGGGGATGGCATTTGGGGATAATCAGGCTGGCAGGGTAGTGGTTACAGGGTGTTCAGGCTGGTAGACAGAAGCAGTTAGGGGCAATCAGGCAGACAGGCAAGCAGTTGGGAGCCAGCAGTCCTGGACCGTGAAAGGGAAGTCTAGGCAGTTGGACATCCCCCGAGGGTTTACAGATTGGAGAGGGTGCAGGTTGGGCTGAAGGATAACCCCTCCCCCACAGTGCACGAATTTCATGCACCAGGCCTCTAGTTAGATAATAGTTGTAAAGCAACATTATTAACAATATGATTATCTTATACTATTTTTACTGATACAGTTTCTTCTGTGCTCATAATAACCCTTTAAGTTATGTCAAGAGTAGAATGAGCATGTTGAATAGTACTAACTACCTGTTTTATGATATATCTTATTGATGTTCACAGCAACTTTATGCAAACATAGAATTGCCTCATTTTACACATGAGAAGACTAAGGTTCCATAATGATTTAAGTCATCATTCAAGTTTACCTGACATTAAATGCTGGAATGAAAATCTAATTTAGAACTTCCTTGCCTTTCCTATTATATCACATATTTTATATAAATATCTGAAGATATATAATCATTTACTAGTAAATGGCTATGGGAAAACTAGAAATGATACAACTATATGTATGTAAATTTCAAACTACTAGACTAACACAGATATATATTGAAAAGAAACATTGAAAACCTCCCTAATAACTTGTTCATCATAGTACACGATTTATGGATTTCTGCCATTTGATAATGAAAGTTAAGTTTTCTGTGCTTTTACTGGAATTGGATATAATAACTCATTCTCCAAAACCAATTTATATAGAAAACGTATTCAACACAAAGATGATTGAGTTCCTGTATTTCCCTTTTGTCATTTGACAGCAATTTGTGTGAGACCCAAGAAAGATAGAGTGAGAATTGATGGTAGTTATTTCTTCAAGATATGTGGAAAAGACTGAGGGTATTGAAAGCATGTGTCAGTTAAAATCATTCATTTTAGATTAAGCTCATGGTGTGTACTGACAGAAATCCCAAAGAAGATATCTATCTTTAAGGATTAATAGAGTTTTATCCGAGGATTATTCTTGCTCAAAAAAAACATTTTTTTCAGTAGCTCATTTGACAGCTATTGTGGCCCTAGACAACAGTAGACAGTTGAAGCTGTTTTTTCCAAGGTGTGCAATGATAGAGTCCTTGGTAACTTTATAACTTATTTGGAAGACACAATGGAATTTGTAACATCTGTTCACCCACCCTTAATAAATGTGTCAGTCATCTCTATTATTGAAAATACAAGTTGTTTTTTAAGATTTTTTTATTGTGATACATGTATACATATCTCCCCATTGTCCCCCCTCCCTCCCAGGCATACCCCAAACCCCCAGTGTCTATATTCATTAGTTATGCTTATATGCATGCATACAAGTCCTTTGATTGATCTCTTATCTACCCCACCTCTCCTTAATCTTCCTGCTATAATTGACCGTCTGTTTGATGCTTTACTGCCTCTGTATCTATCCTTTTGTTCATCAGTTTAAAATGTTCTTTATTATCCACAAATGAGTGAGATCATGTGGTGCTTCTCC
>JAAGEH010000636.1:0-12843 GCA_011751065.1 Lasiurus cinereus | reverse complement strand
TATTAGGGTGATGCTGGCTTCATAGAAGGTGTTTGGAAGTGTTCCTTCTTCTTGAATGTTTTTGAATAGTCTGAGGAGGATAGGTTTTAATTCTTCCCTGAATGTTTGGTAAAACTCTCCTGTGTAGCCATCTGGACCCGGGCTTTTATTTGCTGGAAGCTTTTTGATTACTGCTTCAATTTCTTCCATAGTTATTGGACTATTGAGATGTTTGGCTTCATCCTCATTGAGTTTTGGGAGGTTAGATTTTTCTAGGAAAATGTCCATTTCTTGCAGGTTGTTCAATTTGTTAGAATAGAGTTGTTCATAGTATTTTTTAACAATCCTTCGTATTTCCACAGGGTCTGTTGTTATTTCTCCTCTTTCATTTCTGATTTTGTTTATTTGGGTCTTCTCTCTTTGCTTCTTGGTGATCCTGGCTACGGGTCTATCAATGTTGTTTATCCTTTCAAAAAACCAGCTCTATGTTTTGTTGATCTTTTGAATTGTTTCTTTGGTTTCCAAGTTGTTTTTCTCCGCCCTTATCTTCACTATTTCCTTCCTTCTGAGTACACTGGGCTTTTCTTGTTGCTCTCGTTCTAGCTCTTTGAGTTATAAGTTTAGGTAATTTATTATCATTTTTTCCTGCTTTTTGCAGTAGGCTTGTAGAGCTATGAACTTCCCTGTCAAGACTGCTTTCACTCTGTCCCATAAATTTTGTATTGTTGTGTTGTCATTGTCATTTGTTGCCATGATGTTTTTTATTTCTTCCTTGATCTCTCTGGTTACCCAGTTGTTGTTTAATAGCATGCTGTTTAGTCTCCATGTGTTTGAGTTCGTTCTATTTTTTTTATTATAGTTGATTTCCACTTTTATGCCACTCTGGTCTGAGAAAATGCTTGATATGATTTCTGTCTTCTTGAATTTGAAGAGACTTTTCTTATGACCCAACATATGATCTATCTTTGAAAATGACCCATGTGCACTGGAGAAGAATGTATATTCTGTGGCTTTGGGGTGAAATGTTCTGAAGATGTTAATTAATTCCATGTGTTCTAGTGAGTCATTTAGGATTGATGTTTCTTTGCTGATTTTTTGTTTAGAGGATTTGTCCAATGGTGACAGTGGGGTATTAAAGTCTCCTACTATAATTGTATTGCTGTCAATTTTTCCCTTAATATCTTCCAAGAGTTTTTTTTATATATTTAGGTGCTCCTATGTGGGGTGCATATATGTTTACCAGAGTTATTTCTTCTTGTTGGATTGTTCCCTTTAGTATTATGAAGTGGCCTTCTTTATCTCTTGTTATGTCCTTCACTTTGAGATCTAATTTGTCAGATATAAGTATTGCAACCCCATCTTTTTTTTCATTTCCATTTGCCTGAAATACCACGTTCCATCCCTTCACCCTCAATCTGTGTGCATCTCTTTTTCTAAGGTGGGTTTCTTGAAGAGAGTAGATATATGGATCATGTTTTCTTATCCAATCGGTTACCCTATGTCTTTTCATTGGAACATTTAATCCGTTTACATTTAAAGTTATTATTGATAAGTACTTATCTGTTGACATTTTTAGTCCTTACCCCGAGTTCCTTCTTCGCTTCCTCTTTCTTTTTATTACAGCAGACCTTTTAACATTTCTTGCATTGCTGGTTTGGTGGTAATATATTCCCTTAGTCCTTTTTTTTTCTGTGAAGCTTTTGATTTCACCTCCAATTTTGATTGAGAGTCTTGCAGGGTACAGTATTCTTGCATTTAGACCCTTCCTTTGCATGACTTTGTATATTTCATTCCATTCCCTTCTCGCCTGATGAGTTTCTGTTGAGAAGTCTGTAGCTAGTCTTATGGGGGTTCCTTTGTAGGTAACTTTCTGTTTCTCTCTGGCTGCTTTTAAGATTCTTACTTTGTCATTGGTGTTTGTCAATTTAATTATAATGTGCCTCAGTGTCGGTTTGTTGGGGTTCATTTTTTGGGACTCTGTGAGCTTCTTGGATTTGTGTCGTTTTTTTTTCTATATTGAGGAAATTTTCTGTCATTATTTCTTCAAACACGTTTTCTAATCCTTGTTCAATTTCCACTCTTTCTGGAACACCAATTATGCGGATGTTGTTTTGTTTCATGTTATCCCCAAGTTGCCTTAGACTCTCCTCTTGCTTTTTAAGTTTTTTTTGTAGACTCTGCTGTACTTGGGTATTTTTTCTTACTGTGTCTTCTAGCTCACTGATGTGGTCCTCTGCTTCTTCTAGTCTACTTTTGATGCTTTCTATTGAGTTCTTTAAAGCAATGATGCCATTTTTTATTTCTTTGTGCATTTCTTCTTGCTTCTTCTTCATTTCCTCTTGGCTCTTACTCATATTGTCAAATTTGTCTTCCATTCTTTTCATCCACCTTATGATCATTTCTCTGAACTCTTTCTCTGGCAGGCTTATTTCTGGTTCTATTTCGTTTACTTCCTTTTCTGGTGAAACCGGTCTGTCTGTCTTATGTGGGCTGTTTCTCTGCCCATGTTCTTTCTTCTCCGGGTGTCTGGTTATGTAGTTCTCTCTCCTACGTTGATTGATAGGCACAAAGTACAACACGACCAGGTACAGTACACAAGGCACTGAGTAGAAATGTATTCAAGATGTTAATAATCACAAATAAGGTGACCACCAATGAAGGACAATTTAGGGGTAAATAGAGAAAGAAGAAGAGGAAAATGAGGAAGAAAGAAAAGAAAGAAATGCCAAAATCAAATTGGGAGAGTGAGAGAAAAAAAGATAAATAAATGAACAATAAAATAAAATAAAATAAGAAAATAAAAAGGAGAAGAATCAGAAGGAAAGAGGAAGAGAAAAAAGTCAGAGAGAAAAGAAAGTGTATAAGAGAGAAAAGAGGAACAAAATATAGATGTCAGGAGACAACTCCAATAAAACAGTCACTAATCCCAATAAAGGCCAGCAACCAGTACCTGGAGATTAATACAAACTGCAAATAACAATTGGTATGAGGGAGGCAAGGGAGAAGAGAGGTAAAAAACAAAGCAAGCAAAAAGCAAAATAAAACAAGTAGAATAAACTAAAACAATCCCACAAAAAATTTCAAAAAATCAATATAAGTAGTTTTTAGGCAAATAGCAACAAAAGGACATAGAGAAAAAACAACTTTTTGGCTAGTAAGAGACGAAGAGAGAGGTTTGTGTGGACTTGTAGTAGGGGATTTGAAATTAGATATATAAATGTGGTGAAATTTTAACCAGGTAAAGTGAATAATAGGGAGAATATAAAGTTGGAAAAGGGAAAGAGAAACAAGACAACAAAATGGGGAAAATTAGGAGGAAAGTGTTGGCATAAAGGTGGAGTTGAGTTGGAGTAAAATTATGCTAAAGGAAAGATGAAAATAGAATGTAGAACTCTAATCCCGAAATAAAATAAAGAGAAAACAAAATGACACTTGTTTTTTTTCCAAAAAGGTAAAGTACTAGTAATAATTAATAATAGTATTCTAAAACAAAAGTGTAATAATTAGAAAGGTAAAATCAATTGAGGGAGAAAGAAAAAAATAGTCTTTTAATTAAAATATGTGAAAATGAAAATTAAAAAAAAATTAAAAAAGAAAAAAGGGAAAAGAAAAAAAAAGAAAAAAAATAGAATGATCCTTCACTTCCACTATCATTCTGCTTGGCACTCCTATTTCCCAGTAGGGAAGGTATTGCAGTTCCCTGTGTTCCCCTCTCGGTGTTTTAATCTCTTTATTCTTTTGTGGTTATGCGAGAGTCAATTTGTGTGTCATCCACTGGGTGGCAGTGTTTCAGAATTGATCTCTGAGACAAAGCACAGGACCTCTCTAGGCTGTGCTCAGATCCTCCTATTCTGTGGTTCTCAAAGCCAGTTTGTAGGGGTTTTGCAGCCAGGACACTGTAATAACTCCCAGGTTGTCCCTCTGCCCCAGAAAAAAAAAGAGTCGTTTTCCAGAGCTCTCCTCTGTCAACAGCTCAGAGGGTTTGCCTTCACACTTAGGAATTATGCCCTGACCACCTGTGCGGACCTCTCCAGAGGCAGCTTTCCCGCAGCCCGGTTCCCACAGTGTGTGCGTCTTTGTTGTGTGGGGGTAGGAGACCTCACCCTGACGCAGGCGAAATCTGACCCTTCCACACGCTGCGTGGATCTCCAAATCTGCTGCCTGCGCGTCTGTGCCACCTGGGAAGCCGTGCTCTGGGTCCCGGCTGCTCTGTGGGTGCCTCCGTCAGCCGCAGCTTTCAGACCTCTGCAGACATCCACCTCCCTCTTATCCCAGGCACAGTCTGACCTTTCCATCTGCTCTGTGGATCTCGGATTCCGCCGGGTGTCTGCGCCGATTGGAGAGCAGAGTTCTGGGTCCCCGGGTCCCCGGCTGCTCAATGGTTGCCCCAGCCGCAGGCTTCAGACCGCTGTAGACATCCACCTTGAACTGCAAGATGGCTCGGTCTCCGAGTTCTCACTGGTGGCTCCGGCGGACAAATACCCCATGGCAGTGGGGCTGCCTGGCCAGGAGAGCCCCGTCCAGCAGTCCCCTACCTTCTCCTGGGGGATAACTGACTCTTAGTTTGCCAACAAACACTCTCAGTGCGCCTCTCAGCCGCTCTCTCTCCCTCTGCCCAGCGACAAAGCTCCAGACGCATCTGTTTACTCCGCTGCCATTTTTTCTTCCTCCCTCATTAAAATATTAATGGCATATTTCACAGATCTAAAAATAACTCTCCAAAAATTTATCTGGAATAATAAATCTTTGCATAGTCACAGTGATCCTGAGAAAGAAGAATAAAGTATGTGGGACTTCAATACCAGATTTCAAGATGTATTAGAAAGCCACTGTTCTCAAAACAGCCTGGTACTGGCATAAGAATAGACATATAGATCAATGGAATAGAATAGAGAATCTACATATTGATGCAAACAACTATGATCAATTAATATTTGACGAAGGAAACATACACAGATAATGGAGTTAAGACAGTCTCTTCATAAAATGGTGTTGGGAAAATTGGAGAAATACATGCAAAAAAAATGAAACTAGACCATCAACTTACACCATACACAAAAATAAACTCAAAATGGATAAAAGATTGAAACGTAAGATGGGAAACTATAAAAATACTAGAGGAATCCACAGGCAGCACAATCTCAGACATATGCCGAAGGAACTTCTTCACTGATACTGCTCCAAGGGCAATGGAACTATATAGAAAAAACACACAAATGGGATTACATCAAAATAAAAAGCTTTTTCACTGCAAAAGAAACCATCAACAAAACAAGAAGAAAGCCTACTGTATGGAAGAATATATTCACACGTTATCACTGATAAATCTTTAATCTCCAACATCTACAGGCAACTTATACAACTTAGTAAAATGAAGATAAATGATTCAATATAAAAATGGGCAACAGACCTAAATAGAATCTTTTCAAAAGAGGACTGAAGGAAGGCCACGAGACACATGAAAACATGGTCAAAGTCACTAATTATTTGAGAGATGAAAATCAAAGTGACAATGCAATACCATCTTACACTTTCAGAATGGCTATCATCAACAAATCAATAAATGACAAGTGTTGGCGAGGATGCGGAGAAAAAGGAACCTTTGTGCACTGTTGGTAGGAATGCTGACTGGTGCAGCCACTATGGAGAACATTATGGAGTTTCCTCAAAAAACTGAAAATGGAACTCTCATTTGTCTCAGTAATCCCACTCCTAGGAATATATCCTAAGAAACTAGAAATACCAATCAGAAAGGATTTATGCATCCCTTGTTCATAGGAGCACAATTTACAATAGCTAACATTGGAAACAGCCAAGGTGCCCATCAGCAGATGACTGGATCAGACAACTTTTTTTGCTGCCACAGAAAAGAAAGAATTCTTACCATTTGCAGCAACATGCATGGAACTGGAGAGCATTATGCTAAGTGAAATAAGCCAGTAAATGAAAGAAAAATACCACATGTTCTCACTCATTTATGGATAATAAAGAACATTAACAACTGATGAACAAAAAGATAAATACAGAGGCAATAATCACCAAACATACTGTCAAGTTACAGTGGGAAGGTTAGGAACAGCAGGGGTAGATAAGATATCAACTGAAAGACTTTTATGTATGCACATAAGCATAACCAATGTAAGCAGGACACTGGGAGGGGGGGTGAGGCTATTTATGAGAGTAGGATGGAGAGGCAATGGGAACACTTGTATACATGTAATACATTAATTTAAAAAAATGAAAATAAAACTACATAAATAAGTAAATACTAAAGGAAAAAAAGATATATCAATCATCTTCTCAGAGCACAATGGCATAAAACTAGAAATCAACTACAATAAAATCTAAAAAAATCAAACACTTGGAGACTAAATATCATGCTATTAAACAATGACTGAGTAACCAGAGAGATTAAAGAAAAATAAAAAGCATCATGGCAACAAATGGCACTGAAAATATAACATTCTGAAATCTATGGGACACAATGAAAGCATTCTTAATAGGGAAGTTCATAGCTCTACAAGCTACAGGAAAAAAAAAAGAAAAAAGAAAAAAGAAAAAAAGAAAAAAAAAGAAACAATAGTAATAAATCATCTAACTCTATAACTCAAAGACTTAAAAAGAGAGCAACAAGAAAAGCCAGGAAAAGGAGATGGAAGGAAATAATAAAGATCAGAGTGGAGATAAATTAAATAGAAACCAAAAGCAAACAAAAAACAACAACAAACAAATAAACTTATTACATAAGATCAACAAAAGTAAGAGCTGGTTCTTTAAAAGAAAGATGAAACTCTAGCCAGGCTTACAAGAAGGAAAGAGAGAGGACCCAAATAAAAAAATCAGAAATGAAAGAGGTGAAATAACAACCAATCCCACAGAAAAACAAATGATTATGAAACAATAATTGAGCAACTCTATTCCAATAAAATGGACAA
This sequence comes from Lasiurus cinereus, assembly GCA_011751065.1. NCBI lineage: Eukaryota > Metazoa > Chordata > Mammalia > Chiroptera > Vespertilionidae > Lasiurus > Lasiurus cinereus. Next base: position 5,929 of record JAAGEH010000636.1, on the reverse strand, counting down.
CCTATATGAAATGGACACATTCCTGGAAAATTACATACTCCCAAACCTCAGTCAGGAAGAATAAAAAACCTGAATAGGCTGATAATTACACATAAATTGAGACAGTGATAAAAAATTTTCCAGTAAACAAAAGCCCTGGTTTGGACAGCTTCACAGGGGAGTTCTACCATGCATTCAAATAAAAACTAAAACAATCCTCTTCAGACTATTCAAAAAAAATTCAAGAGGAAGGCACACTTCCAAACTCTTTCTATGAAGCCATCATTACCCTAATCTCAAAACCAGCTAAAGACACTACAAAAAAAGAGAACTACAGGCCAATATCCTTCAAGAACATAGATGCTAAAATCCTCAACAAAATTCTATTAAATTAGATTCAGCAATATATTAGAAAGATCATTCACCATGATCAAGTGGGATTTATACCAGGGATGCAAGAGGGTACAGTATATGCAAATCAATAAATGTGATACATCAGATAAACAAACAGAGATATATAAATGACACAATCATATCAATTGATACAGAAAAAACATTTGACAAAATCCAACACCTCTCCTGATAAAATCTCTCAGCAAAGGGGGAATAGAGGGATCATACCTCAACATAATAAAAGCCCTATATGACAAACCTACAGCTAACATAATACTCAATGGGCAAAAGCTAAACTCATTTCCCCTAAGAACAGGAATAAGACAAGAATGCCCACTTTCACCACCCCTCTTTGACATAGTATTAGAAATACTAGTCATAGCTATCTGACAAAAAGAAGAAATAAAAGGCACCCAAGTTGGAAAAGAAGAAGTAAAACTGTCCTTATTTGCAGATGACATGATGCTATACAAAGAAAACCCTAAAGACTCCATAAAAAAATTACTAGACCTAATAAATGAATTTGGAAATGTAGCAGGATACAAAGTTAAAGCCCAGAAATCTATGGCTTTTTTATACTCAGAGAAAAAGAAATGTAAAAAACAATCCCACTTACTATTGCACCAAAAAATTAAAATATTTAGGAATAAACTTAACCAAGGATGTAAAAGACCTGTACTTAGAAAAGTAACGGACATTGAAAAAAGTGATAGAGGAAGCATAAACAAATGGAAGAACATACCATGTTCATGGATTAGTAAAATCAACATCACTAAAATGTCCATACTATTTGAAGGAATCTATAGATTCAATGCAATAACTATTAAATTACCAATGGCCTATTTCAAAGATCTAGAACAAACTCTCCAAAAATTCATCTGGAACAAAAAAAGACCACAAATAGCCATAGCTATCCTGAGAAAGAAGAACAAAGTTGGCAGGATCACTATACCAGACATCAAACTATATTACCAAGCCACTGTTCTCAGTACTTCCTGGCACTGGCACAAGAACAGACATACAGACCAATGGAACAGAATACAGGACCCATAAATGGACCCAAGCCATTATACTCAATTAATATTTGACAAAGGAGGCAAAAGCATACAATGGGGTCAAGAGAGTCTCTTTAATAAATGGTGCTGGGAAATTTGGTCAGATACATGCAAAAAAATAAAACTAGATCACCAACTTACACCATACATAAAAACAAACTCAAAATGGCTAAAGAACTTGAATGTAAAACGGGAAATAATAAAAATCTTACAAGACTCCATAGGCAGAAAAATTGCAGACATATATCATAGCAATATATTTATAAACACAGGTCCTAGTGCAAGAGAGACTAAGGAGAAAATAAAGAAATGGAACTACATCAAAATAAAAAGCTTCTGCACAGCAAGAGAAACCATCAAGAAAACAAGAAAGCCCGCTGCACAGGAGAACATATTTGTCAATGTTATCTCCAAAAAGGGTTTAATCTCCAAAATTTACAGGAAACTCATACAACTGAACAAAAGAAAGATAAACAACCAATCAAAAAATGCATAAAGGAAGGTGACTTTTTATATAACCTTCTGGCCCCAAGATTATGGCCAGCGGGGTAGCAAGGTCACAAGAATAATTTGGAGGTTGCCTAGGACTTGTTTTAGTGTTTTCAAGTCTGACTGAGAACTCTGACATTTAGATAAAAAATGGGTAAAGGTTTTAAAGAGGACATCCAGAAAGCCAATAGACACATGAAAACATGCTAAAAGTCATTAATCATCCAAGAGATGCAAATCAAAACAACAATGAGGAGGAGAAAATGGCGGCGAAGTAGACGGATGCGTCTGGAGCTTTGTCGCTGGGCAGAGGGAGAGAGAGCGGCTGAGAGTCACACTGGGAGTGTTTGTTGGCAAGTTAAGAGTCAGTTATCCTCCAGGAGAAGGTGGGGGACTGCTGGATGGGGCTCTCATGACCAGGAAGCCCCACTGCCACGGGGATTTTGTCTGCAGGGGCCACCAGCGCAAACGTGGAGACCACGCCATCTTGCAGAGGGAGGTGGATGTCTGCGGTGGTCTGATGCCTGCTGTGGGGGCACCTATTGAGCAGCCGGGGACCCAGAACTCCACTCTCCAATAGGCACAGACATGTGGTGGAATCAGAGATCCACAGAGCACATGGAAAGGTCAGATTTCGCCTGAGATAAGAAGGAGGTGGATGTCTGCAGAGGTCTGAAATCTGCGGCTGGCGGAGGCACCCACCGAACAGCAAGAGACCCAGAGCACGGCTCTCCAGGCAGCGTGGACGTGCGGACGGTGTATTCGGAGATCCACATGGCACACGGAAAGGAGAGAGAACTACATAATCAGACACCTGGAGAAGAAAGACCATGGGCAGAAAAAGAAACAGCCCACATAAGACAGAAAGGCAGGTTTCACCAGAAAAGTAAGTAAACGAAATAGAACCAGAAATAAGCCTGCCAGAGAAAGAGTTCAGAGAAATGATCATAAGGTGGATGAAAAGAATGGAAGACAAATTCGACAATCTGAGAAAGAGCCAAGAGGAGATGAAGAAGCAGCAAGAAGAAATGCAGAAGGACCTAAAGGAGGTGCAGAATAAACAAGAAGTAATGAAAAATGACATCACTGCTATAAAGAACTCAATAGAAAGCATCCAAAGTAGACTAGAGGAAGCAGAGGACCACATCAGTGAGCTAAAAGACATGGTAAGAAAAAATACCCAAGTACAGCAGCTTCTAGAAAAAAAATTTAAATAGCAAGAAGAGAGCCTAAGGGAACTTTGGCATAACATGAAACAAAACAACATCCGCATAATTGGGGTTCCAGAAAGAGTGGAAACTGAACAAGGATTAGAGAACGTGTTTGAAGAAATAATGACAGAAAATTTCCTCAATATAGGAAAGGAAAAACCCACACAAATCCAAGAAGCTCACAGAGCCCCAAGCAAAATGAACCTCAACAAACCGACACCAAGGCATATTATAATTAAATTGGCAAACACTGACGACAAAGTAAGAATCTTAAAAGCAGCCAGAGAGAAACAGAAAGTTACCTACACAGGAACCCCCATAAGACTAGCTACTGACTTCTCAACAGAAACTCATCAGGCCAGAAGGGAATGGAATGAAACATACAAAGTCATGCAAAGGAAGGGTCTGAATCCAAGAATACTGTACCCTGCAAGACTCTCAATCAAAATTGAAGGTGAAATCAAAAGTTTCACAGACAAAAAAGGACTAAGGGAATATATTACCACCAAACCAGCAATGCAAGAAATGTTAAAAGGTCTGTTGTAATAAAAAGAAAGAGAAAGCAAGGAAGGAACTCGGGGGTAAGGACTAAAAATGGCAACAGATAAGTACTTATCAATAATAACTTTAAATGTAAAGGGATTAAATGTTCCAATCAAAAGACATAGGGTAACCGATTAGATACAAAAACATGATCCATATATCTGCTGTCTGCAAGAACCCACCTTAGAAAAAGAGATGCACACAACTTGAGGGTGAAGGGATGAAAGATGGTATTTCAGGCAAATAGAAATGAAAAAAAGATGGGGTTGCAATACTTATATCTGACAAATTAGATGTCAAAGCGAAGGACATAATAAGAGATAAAGAAGGCCAACAAGAAGAAATAACTCTGGTAAACATATATGCACCCAATATACGAGCACCTAAATACATAAAAAAACTCTAGAACGAGAGCAACAAGAAAAGCCCAGTGTACTCAGAAGGAAGGAAATAGTGAAGATCAGAGTGGAAATAAACAACTTGGAGACCAAAGAAACAATTCAAAAAATCAAAAAAAAAACAAAGAGCTGGTTTTTTGAAAGGATAAACAAGATTGATTGACCTCTAGCCAGGCTCACCAAGAAGTAAAGAGAGAATACCCAAAAAACAAAATCAGAAATGAAAGAGGAGAAATAACCACAGACCCTGTGGAAATACAAAGGATTGTTAAAAAATTCTATGAACAACTCTATTCCAACAAATTGGACAGTCTGCAAGAAATGGAGATTTTCCTAGAAAAATATAACTTTCCAAAACTCAATGAGGAAGAAGCCAAACTTCTCAATAGTCCAATAACTATGGAAGAAATTGAAGCAGTCATCTAAAAGCTTCCAGCAAATAATAGCCCAGGACCAGATGGCTACACAGGAGAGTTTTACCAAACATTCAAGGAAGATTTAAAACCTATCCTCCTCAGACTATTCAAAAACATTCAAGAAGAAGGAACACTTGCAAACACCTTCTATGAAGCCAGCATCACCCTAATACTAAAATCAGATAAAGACAACACAATGAAAGAGAATTATAGGCCAATATCTCTCATGAACATAGATGCCAAAATCCTCAACAAAATTCTAGCAAATCGGATCCAGCAGTACATCAGAAGGAACATACACCATGACCAAGCAGGATTCATCCCAGGAATGCAGGGATGGTACAATATCCACAAATCAATAAATCTGATACATCACATAAACAAATTGAGAGATAAAAATCACATAGTCATACCAATTGATGCAGAAAAAGCATTTGACAAAATCCAACACCCTTTCTTGATAAAAACTCTCAGCAAAGTGGTAATAGAAGGATCATATCTCAACATCAGAAAAGCCATATATGATAAACCCACAGCTAACATCATACTCAATGGGCAAAAACTAAAACCATTTCCCCTAAGAACAGGAGCAAGACAGGGATGCCCACTCTCATCTCTCCTGTTCGACATAGTACTGGAAGTATTAGCCATTGCAATTAGACAACAAGAAGAAATAAAAGGCATCCAAATTGGAAAAAAGGAAGTAAAGCTGTCCTTATTTGCAGATGACATGATATTGTACATAAAAAACCCGAAAGACTCCATCCGAAAACTAAATGACTTAATAAATGAATTTGGCAATGTAGCAGGATACAAAATTAATGCGAAGAAATCTGTGGCTTTTCTGTACACTAATAGTGAAATTACAGAAAGGGAGACTCAAAAGCAATCTCATTTACCATCGCACCAAAACAATTAAGATACCTAGGAATAAACCTAACTAAAGAGGTAAAAGACCTTTATGCAGAAAACTACAGGACACTGAAAAAAGAGATAGAGGAAGATGTTAACAGATGGAAGAGCATACCATGCTCATGGACTGGGAGAATCAACATCATTAAATTACCATACTACCCAAAGCAATCTACAGATTCAATGCACTACCCATTAAAACACCAACGACATATTTCACAGACCTACAAAGAATTCTTCATAGATTTATGTGGAACAACAAAAGACCACGAATAGCTGCAGCAATTCTGAGAAAGTAGAATAAAGTTGGTGGGATCTCAATACCAGATTTCAAGCTATATTACAAAGCAACTGTTCTTAAAACAGCCTGGTACTGGCACAAGAACAGATATATAGACCAATGGAATAGAAAAAGAACCCAGATATCCAACCAAACCATTATGCTCAACTAATATTTGAAAAGGAGGCATGAACATTCAATGGAGTCAAGATAGCCTCTTCAATAAATGGTGTTGGGAAAATTGGACAGATAC
>JAAGEH010000635.1:0-10797 GCA_011751065.1 Lasiurus cinereus | reverse complement strand
CGTGCCCGTGACTGGGAACCGAACCCGTGACTCTTCGGTGCACGGGCTGACGCTTTAACTACTGAGCACGCTGGCCACGGTCAAAGCGATCCCGTGTGAGCCAGGCCCTCCCCGTGGGAAGCCGCCAGAGGAGGGACCTGCCTGCCTGCCTCCCTCCCCGCCCTCCCCGCCTTCCCCGCCGCCTGAAAGGCAGATTGTGTCTTGTTTCCTGTGCGGTGGTTTCTGTCCTGCACCACCAGGTGGCGCGCGCGCCCTTCACAGCCTGACCACAGGCCGCAGCAGCTGGGCACTGGTGGCCACACTCCTGTGTGCCCGCTCATCAGCCCTGGCTCAGGGGCCGGCACAGCAGCCCTGGTGTCTCCACGGTGGCCGTGCGGCCCTCTGACCCCGCCCCCTGACCCTGCCCTCTGACAGCGCCAGGGAGGCTCCCGGCCCTGGACACGCGGGGTCCTCATCGGAGTGCCCGGGCGCTTGCTGTGTGTCCTCTGACTTCGGGTGCGGGCCGTCCTCTTCTGAAGGTCTGGCTCGTCCCGGCATCCGTCCTGGGCTCCGGGCCTGGTGCCCGTGGTCCCGGCGCCCACCCCCGAGGGCAGACCTCGCCCTCCCCTTGCGGCTCTGGGCTGAGGAGGCCGGACCCCCTGGCCCTCGAGGCAGAGGCGGTGCCAGGCCCAGGCCCCGGAGGTGGTGAACATTCAGGTCCCCTCTGCTTTCGGATTTTTTTATTTTATTTTATTGATTTTTCACAGAGAGGAAGGGAGAGGGATAGAAAGTCAGAAACATCGATGATGAGAGAGAGGCATCGATCAGCCGCCTCCTACATGCTCCCCAGTTGGAGATGTGCCCGCAAGCAAGGTACATGCCCCTGACTGGCATCGAACCTGGGACTTTCACTCCGCAGGCCGACGCTCTATCCATGGATCCACACCGGTCTCGGCTGCTTTCGGGTTTTTATGGACGTCCCGGGCCAGGCTAGGCCCTTGCCCCAGCCCCGCCGGCCCCACCGAGCGACCCCGTGACCCCGCAACCACGCCGGACCCCACGGTGCCTCGTTCTGACCGACGGCGGAAGTCCTCGCAACACCCACGCCCTGCTCTCCCCTCTCTCTGTGCCAGCACGCGCGCACACACACACACACACACACACACACACACACACACGTCTGTGGCCGCTCCAGACGCAGAGTCAGGTCCCTAGGGCTGCGGCTCTTCCCGCCTCCACCACGCCAGCCGGGCCCGGCGCTGCGGGTCCGAGCACCCGGGTGGCCCGTGGGAGGCCGGCGGCGAGAACCTCCCTGGGTGAGCCCGCCGGCAGGTGCCAGAGTGACGCTCTCTGAGCGAGAGCACCTGACCCCGAGGCCGGGAGGGACCGGGCTCAGGCCACAGCCCCCGGCTCTCTCACCGACCCTCTCCCCGACGACGGGAACAGCGGAGCCCACAGGGAGGCGGGAACACGCCTGGGAACACGGCGAGTGCACGCACACACGCACGCTCTCCCGGCTTCCCGTCGCCTCCTCGTGTCACAGCACGGCGAACCCTCCCGGGTTAATTGGGAGACATTAGAGAGAGCACGCTTGGAGCGACCCCAATTAGAAGGGATGGGTTGCCCACGAGGCGCGCCGCTCGCTTTGATGTCGCGGAGCGCCCGGCGAGTTCGCCGGCTCCTCGCACATTAAAGCACCGCACGCCCCCAGCTCATCCCCGCCTCCGCGGGCGATCGGCGTGTGAATGGGGACGTCTGGTCCGAGACACCGCCGTCTGGGTCCCAGGTGGCCGCGCGCCGCCCTGGATCCCGCCCCTGGCTCCTCCCGGGGGCGCTCAGCGGGCGCGTCTCCCGTCGGATCAGAACTGTGCGCAGGGGCCCAGATGCACTCGCGCGTGCACTTGCACGTGGATGTGCGAGCATTTGCATGTGTACGTGTGACAGGATTAGAAACAGAAATATGTACGTGAGAGGAAGCACAGATAAACAGTATGTAACTCCGTACACATATCCTATATAACAGTGATTCTCAACCTGTGGGTCGCGACCCCTTTGGGGGTCCAACGACCCTTTCCCAGGGGTCGCCTAAGACCAGCGGAAAACACCTATTTCCCATGGTCTTAGGCACCCACACCCCGCTCCTCGGTGTCGCCAAGTGTAGCCATGTCGTTGACTGTTGTCCTAGGAAGACTGTTACCCATGCGACACCACGATTCAAGACAACATTTCATTTGTCATTAGAAATAAATATTTCATAATATATAATCACATATATTTTTTGTGATTAATCCCTATGCTTTAATGATGTTCAATTTGTAACAACGAAAATAGATCCTGCCTATCAGATATTTGCATGACAGTTCATCACAGTAGCAAGATGACAGTGATGAAGTAGCCACGGAAATCATGTTATGGTTGGGGGTCACCACCCCATGAGGAGCTGTCTTAAAGGGTCGCGGCCTTAGAAAGGTTGAGAACCGCTGCTAATAATACAGGTGTAATATGCAAATCTATGCAAGGGCAGAACGGCTAGTCGCTATGATGCGCTCTGACCACCGGGAGGCAGACGCTCATCGCAGGAGCTGCTTCCTGGTGGTCAGTGCGCTCTCCCTGGGGGCGGGGGTGGGGGGGGAAGGGGGTGCTGACAGCCAGACGGCTGGCTAGCCCAGTGATGCGGGTGGGAGCCTCTCCTGTCTCCGCTGCAGGCGGGCAGTAAGGAGCGAGGGGTCCCAGACTGCCAGAGGGATGTCTGCCTGCCGGCTTAGGGGGCTAAGGGATCGGGGCCCAAGCTGGCAGGCAGACATCCCCCCATCCTGGCTCCAATCCAGGGGGCCTGCTGCTATGCCCCCTGCCTGGTGGGGCTTGACAAGAGTGGGACTGGCCGGGTCTGGATCTCGCCCAGTGGGAAACAGGGGAGATGGCTGGGTCTGGGTCTCAGGCGATTTTGAGGCGCACGTAGGTGGGCGGGGACTTGACCCTGGGTCCCCCTTCTCATGTGCATGAATTCCATGCACCGGGCCTCAAGCCTATAAATACAGTGGTACCTCGAGATACGAGTGCCCCAACATATGAGATTTTTTGCAATACGAGCGGTCGAGCGAGCAATTTTTGCTTTGAAATACGAGCAACTGTTGAGACAGGAGTCATCACGCGGATCGGCCGGCGGCACACGACCCACCAGTTTACCGCGACGCGAGCGTCTCATCGTTTCCCACGCCTCAAGGTTCCGGAACGAATTAAACTCGTATCTCGGGGTGCCACTGTATGTGGCTTTTCTTCCCTTCTGACTGTCAGGAGGATCAGAACCAAGGTCGGCGCCAGCCGTATCCACTATCAAGTTCAATGCTACATTCACGTCGCTCCCTGACCGTCTCTAATAAACAACAGCTTCACGTACTAACTAGACCGACTGGACGTCCTTCCGGGCGTCCTTCCCGACGAAGCCGGGGCTGTGAGGGGAGCCTGGGACGTGGGTGCCGGAGGGAAGCCGGTGCCGGAGGGCTGCTCGTGCAGGGACTGCGTGCACCGGGCCTCGCGTCAAATACAAAGCCCCAGGGGACTTCCCCCACCTCCTCTCTGTCTCTTTAAATGAGACCAAGCCACCTCCCGTCCTTGTCTGAGCCGGGGACGGTCTCCGTGCCAGCAGTCCAGGCCCCCCCCCCGTCCTTCCCCAGGGCCCCAGGGGGACAGCCAGGCCCAAGGCCCCCCCTCACCCGCACCACGGCATCCGTCTCCTGCAGGCCCCGTCCTCTCCCAGCCACGCCCGGTTCACAGCCTCCAGGCCTGGGGTGCCGGTGGGAACCCTCCCCAGCTGGGCAGTGCCCTCTCTGCCCTCAGTCTGCAAGTGACGGGGGCGTCTGTGACAAGCCGGCCCCCGGGAGAGCAGGAAGGAGCCCTGGCCAGTGCTGGGGGGTGGGGGGATGGGGGTGTGGATGGGGTACGGTAGGGCGGGACAGGGCGAGGCGTCCTACTCACCAGGTTCTGTTGGCAGAGCCAGTAGAACTGCTGGAACTTCTGGGACATCAGGAGCTGGGCGCTGCCCACGGCACTGCGGATCTTGCCGAGGACTGCGGGCACAAACACACACCGCGCTGAGCAGCCGCCCCCGCCACAGGGTGACGACCCCGTGTTCACTGCCCGGAGGCCGTCTGCCTGCCGGCTGCCGTTCGCTCCCAGCGCACGGGGTACCCACAGGCCACCACGTGTCAACCCTCCGACACGGTGCGTCAGCACAGGGAGGTGCCGCCCGGCTGGTGGGCTCAGTGGCTAGCGCGTCGGGCTGGGGACGGACGGGCCCTGGGTCTGACTCCCGGTCGGGGCACAGGCTGGGGGGCGGCTCCATCCCCAGTGTGGGCCGGCCGGAGGCGGCCGGTCCCCGATTCTCTCTCCCGGGGATGTGTGTGTCTCTCCCTCTCCTTCCTCTCCGGATCAGTAGCCACGGGATGTGGCTCAGTGTGTCTGTAAAGGGGAGCGTGTGCGGGAGCGTTATCCGGGCCGCAGGCCACGCCCGGAGCCGGAAGAGGCCGGGGAGCACACGGGACGGGGCACGCTCCCTCCCGGCCTCCGTGCGGCCCGCCAGCTCCCGGGCGGGTGCTGACCGGAGGAGAGGGAGGAGGAGACGCTCGCTCTCTGCTGTGCCCACCCTGTGACCAGTCGCCTCCATGGGCCACCCTGTGACCGGTCGCCTCCATGGGCCGCGGGCACAGGCCGTGAGGCCCAGCTCGTCCGTGGAGAGGGGCCACGAGGGAGGTCGCGTGGGGGGTGTGACACGGAGGCCATGCCGGCTCTCGGCTTCTCCCGCGGTGCAGCCCCCACGGCGAACACGCTCTGGGGGCCAGCCGGTCACCAGTTACTGCCACACGCTCCCTTACAGGCCCCCTGATGCCTCCATCAGGAACGGGGTGGGGGTGCAGACCTCCTGCCCACCCCCTGTGCCATCTGCGGGTTGGGGGGCGCAGGCAGCCGCGGGGAATCAGGGAAGGAAGCAGAGCCGGCACAGATGGGAGAAGGAGGTGCTGGCCGATCAGTGAGCCCTCAGGTGCAGGCAGGGGGGGCTGCAGGGGTTCTGGGAGAGCTGTGTCTTGCCCCCCTCTAACCCCCTGGCCTGTGCCCTGACGGGACAGACTGCCCGATTCACAGGGCGATGGGCCCCACAGGGCCGCCACGTGTCAGTTAACGGGCGCGGCTCACACTCTGACCCCGGGGACAGCAGCAGGGCCGGTGGAGGGGGAAGAAGACAGACTCCCCACCCCCGCCCCACCTCTGCCCCTGGCCGCCGGCCGCGGAGAGCGTCAGAGCGGCTGCTCCTCCCGCTGAGGCTGTGAGAACGGAGGAGCCGGAGGCAACGCTCCCCCTCCGGTGCCCTCAGCGGCGGCTGGAACGTCGGTCAGGTGTACACACGGGGCCTCTCCACCCCAACAGTCCGTCCTCCTCAAAGGCAGCTCCGCAGAGGGATTTCCACGCAGAGGGGTTCCCACAGAGGGGGTCCCGCACACACAGCGCTTCCTGCATCGTCACTAGCTTCGCATGGGCAGGCGGGCGGCGTTGGAGCTGTGTCAGGGGGTGCAGGGGTCGTGGGGAGCAGCTGAGGCTGCTGGGAGGTGGTGGCCTCCAGGAGGGGATGAACCACAGAGAGGTCTCTAGCTTTGGAACACTTTTACACCAGGAAACGTTCTATCTGGGTGGGTCCCCTTACGGCCTTTACCCACTTGGTTTAACACAATTCATACGGAAGTCCCCGTACGCCTGTGCAGTGGCCTCTGCTTGGTGGTGTCCCGCCTTTGCACGCACCCGGGGGCCTGCGACGCCATGCTGCCCCCTGCACCGGCGTTCGTCTGGGCACCGCCCTCCGTTAGCCGAGGTCCGTGCCCTTGACCAGAATCGAACCCGGACGCTCTAACCCCTGGGCCGACCCGGCCAGGCTCAGCTCAGCTCTGGCTTGGCTTGGCACGAAGCCAAAGCTATTTCTTTTTTTAAAAAATACAGTGGCACCTCGAGATACGAGTTTAATTCGTCCCGTCACCCTGAGGCGTGGGAAACTATGAGACGCTCGCGTCGCGGTAAACGGGTGGGTCGTGCGCAGCCGGCCGATCCGCGCGATGACTCCTGTCTCAACTGTGGCTCGTATTTCAAAGCAAAAATCGCTCGCTCGGCGGCTCGTATCTCAAAAATCTCGTATGTTAGGGCACTCGTATCTCGAGGTACCACTGTATATTTTATTGATTTTTTTACAGAGAGGAAGGGAGAGGGACAGAGAGTGAGAAACATCGATGAGAGAGAGACATCGATCGGCCGCCTCCTGCACGCCTCCCACTGGGGATGTGCCTGCAACCAAGGTACATGCCCTCGACCGGAATCGAACCTGGGACCTTTCAGTCCGCAAGCCAACGCTCTATCCACTGAGCCACACCGGTTTCGACCAAAACTATTTCTATCAGCCCGAGACAGCACTGAACTAGAGGTCGGCGGGGACACCCCAGGCCCGGCTGCTGCCCATGGCTGTGGGGCCCAGGATGCACCACTGGCCGTGGCTCTGACCACACAGGACGTGGGCCTGCGACGTCTCAGTCCCCCTTCCCTGCCCACTGACCAGCCGCTCCCTGGGGACGGGTGGGCGAGGCGGGGAGCCCAGTCACCCCGGATGACACACGTCAGAGGCACGCCCTGCCCGGCCCGGCCCAGCCCGTACCCCGGAGGAGCCCGCCCGCCAGCCCGCCTGCCCACAGGGTCAGCCCGCTGCTGCCCGCCCGCCCGCCCGCCCGCCCGCCCCGCGCTTACTTTCCTCGGCCAGGTCGTTGTCCTCCGCCTCCCGCTCCATCTCCTTGCACCAGCCCTCCATCCTCTGCGTCTCGGCGTGCAGCAGCTTCAGGAACCAGGAGCCGTCCCGGCGGCAGGGCGAGGCCCGCCCGCTGTCGGCCGAGTCCAGGGCGGCTGGCTCCAGCCAGGGCTCGGGCGGGGGCAGGGGCGCGGTGTCCGGGGGCGCCCGGTAGTCCTCCCGGTAGCTGAAGAGGCCCTGCGTGCGCACGGTCCGCAGCGCCCCGTACTGCGTGGGCGTGCTGGGCTCCGAGTGCCGCTGGAAGGAGCTGCCGAACTGCAGGCCCTTGTCCTCCATGGTCACCTGCCCCGGGAAGCCCTCCAGCTCCAGGTCCGCCTGCACGGCCGCCGTCACGCTGTTGGACCGCTTGAAGCGCCCGTGTCTGGGCGGGAGGGGGAGGGTAGAGAGGGGGAGGCCGCTGAGACGGGCCCAAGCACCGGCCCTGGCCCTGGGGCCTCGGGAAGGAAGACTCCGTGCTCCCTGTGTCTGCTCCTCCTTCCCAGACCCCGGGACGCTGCTGACATGGCCTCCGACTCCTCCCTGCGGCCCAGTGTCCACTCCACAGGGTGGGACAGGCCCGAGCACCCGTCCTGGTTCTGGGGCCTCGGGAAGGAAGACCCCGTGCTCCCTGTGTCTGCTCCTCCGTCTCAGACCCTGGGACTCTGCTGACAGGGCCTCCGACTCCTCCCTGCGGCCCAGTGTCCACTCCACAGGGTGGGACGGGCCCGAGCACCCACCCTGGCCCTGGGGCCTCGGGAAGGAAGACTCTGTGCTCCCTGTGTCTGCTCCTCCGTCCCAGACCCCGGGACTCTGCTAGCATGGACCTCCGACTCGTCCCTGCGGCCCAGTGTCCACTCCACAGGGTGGGACGGGCCCGAGTACCCGCCCTGGCCCTGGGGCCTCGGGAAGGAAAACCCCATGCTCCCTGTGTCTGCTCCTCTGTCCCAGACCCCGGGACTCTGCTGACAGGGCCTCCGACTCCTCCCTGCGGCCCAGTGTCCACTCCACAGGGTGGGACGGGCCCGAGCACCCGCCCTGCCCTGGGGCCTCAGGAAGGAAGACCCCGTGTTCCCTGCTGTCTGCTCCTCTATCCCAGACCCCGGGACTCTGCTAGCATGGATCTCAGACTCCTCCCTGCGGCCCAGTGTCCACTCCACAGGGTGGGGACGCCGGCCTGCGGGCCGTGTCAGGCCCACAGATCCTGTGTTCCGGCCTGGCCAAGCCGCAGCCGTGAGCTGGCTCCATGTCCCACCCGGACCCAGGAGGCGCGTCCGTCCGCGGGTAATGCTGTGCTGTGCGACCTGCGAGTGACGCTGTAAAGACCCACGCGGCCCTCGCCGAACACATGCTCTCGCCCCGTCTACACGCTGCCTCAGGGATGTGGGTGTCTCTCCCGGCACCAGGAGGCCCCTGCAAGGGGAGCCGCCCGCAGCGGCTCACCCCCGTGGGGAAGCCGGTGGCCACACCCGGGTCCCGACCTCAGCTGTGGGTCGCCATCTCCACAGCCCGTGGGGGGTGGACCGCAGGTGCCCAGGCTCCGAATGGGAGCCCGGATGTGGTGGGGGAGAGCTGGGTGCGTCTCCTGCAAACGGCACCCCAGCTACACATCTGGCCCCCCACCCCCGGGACCGCAGCCGGCACCGCTGAGACCGCAGCCGGGAGTGACTGTACCCCTAACTGCACGCGGGGGGCAAGGGCCCGAGGACCTGCAGCTGCTGCTGGGGACAGAGGCGGGGGGGACGGGAGGGAGGGGCCTGGGGCAGACAACGCCCAGGTGCCAGAGGCCTCCTGGGACCCTGGGAGGCCATTGCCTTGGGGCCTGAGTGTCTTTTCCGTCAGAGAAACCTTTACAGGCTGGGTTCTGAAACACCCTCCTGTGTGTGACGGGCACGCAGGGATTCATTCTCCACCGAGATGCAGACTGATGATTAAAACGGTCTCATAAGATTGACAAGATATACATACTATTCTAGCCCTGAAAATGGTGTGGCTCAGTGGATAGAGCGTCAGCCTGTGGACTGCAGGGTCCCAGGTTCGATTCTCGTCGGGGGCACATGCCAGGGTTTCAGGCTCCATCCCCAGGGGGAGGTCGGCAGGGGGCGGCTGATCGATGTCTCTCTCTCATCGATGTTTCTAACTCTCTGTCCCTCTCCCTCCCTCTCTTTAAATAAATCAATAAAATATATATATATTTTTAAAAAAAGATATACTATTCTAAACATAAAACAAAATAACAACCCTGATCTTGTTCCAAAAACAGCACCGGAGCTCTGGCCAGTGTGGCTCAGTGGATAGAGCGCCGGCCTGCGGACCACAGGGCCCTGGGTTCGATTCCGGTCAAGGGCGTGGACCTTGGTGGTAGGCTCCTCACCGGCCGGGACCCTGGTTGGGGCGCATGCGGGAGGCAACCAATCGATGTGTTTCTCTCACATCGATGTTTCTCTCTGCCTTTCCCTCTCCCTAACAGTCAATGGGAACTATCCTCGGGGTGGGGATCGCCAAGGACAACAAAAAATAACCAAAATAATAACACCAGAGGGCCTGGCCGGTGTGGCTCAGTGGTTGAGCATCGACCTAGGAACCAGGAGGTCACCGTGGTACAGCGGTGCCTCGAGATACGAGTGCCCTAACACACGAGATTTTTGAGATACAAGCCATCCAGCGAGCGATTTTTGCTTTGAAATACGAGCAACGTTTGAGATAGGAGTCATCGCGCGGATCGGCCGGCTGCACACGACCCACCCGTTTACCGCGACGCGAGCGTCTCATAGTTTCCCACGCCTCAAGGTGACGGAACGAATTAAACTCGTATCTCGAGGTGCCGCTGTATTCCCAGTCAGAGCACCGCACATCCTCGGGTTGTGGGCTCCATCCCCAGTGGGGGAAGTGGGGGTGCAGGAGGCAGCTGGTCCATGATTCTCTCTCATTGAAGATGTTTCTGCCTCCCTCCCTCTCTCGCTCTCTCTGTCTCCCTTGCTCTCTCTCTGAAATCGATGGAAACGGCCTTTAAGAAACTGAATTAAAAGGCAGTAACAGCCGTGTGAGGCCGCTCTGCCTCCTCGGAGAGAGGACGCGTCCCCCACGTCGGCCCGTCTGCGCCCACAGGTGCCAGATGGCTCCGGAGAGGGGCACTCCCTGCCTCCGGCAAGAACGAGCCCCAGCGGGTACTGCGCACGCTCACTCGGACGGCGGGCACGGACGGGTACGAGGGACGACCCTGTCTCCACCCACAGCTCCGGCCCGGCCACGCGGCGGCTCGCCAGGGGTGGCCTTACCTCTTCTCGTCCTCCACCTGCACGCCGACCGAGTGGTACTCCCGCAGGCCGCGGCTCTCCGTGTCCGAGTCCGTGGCGGTCTCCACCTAGGCCAACACAGAACGCGGGCGTAAGGACGGGGACGAGGGCCCGGCCGGACGGTCCCTGCGCGTGCTCCCTGGATGTGGGTAACCGCGCGGGTGTTTGGTTGACGCAGAGCTGTGTGCGAGGCCGGGAAACCACAGGGAGGGCCGCCACTCGTCGGCGACCGTGCTGCCTGCCACCCGCTTTCACCGGATGCCACCCCACCGCTCACCCCGGGCTCTGCTGGGCGCCCCACCACCGGGCCTCCGGAGGCTACAGCGTGTTGCACCCCTACCACCTCCACCTCCATCACCTCCACCTCCACCTCCACCTCCACCACCACTACCACCACCTCCACCATCACCACCACCACCTCCACCACCTCCACCTCCACCACCACCTCCACCACCTCCACCTCCTCCTCCTCCTTCTCCTCCTCCTCCTCCTTCTCCTCCTCCACCACCATTGGGCCTCGCGGAGGCTGCAGCTACACCCCTACCACCTCCTCCACCACCTCCACCTCCTCCTCCTCCACCTCCACCACCTCCACTACCTCCACCTCCACCACCATCACCACCTCCACTACCTCCACCTCCACCACCATCACCACCTCCACCATCACCACCTCCACCACCTCCACCACCACCTCCACTATCACCACCACCA
>JAAGEH010000634.1:0-46842 GCA_011751065.1 Lasiurus cinereus | reverse complement strand
AACCCGTGCACTAACCCTAACCCTAACCCTAACCCTAACCCTAACCCGTGCACTAACCCGTGCACTAACCCGTGCACTAACCCGTGCACTAACCCGTGCACTAACCCGTGCACTAACCCGTGCACTAACCCGTGCACTAACCCGTGCACTAACCCATACACCAACCCTAACCCGTGCACTAACCCTAACCCGTGCACTAACCATTCTCGTTATCCTGCCGCAGGCTGCAGCTAACCAAGCAGGCAAGTAATCACCACTCAAGTACTCACATGCTGCCTGCGTACCAGGTAACTGGTAACCAGCAAAGTCGCTAACAGCAAAGCAGCAACTAGCAATGTAGAAAGCACCTATAACAGGCACCAGATAAGCAGCCAATGCCTAAGTCCCAAGTAGACACCTAGCCATCACCAAAATAGTAAGCAGTCAACTAGACAACATGTAACAAAGGAATTCATAACTAGCCACCACCTAACCGGCTCCTTCATAACTAATAACCAGCTTAGTAGTAAACACTTAGGAGACGTCATCCAAACTTTCAACCAGTAGCCAGCTTACAAGTAAGCAGCTAACCAGCAACCAACTAAGTAGTGCCAAACCAACTAGTAACTAGTTGCCTAGCAACCAAATAACCAGTGACCACCAAATCGGAAATAAACTAACCAGTAACCAAGTAATCAATAACCAACTAACCAATAACCGACTCACTGGTAACCAACTAACCACTAACCATTTAAGTAGCTACCAACTAGTTACAAACTAACCAGAAACCAACTAAGCATTAACCAACTCACTAGTCACCAACCTACCAATAACCAGTTAACAATTAGTAACCAACTAACCCTGCCCAAGTCAGCATCAACCACCTCACTAGTAACAACCTGACCAATAACCAGTCATCTAGTCACCAACTAGTAACCAACTAACCAATAACCAACTAAGCATTAAAAATGTAAACATCAAGCAACCAAGCAGTCACCAATTGACCAACACGCAGCTAACTAGCTACCAACTAACTAGTAACCATTAAACTAGCTACCAAGTAAATAGCAGACAAGTAAGTACCAACCAAACAAGTTGCAACCAATTAACTAGCTAACAATGTGCTAACCTGGTAAGCAGTCAAGCACTATACAGTAACCAGTAAACTGTCAGCAAGTAGATAGTAAGCAGCTAACTAGTAACTGGTTAACTAGGCAACAACAAATTAGCAACGAGTTAACATATTACCAGGTAAGTAGTAATTAGTTAACTAGGAACACGTCAACTAGCAACCAGTTAACCATTAACCAGTTAACTAGCAATAGGCTACCTAGCCAACAACTACCTAGTAACCAATTAACTAGTTAGGAACTAATTTGCAGACAGCTACTAATCAAATAACTAGCAACCAACTAACTAGCAACAGGGCAACTAGCAACCAGGGCACCAGTAAGCAACTAAGTGGTAACCAGATAACTAGCATCTAGCAAATTACTAGCCAGCTAATGAGTTACCAGGCCACCACTGACCAGGTTACCAGTAACCATGAAAGTAGTGAGTAGCTTACCAGCAACCAGGTAAGCAGGAACCAGCTACCTAGCAACCAAGTAACATTTATCCAAGTAACTGTTAACCAGGCAACTGCCTACTACTAACCAGGTAAATAGTAATCATCTAAATAACAGGCACCCATGCACCAAGTACTTGGGCCCCAGCCAGCTACTCACAGCTTAACTACCCAACAGCCAGGCAGTTACCAGGTAACCAGGCAGCAGGCAACTGCAAACCATGCACCTAGCAACTGCACGGCCACCACTCAAGCAATAAACAGGAGAAATTGTCATCCAACCACCCACCACCACCGCCACCTTCTTATCAAGAAACAAGTAACCATCAAACTGTAACCAAGTAAACACTAACCAACTAACTAGTAAACATCTAAGCAGTCACCAGATAACTGCCAAGACAAGCAGAACCTAAGCATCCATTCAACAGGCACACATTAACCAGCTAAGCAGTCACGGCACAGACTATCACCGACTAAGCGTCACCCAACTCACCACTCACCACGGCACTAGTTACCAGACAACCAGTCATCAGCTCTCCAGGCAGCAACTATCAGGTGACCACGCACCATATAATAGACACCACCTAACTTCTCACAACCTAAATGATCAGCACTTAAGTAGCCAATATGGAACTTACCAGCAAGTAGCTGTCCACCAGGTAAGTAGCCACCAGGTAAGCACCCACCATACAAACATTTCAGAGACAGCCACCAAACACCTGAGCAGCCACTGCTATCCACTCACCCACCTCCTGGCTAATAGAGTAGCCAGTGGCCAACTCCTTACCGGCTCACTGGTCAACAGTGGACCCTGCAACCATCTACAGGAGAAGCAGTCACAAACAACTAGTGACCAAGCTCCCACTGACGTGATTAACCATTAAGTAGGCCTCACCTACACATTGTCAGCCTAAAAGACAATCACTGCCAGGCTGCCGCGGAGCAGAAATCTGCACACTGGCTAACTGGCAAGCAACAAAGCCAGACCGGCAGTCGGAGGATAAACCCCGCACAACCACCCACACCATAGTAGCCTCCACATACCCTCTCCCCTCCCCCCTCCCTTCCTCTTCTTTCCTTCCATTCTTGATTTTCCTATGCTCTTTCCTTCTCCACTCCCTCCTCTTTCCCTCCCTCCCTCCCTCCCTCCCCTTCTCCTTTTCTCCAGTCTGGCTTCCTGACTTCCCATCTGTAACCCCCTCCCCTCTAAGTAAAAGATAACTAACCTGAAGGGGGCAAAAAGCGTTAGCAAAAAGCAAAACAACAAACACCATCAAAGCAACAAACACAGAAACACAGGACCCCTGGTCCTGCAGTCATCTAAGAGAACACACCATACAGCGAAAGCAAAAAAAGTAAGTGAACGAGCAGCAATAGCATCGTGGATGCCTTGCACATGTGACCTTTCACATATCAAGGAACTGTGATAGCCATTCTGAGAAAACTTAGCACAAAAGCAAAAACAGAAACCGAAGGAACACGGCACACCCATGGTGCTCAGGCAGAAATGCAGGAAAGTAAAAAAAAAAAGAGAGTGAATAGACTCTTTCACAAAAGATGCTCTGCAGAGCACCACCAAAGAAAAGAAAATTATTCTGGAGCCATGGCAGAAAAAGGGAAAATAATTGCCAGAGCAACATCGCACACACACAAACGCGTCATAAGCAGGCCTGTGGGTGACAGCAGCAAACGTCCTCCAAGGAGGCAAACAGACAATGAATCACAATCCACACAGGGAAAGAAAGAGATTCCTGCGAAGCACTGCAGGTGCACCTTCTGCTTTCTCAACTACACCTTGCACAAAAGAAAACCACCCACATCCACCTGCACGCAACTGCACACAAGCATACCAGACCATCACTGAGATGGGAGGCAAGCGAATACAACGCGACATCACTAGCCAAGAAAACAGCCCACAACCACCTGCCGGTACCATCCTCTGAACTGAAAACACATGCTGCAACGCTCTTCACAAGCAGGGAAATCCAGGCCACAGCATACATGACACACCCACGTTTCGGAAGCTTGCAAGGCCTCTCCGGCAAAGAGGAGAAAAAGAAGGGCCTTGAAAAGGGTCTTTCACTAATTGTCTCCCTGTAAGCTGGGTCACTTGTGAACAGAGTGTCCTAAGTTTAGGGGTCAGGTAAGCTTACGTGGCTAAAAAGCTATGAAACAGATTACATGTCGTTGAGGAAAAACTGAACATACAAGAAAGGCGCGTCAAGCACAGGATAAAAAGTACACTTTTGCAAAGAATGACGAATGCTTGGCTATGCGCCCAGGCTCATGTCTGACAGCCATCTCAGAAACAGCAACCTATAAATACATTGGTGCTTCTTAATAAACTTGCCTTCAGCAGCATCCCTGTTGTTGGTACTCCAGATCCCCGCTTTCTGCCTCTTCTTTTTCCAGTCATCGCCTCTTACTTTCAGGTAACCCCGTCCATGTAGGAGCGGGTCTCCAACAGGTGGCACCCAGAACAGGGACCCAAAAACACTAGAGGGCCGAGCGGCACAAGATCGCACACATTAAGTGATCACGTGAGTACGTGAGTCTTTGTGGTTGCCGGCATTGATATTGAGTCAACCGGGAGTAAGAAATATGGGGCAAACTAATAGTTCTGAACTTCTCGTTCAAGTGTTGCGTAGCTCTTTGTCAATGCGAGGTATTAATGTTGATTCTAACCAACTTTCTAATTTTCTTGTATTTGTAAGACAGGTGTGCCCTTGTTTTCCAGAGTGAGGTAATATTAATATTGAAACATGGAGCAAAGTAGGTTAAAGGATTCATGGTTATTTTTAAGCTCATGGACCAGAGGCCGTGTCTGTTGACGCTTCTGCTTTGTAGTCTCTTATGGAAGACTGCATAGTAACTGATAGTGAGGCAGATAAGTGGAGAAAAGTAGCAGCTTATGTGACACTTACTCAGACCCGATCGGCAACAAATTTTTCTCTGCCCAATTGCCCCTTACCGCCTGTTCCCACATTAAGAACTTGTATCGCTCCAAAGTATGAACAGCCCACAGTGCTCTCTGCCCCTTAGAGGGTTTCCATGCAACAGGGAGTTCAGACAGATAATGCTGTCACTAAGGTCTGTCAAACACAGACTTATCAAGAGTTTTTAAAAGCTCTTCTGGAGGTACCAGAAAGCAAACCTACGTCATATCCATCACTTACAAAGTTCTGAAAGGGAAATGAGCTTTCCCGTAATGATTGGGAAGACCTTGAGGATCAAGCTGCTCATTATAGCGATGATGAGGAAGGAGTATTTGCTGACGCAAAATCCGATCAGCCAACTGCACAATGTAAAGGAACTGCAGACGCCGCAAAATCTCCCGGTCCAGGCCCCAACCTGACGGCATCTGTGGTCCCAGTTTGGTCTGCTCTGTTCTGACTAGTCTTTTTGTCTATTTTCTGTGTTTTGTTTCAGTACTTTCCCTGTTCATACTAAACTTCTGACCAAGAAGAACTTTCGTATGTGTGAGTGCATGAGAAAGGCATGCATGAGAACCCATGGCTGACTGGATGCTGATTACTACAAGTGTGTTTTGTGATGTTCTGGATTGGTTTTGGAATTGGCATTTGTGTAACAGTTTATAGAATTAGGACAATAACAATGGGACAGGAAAACTCCAAGAAAGGTCATCTCAGTCCTTTTGAATGCATGATTAAAAATTTCTCTTAATTTTTAAAAAGAGGGGTAAGAGATATGGGGTCTCTGTGCTCGCCTTCACCCTTGTGAATTTACTATATTAAATTTTAAAGTCCTAGGCATAAATTTTAAACATGATAAAGAACACAAAAGTCTTATCTCTGGCTTTCTTATCCCTTTTGGTGGTTGGAAACTTCCAGGGTCAGGGCTTACAGCTCTGCAGGGCAGACAGATTCACAGACCCTGTCCCTGCCTGTGACATCATAATCCAACGTGAGCCATCTAAGGCTGAACTGGGGCCAGAGCCATTATTAAAATGTTGTTTTATTTTAGCATCTGTAACTGGATTAAAGATGTTTTCTTTCAGGTGGCCATCAAGGCTTCCAGTTCACCAGAAATCTCCCTACACACCCTTATCTTTCCAGGCTGACTAAGAGTCACTCTTCTCCACAGGTTGGACCTCAGGCTTCAAAAGGGGGCACTACTACAGCAGTCATCTGTCGTTTTCTTTGAAACTCCCACTATTTCTGTTTATCCCTTCTGTAGAAATTGTCTGCCTCTGACTCACAATAGGAGAGGGAGTCGCATAACTGGATGGGGAACTGGTGGGAGGATATTGGCAGTTAATCATGAAGAAGGGACAGTAGATCTGGAAACATGGAAGAGTAGGAAAAAAATCTGCAGGATTACTATTCTGACCACGGGCCAGAGAAGGTCGCGGTGGACACCTTCTCCCTGTGGAATTTAATTGGAATTGCTTAGATACAAGACATGAGGGACATCAATGCTCTGAGGGTCTGGTACAGGAAAAAAGGTTGGAGGAGGAGAAAGACTGGAATCCTACTACTGCACACAAGCCAGTAGACTTGATGCCGCCCCCTCCTCCAGAGAACCCACCCTAGCCACAGCCCTACTTCATGTCAAAAATCTGTAGCTCTAGCCATCGCTCCAGTAAGAGGTCAGTATCCTGACTTTTATATTATACATTACATGGATGATACTTTGGTAGACCATTCTTCACAGCATACTCTTACCAATGTTTATGGGGCCTAACAAAAATCTCCTAAACAATCTGGATTAGTGATACCAGACGCTAAAGTACAAACCTACAAACCTTTTAATTATATACGCTTCTCCTTATACCCTAAAGAATTTAAACCTCAAAAGATTGCAATTCAAACAGAACATTTGAAAACTGTTAATGATTCCCAAAAATTGCCTGGAAACATTAATTGGATACGTCCTTCCTTACGCATTACCACAGCCCAATTGCGTCCTCTTTTTGAAATTTTACAAGGGGATGCTGACCCTGCATCACCTCGAAAGCTGACACCTCAAGCTGTTCAAGCTCTTAAAATAGTTAATGAAGCTCTTTCACAAGCTCAGCTTTCTTATTGTGATTATTCTCAACCTTGAAAGGTCATAATCTTAGCTACTCCACATACTCCGAGTGGAGCATTGTATCAACAAGGATTTTTGCATTGGATCCATGGTCACATGTCTCCTTCCCGCAGTTTAGATGCTTATCATAATTCAGTTGTTCAAAGAATTCAGAGTGGCAGGAAATTAAGTGTGTTACATATAGGGAAAGATCCTGATGAAATTGTAGTTCCTTACACAGCGGAACAAACTGAATGGTTACTGAATTGCACTAACGAGTTTCCTTTGGCCCTCCCTTGCTAATTGTATGGGCACAGCAACTCATCACTTACCTAATAATAGCATACTTCAATTTGCAAGTACTACTGCATTTATTTTCCCTAAGAACATTGTTAATCAGCCTATTCCTACTGCACGAACTGTCTTTACTGATGGATCTTCCAATGGAAGGAAAAGCTGCAGTATCCTTAGAGGAAACTGATCACGTTTGGCAAACAACATATAAACCTGCCCAACGAACAGAAGTAT
The DNA here is from genome assembly GCA_011751065.1 of Lasiurus cinereus. Classification (NCBI taxonomy): domain Eukaryota; kingdom Metazoa; phylum Chordata; class Mammalia; order Chiroptera; family Vespertilionidae; genus Lasiurus; species Lasiurus cinereus. The sequence continues at coordinate 39,737 of JAAGEH010000634.1, read as the reverse complement.
TTGCAGTTCTGCAATGTCTTCTTTTATACAATGAACCTTTAAACCTATATTCCGATAGTCAATAAGCCGTTACTGCCTTACATCATTTAGAGTGCGTACCATTTATTCGTGCTGATGACAATACTGTTCATTCATTATTCTTACAGTTACAACAGTTAACACACAACCGTAAAAACCCTTGTTTTATTGGACACCTTCGAGGTCATATGAATTTACGTGGACCTTTATCTATGGGGAATTCTCATGATGATTCTCTCACTAAAACAATTTATGCTGCTCTTATTTCTATAGAACAGGCACAAGCCTCTCATCAGCTACATCACCAATTTTCTAGAGCCCTGAGACTGCAGTTTAAAATGTCTCCTGATGCTGCACATGACACAGTGAAAAGGTGCACTCAATGTGCACTACTTTTGCCCGTTCCTCATTTTGGGGTCAATCCCCGAGGTTTGAGGCCTAATGATTTATGGCAAATGGACATAACACATGCTTCTTATTTTGAGAAAATTAAATATGTGCATGTTACTATTGACACTTTTTCTGGATTGTTATGGGCTACGTGCACAGCCTCTAAACTACTCGTGCCGTGCAGACACATTTACTTGCTTGTTTTTCAGGCCTGGGCATTCCTAAATATATAAAGATATGCAATGATCCTACATAGACTAGCAAATCATTTCAGCAGTTTTGTTCTATGTTTAAAATTTCTCTCAATACAGGCAATCCATATAATCACCAAGGACAAGGAGTAGTGGAAAGGGCTCACTTAACCATGAAGAATCAATCGTTTAAATTAAAAAAGGGGGAGATGAAATATAAATCTCCAGTCGCATTACTGTCTCATACACTCTCTGGTTTAAATATCTTAATGGTAGACAATAATGGACATTCTGCCGCAGATCGCTTTTGGAATCCTACAGGTAAGGAACAACCAATGGTATCCTGGAGAAATCCTTTAAGTAATGAATTTCATGACCCTGACCCAGTTCTGATTTGGGGAAGAGGCTATGTTTACGCTTATCCGACAGATGCACCATCTCCACGGTGGTTACCTGAACGGTGTGTGAGACATGCACAGAAGCCAAGTTGCCAAGTTACGAAGGAGAATAGAGTGGATGACACTACAAACACGCAGATGTAGAGGAAATAATCCATCGGCATCCATACCTATAGTTGCGAAGTTGCTTTCAGTAATCTGGACTGTCTTTTTTTCCTTTTGTTCCTTATTACAAGGACATGAATATTGGACTCATGTTCCACATCCTCCAGTACTACATCCACTGACTAGGGATGATATGCCACAGTGCCTGTGCACACTAATGATACTAAGGTTATGGGCTTACAGCCATCAGATCATATTTTGCCCACACAAGTGGCCAACTTTAATTATACTGGCCTCAGTATGCATTATCCCATTTGCTTTACTCAGAACAATACAGAATACTGCACACAGATAGAGAGAGTGGATGATGATGATGACGATGATGATAAGAATACGTCAAAGGGCATACACGGGGGGATAGACATGTTATATCCATCTTTTAACTGCTCAATGAGAGGGGCTGGCCAACCTCCTCAAGGAATACCACCTTGTAAACCCCAGATATCTCGGAATGCCTGGAGACTCAGCTGGCGAACTTGCCACATCAACGAGACTGTATGTAATAAATTCCTTTGTGACTGGTCAGATTTCTCAGACCACTTCACACCACAGAACTTAGTGGCTGGGATATGGAATGAGACTTGGCAAACAGACTTATGGAAAGTGGCAGCTAGTTTAAGCTATGCTACAATTTCAAGATTGGACATCACTTCTCCTCCTACTACTGGCATAATAAGTGCAAGCGGAAATAGTTGGAATGTTAGTGCTGCTTCGTGTGTTCCTGAGCCTTACGGGTTACTCATAGGATCTATAAGTATCAACAAGAATAATAAGACCGGAGTTTTTAATTAATTTAACTGAGAATTGGCATGATAATAATGCCATTGCCCTTATACAAGATGCTAAAAATCAGCTTAGCCGGAGTAAAAGATTTGTGGGCATGCTAATAGCTGCTATGGCAAATTTAATAACTATCATAGCTACTGCAGCTACAGCTGGTGTTTCTTTATCAACCAGTATACAAACTGCAGATTTTATTAATTCCTTACCTTATAATGTCAGTCGTACATTGAAAACACAGAAAGATTGGGATCGAAAGATAGAACATCGACTTAATACCTTACATGATGTAGTGAGACTTATTGGAAAAGAACTTTCTAGCCTACAAACTAAGACTAGTTTGCAATGTCATAGTAAAGATCATTACAAACATATATGTGTGTAACTCCTTACATATATCACAATAGTATATGCAATGTGTCACAAATACAAAATTATTTAAATGGCATATGGCACAAAACTAATACATCTCTTAGCCTACGAGAATTACATAGGGAAATTCAAGATATGATAGAGAATCCTAGAGTTAACATAGATATTGCTAAAGAAGGTAAGCAATTTATTTCTAGGTTAAGAGATCAGCTCCCTTCCAGCAAAGATCTAGGACGACATGTTTCATATCTGGGAATCATGGCTATCTGCATTTTGATTGTAATTCTTATCCTGTTGCTTGGCTGCCAATTACTGTTGTCACAGTGCACTAAAATCATGACTAATGTAAAACAGGTGCACCTGCACCAACAAAGAAGTCAAATATTTGACAATTTATAATAAAGAAGGGGGAATTGTGGGAAGCTTGCAGGCTCTCCCCTGCAGGGAAGCTTAAAGAAGGGCCTTGAAAAGGGACTCTCACTAATAGTCTCACTGTAAGCTGGGCCACTTGTGAACAGAGTGTCCTAAGATTAGGGGTCAGGCAAGCTTACGTGGTTAAAAACCTATGAAACAGATTAGATGTCCTTGAGGAAGAAGTGTGCATAAAAGAAAGGCGTGTCAAACACAGGATAAAAAGTAAACTTTTGCAAAGAATGGTGAATGCTTGGCTATCTGCCGAGGCTCATGTCTGGCAGTGATCTCAGAAACAGTAACCTATTAATACATTAGTGCTTCTTAATAAACTTGCCTTCCGCAGGATCCCTGTTGTTGGTCCTACCGATCCCCACTTTCTGTCTCTTGTTTTTCCAGCCGTCGCCTCTTACTTTCAGGTAACCCATGTCGGAGCAGGTCTCTGACATCCACCGCTCCACACATGCACACTGCAATGAACCGACGTCAACGATGAAGACCTCAGTAAAGACCTGCAGAAATGCTAACCTTATCCAACCAAGGAAAAGGTCATTGACACCACAGGATCAAACACTGGATGCCAGGGCAAGGACCCAGAACAAAGAGCAACACCTACAACGGAAAGCTCTGCATACACGTAACATAGGAGCCTGGTCATTGGGATGTTAGTGAACCTTAATGGAATGACACAGACATCAAGGCATCCCACCATAAGCACACACCAACCAGAAAAATGACACTGCACGGCGCACAGCAGTACACAGAGCATAGAAATGGACCACACACACAGCAAACAGTAGCTAGAAATGCAGGCACAAAGGCAATATGTAGGCACAACAGCGGCATGAAGGCATCAGGGAAAAAAAGGCACAAAATGAAAATACAGGGAACCACAATCATTCCTCTGCCACACACACTGCATTGCAAACATAAGGGCAGGCAAGGCAGAAAGGCAGGAGTCTGACCACACAAGGAAAAGGAGAGGCAAGGACACAGACCTACTACAATGGGAAATACCCAGCGTGCAGCACAAAGAGGCTCACCTCTATGGACACAGCAGCAAGCTGAGGACGTGAGGGTGGCCGGTAGATGGTAATCAATTTTAGTTCAGGTGCCTTTGAGGAGGGAGAGCACAGACCCGTGAGAAGAGCCATGCAGGAGGCAGGTATGAAATACATCCCTGCCATCCATTTTCCTGCCTATCTCCTTGCCCCTTCCTGTCTGTAAACACCTCAACGGAAAACATGCCAAGGGAAAACATGTCGACTCAAAAGAAAATGAAATGCAAGCACGCATGCACGCATGCCTGCATGCATGTATGCACCCTACAGCAGTGGCTCGCAACCTTTGCAAGGCCGCGAGCCTTTAACACACTTCCTCATGTTGTGGAGACCCACAACCACATTTTTCCATTGCTACTTCATCACTGTAATTTCGCAAATGCCATGAATCACATGTGCGCTTTTGAATGCTCTTAGGCCACCCCTGTGAAAGTGCTGTTCGACCTCCAAAGGTGCCGCAACCCACAGGTTGTGAACCACTGCCCCACAGCATCTGAAAGCAGAAATGAACATTGGCAGGATTGAAGAGCACGCAGGGAGGGCAAAGAACAGACACACACAAAGGGAAACAGAGGGAACAGCAGCCCAGCACCTCATTGCACACTGCGCCATCAAAACGGACCGACAGACAATGCCCTGCCACCCCCAAAGGAAAGACCAGGCGGCAGCACAGATCCATGGCGCTCCGAATCATCTTCTCCCAAAAACACAGTGCACATAGCATTAGAAGGAGCGCACTCCGAAGGAATCATCTTTCAGGACACAGAGGAATCAATCCCGGCAATCAGAAACAAGCAATGAGCAAAAAGAACAACCCGACAGAAGACCAAAAACACACGCAAACCAGAACTGCAAACAGGCACCACACCTAAACACCGCTACCAGAAAGCTTTTCCGAAATCGGGCGCCATCCCAACAATGGCCACACGATGGCACCAGAGGGTCACAAATGAAATCCAAGTGTCAAAAATGCAGAGACAGCAACTCCTAGAGTGGCCACAAGATGGCAGCACTTAATAAGCAATGACATTCAGGAGCAGATGCAAAATGTTACCGAAGAATCTGAGAGGGAAGGTGTACAGGTGGGAAACCGAAAGGGATGCACAAAGCCATATATGTGTAGGAGTCCAGAAAGGGCCAACGACCGCTAGCGCCAGACAATGACCTCTGGGATGTCTGTGGAACGCAACACACACAACTCGCTACGAGAAAGCGAAGGACAAGCAGACACTCACTCACTCACCCACTCACTCACTGCTCACCGCAGTGAAGGTAGGAACCGACGTAGGAAGTCACAGTGCGCACAGCACTGCCCCCCCCCGTATCCACTGTTCCACTTACCCCCACAACGGGAAACGCTGCGTGCGCTCAGGCAGGTGCAATGTGTGCTTTCGGGAGTGCAGGACAAATGCAAGGAACAAGGGCGCTCTTCTTCAGACGGCGGTTCCCAAAATCATGTGAACGACAGGTGGACCCCACATCACTGACAGCAAAAAACCATAAAGCAACACACGGAGGCATCCAATGACATGGGGCACATTCCAAAGCTCAGCACAAGGATCTCCCTCGACTCCTGGCAAAACAAAGAACAAGACAAAGATCAACAATGTACAAGCCATCATGCCAATTGTAGAGTGCCCTTCCTCAAGAACTCTGAAAGCACCACAAAGGTCGTGCGAGGAATCGCTAAATGTCATGTGTAGGGAGCCCCTAGGCAAACAAGAGGCATGTCAAGCCTGCAGCACCCCTCCATGCAAAAGAAGTGAAATCACACAGTCTCACTCACTCTTGAGCCAATTGCTGACCTGTACAACCGAACACACACCACACAAAACTTCCTCTAAATTCCACCTAGGTCAGCGACGCATTTTTCCTGGAAGAACAGACAAGAAGAGAGGAACGCAGCGCTAACTGCCCTCTCTGCATTATAGCACTCCTCTGTAAGGAGCTGCCATGCACATGCACAAACAGCATTTGGAATCAAGACTGGTACCTGAAGGAACATCAGGCAAGACTCCACAGCCATCTCAATTCAGCAGAGAAAGGAGGGGAAACATAGCAGCTCCCCCGAAAGCACCGTGTGGACTGGGACTCGACTCAATACTTAGGTCCTGTAAACGGCCCATTGCACTGTGCACCATGGCCTGCGCTGCATCCATTGCAACTGGGTGACTTGCCAAGACAACACCTTCTCTTGGGACAAGGAGACACTCACTCACTCACTCACTCACTCAGTGCTCACCACAGTGAAGGAGGGGACCCACACCAGAAGGCACAATCCAGACATCGCTGCCCTCCCTGCATCCCCCATGCCACTCACCTCCACTCAATGAGTCAGAGTGTGAAATATGGGGGAACACAGAGTGCAAGCACCACAAAGGGGCACTGGAGGGCACATCAAAGCTACTCAGGAGGGAAAAAATCAGGTGCCCAAAGCTTAATCAAGATGAGTAACAATTGTTAATTTCTACTTTTTCAAGACGGGAAAGAACCAGAGCTAAGAAATGGACTCCTGAAATCTGCAATCCCAGAACTGGAAGGGTCATACTTTCCCTGCTTGTCGACTAACGAGCTCCCTCTAGTGGAGTAATAACATCTTCACAACCACCACAACCGCATCCCCAGGGACACAACAGGCTGTCCGAGAGGGAAATACAACAAGCGATGGAAGTGAATGCCTCGCTAAGCAGAGCACCCATGAGGCCTACCATGCCAGCTCCTCTGGGAGACATTACAGCTGTATCAGACAGCTGAGCGAAAAAAAAATGCGTGGAACAGAAATGAAGTCCCACAGGAGAAGAGATAGCATCAGAGACCTCAACACTAAAGCTGCACATCGCAAAAAACATGCCACAATACCCCCTTGAAATAAGGACAGACTACCACACGGCCCAAAAAAAAACCGCATATTCTGATGATGATGATGATAAAAATAATAACAACATCGAAAATGCAAACACTAAAAGGTAATGAAGGGTTTTTAAGAAATCTTGGCCATAGTCAGGAAGACACAACAGGGCATGAGACAACTTTTGTTGAATGAATGGGTGAATGTGAAAGGCATCGTGACCGTCACAGATAAAGTGCAGTGAACACGAACACTACTAGTGCACTACGTGCATTGCTGTGAACACAAGGGACCTCTCTGGTCCACACACCGGCAAACGCTCTGCGATGGAAAAGGACAAAAGGAGGGAGCAAAGCAACGCCTAAAATCAGCTGCTGGACAGCGACAGCAGTCAAGTTATCAGCACCGAGGAAGTGGAGAGCTTCCAGATGTTCGCTGCCCACCTGCACAGCAAAAGCACACTAAGCTGTTGCAGACTGTTCTGCTCCAGCTACTCAGATCTGAGGATACCATGGGAAACAGCACCCAAGAGGGGAGGAGACTGCAACACCCACAATGCTCTTCATATGAAAATCACAGGGCAGCAAAGATGGGGCTAATGTGCCACAATGCAAGTGCTTGCATGGAACATGACAAGGGACCATGGCAACAGCATGCATGGGAGAAAGAAAGTTGGGATGCAAGCAATTGTGGCACTGCCACATGCACATAACAGTCAAGTGGCCCATAGAAAAGCAATGTGCAAGCATGAAATGGGAACTGAGAAACAGCATCAAAGGACATACAACCCTTGGAGAAAGTGCTCACAACTTGCTTGCTGCTTGACAGCTCACAACAAAGAATGCTTTCAATAAAGACTGGGTTGGGACAGAAGTAAAGATGGCTGATCCAGACATCACGGTACAGACTGGCAGTGTGGCCACACAATGGGCTCAGATAACCCTGGTCCTGCACACAGGCAAGAGAACAAACAATAGTGAAAAAAAAAATTCAGTCATCACAAGAACACCAAAAGCAGTGACACCTTGCATGTGTGACTTCTGAACGCCAAGGAAGTTGCCCAACCAGTATGGGAAACTAAAGCATCAAACCATTCATGCAAACCACATGAACACTGCACAGCATTCATGAGCAAAGATAAATGGAAGTAAGTAAAAATCAAGTAAAAGAAGCAATGCAATCAAATAGGGCGATATGAAGAGCAGCACCAATGCTTAGGAAAAAAAATCGAGAACCAAGGCTGCCATGCCACATTACGGGAAAAGGATTGGCAGAGGTAAAGTGTAATACAATCCCTTGTGCCTAGCAACAGCTACCGCAATGGCAAGCAAACAGGAACACCTTGCAGGAACTGACCATAGAGAGGCAAATCTCTCAAGAGGAGACAAATACACAGTGCATGAAAGTCCATAAAGGGAAACAGAACCCATCCGTCACTGCAAAAAAAGTGCATCTTCAGCTTTCTCAACCTTACCTGCCGCAAAGGAGAAACCTCTCAAGTGCACCACCACACAACTGCAAGCAAAGATACAATGCCCTGACATAAACGAGAGGACATCATTGACGCTGACACAGAACTTGGCAGGAAGACAGCGCTCAAGCAATGGTGACATCCTTTGAACAGGGAAGGTGCGATTCAACCTACGCCGCATGCAGGAAAATCCATGCCACAACAAAAAGAGCATATCTACAGCCCTTCACATGCACACTGCAACAAATCAACCATAACAAAGGCACAAGCAATGCTTTGCGAACCTCAGTAAAGACCTGTGGAAGTGAGAAGCCTAACCCAACAGGGGAAAAGTCAGCAAGAACAAATGGTAAAACATTGGCCGACAAGGCACCTAAAAGAAAGACCACCGACCACAAAGGAAAGACCTGCATACACGTCAAATAGGACCCTCAGCAATTCTCTGCCAAGCAACAGCACACCTGCTCACACAAGGCCACACCATCCACGGGGTAACTGACACCCATCCTCATGGAGCACTCATTGCAACTGCCTGCAATACTGTGCAGGAATCCAAGTTCATAACATGCGACAGGAGGACATCAAGGGAAAACACACACAGGAACGAATTCTACCGCAAACACACGCCAACAGGGAACCAGACATTTCCCAGCAAATAGCAATAGGAAACACATAAGAGCGTAGCTACAAACACTGACAGGAAATGGCATGCCACAGGAAATGTGGAGGCATGCTCAAGAGCATGAAAGCATCAGGGGGAAAAAGTTCAGAAAGGGAAAAACAGTGAACCGCAGTAATGTCTCGGGGCCACTCACTACCGTGAAAACACGAGGACACCAAAGACAGACTGGAAGAAGTCACACAAGGGAAGGAAAACAAGGATTGAGGACACAGACCGGCTAGAATGGGAAATGCCCTGCGTGCCACCTTAAGAGGCCAACCTCAGTGGAGACAGCCGCAGCCTAAAGGATCAAGCATGACAGCTAGGTTCGAATCATGTGTACTGCATGTGCCTTGGGGGAAGGAAAGCACATGCCCACGTGGAGAGTCGTTTAGGAGGCAGACATGAAGTGCACCTCTACCACCCATTTTCCACCTCTCTCCCTGCCCCTTCCTGCGTGTGAAGAAGTAAAGAGGAAACATGCCAGCAAGAAGGGAAAGAAAATGCTGCATGCATGCAGTCATGCATACAGCCTTGAACACCTGAAAGGTAAAAGGTGCACCGGCGGGATCAAAGAGCACAGAACACAAGGAAAAGGAACACAGACAGAGAAAAAGGGGGAACAGCACTCTCGCACCCCAGCGCACATTGAGGCATCAAAGCGAAAAGGCAGACAATGCGTTACCACCCCCAAAGGAAAGCTCAGGCAACAGCACAGATTCATGGAGCATCGAATCAGCTTCTCGGAAAACACCAGTCCACATAGCATCCACATTACCGAACCGTGAAGAAATCGTCTTTCAGGACACAGAGGAATCAATCCCGGCCGGCAATCAGAAACAGAGGTGACAAAAAAGAAAGACCACATGGAAGGCAGGAAATATACAAAGAGCAGAACAACAAGCGAAAAACACATCCATCCAAACACTGCTCCCAAAAGTTCTTCTGAAATCGGCCACTATACCAACAAAGACCACAAGATGGCGGCAGAGAATAAAAAAGGAACTATTCCTTGCAAAGAAGCCAAAGAAAAGCAATTCCGACAATGGACACAAGATGGCAGCAGAACATAAGAAATCTAAGCCACGCATCAAAAAAGCACAGAGACAGCAACTCGTAACATGGACACAAGATAGTACCAGAGGATAACCAATGACAATCAGGAGCAGAGGCAAAGTCACATTGAAGCATCGTCCAGGTAAGGTGCACTTTATTGGAAGGAAACATAAAGTAATTGACAAAGCCAGCAATGCAGAGGAATGCTGAAAGGGACAATGGTCAAAAATACCTGACAATGAGCTCTGGGATTCCTGGAAAACGCAACACACACATCACTGACAACGAAAAATCGAAGGACAGCAAAGCACTCACTCAATAGTCACCACCGTGAATGTGGGGACCCACATAGGAAGTCACAGCCCGCACAGCACTGCCCTCCCCGCAACCCCTGTGCCACTGACCTCAACCCCGAGAAACGCTGAGTCTGTGCTCAGCTGCAGCGTGTGCTTTCAGGAGTCCAGGAAAAATGGCACCAACAACTGCGTGCTTCTTCGGACGCTGGTCCCCAAAGTCAGGCGGAGGACAGGTGGACCCCACATCACTGTCCGGAGGAAACCATGAAGCAACCCAGGGAGGCATGCGATCACAAGGAGCACATTCCAAGGCTCAGCACAAGGGTCTCCCTTGACACCTGGCAAAACAAATTCCAAGACAAAGATGAGCAATGTACAAGCTATCGTGGCCAGTGTGGAGTGTCCTTCATCAATAAGTATGACAGCACCACAAAGATTATACGGACAACCGCTAAATGTCATGCCTATGGAGCCCGTAGGCAAACATGAAAGAGATCAAGCATACACCAACTCTCCCTGCAAATGAAGTGAATACACATAATCACACCCACCCACTCTTCAACCAATGGCAGGCCTGCACAACCACAGACACACCCCACTCACTGAACAAGACTTCCTATTAATTCCAACTAAGCAAGGGAAGCATTTTCCCTGGAAAGACAACCTCAAAGAGGGGAGGGTGGCGCAAACTGCCCTCTATGCATGCCACCTATCCTCTCTAAGTAGCTGCCATGCACATGCACAAACACCGCTTGGGATCACGCCTGGGACCTGAAGAAACAGCAGATAAGACTCCACAGTCATCTCAGCTAAGCAGACAAAGGGGGTAAACATGACAGCTCCCCCTGGAGCACCGTGTGGAGTGGGACTCGGCACTGCGGCAGAGTAAAGGACCCATTGCAGCTTGCATTGTGGCCTGCGCAGCATCCAGTGAACCTGGATGAGTTGCCCATTGCTGGCACAACAGCTTCTTTCTCTTGGGAGAGAACCGAACCTCCCTCACGTCACCGAGGCAGAGTGCGAAATGGTCGGGCAGGCAGGGCGCAAGCAGCACAAACGGGCACTGGAAGGCACCACAAAGCTAACTTGGAGGGGAAATATAGGTGTCTGCAGCTTAATCAAGATGAGAAATAAGTGTTCATTTCCAAAAAGTTAAGAAAGAAAAGAACCAGGGCTGGAAACTGCACTCCTGAAATCTGCAAGGTCAGAAGAGAATGGGCCACACTCTCCCTGCTTGGCGATTGCCACACTCCCTCTAATTGACTAAGAATGATCTGTGATAGCAATAACGGCACCGGCTTCCTGACAGGGAAACCTGCCACACAATGTAAGTGAATAGCCTGCCAAGCAGAGCACCCATAAGGCCTAGCATGCAAGCTCCAGGAGACCTCATGACGGTTTAAGACAGCGGAGTGACAGAAGGACATGTAGAACATAAATGTGTTCCCACATGAGGGGCTACAGTCTCAGGGACCTCAACCTGCAGCATCAAATGATGAAAACCATGCCACACCATCCCCTTCAAAGGACAGTGTCCCACATGCTAATAAAAAAGCACTAACAACAATGATGATGATGATAATAATAATAATTCCCATACTGCAAACATCAAAGCGTACTTAAATGTATTTTAGCGTTCTTGGTCATGGAAACGAAGAAACAAGGAAGCTACAGGTCGGGAGGTAACTGGGTTACAAATGGCGAATTTGAAAAACATCATGAGAGGAAGTAAAGCAATGCCATGATTCAGCTGCTGGACAGCGCCAGAAGTTTTGAGATCACTCACTGCTGCGAAAGAGGAAAGCTTCATAGCCCAGCTATACAGCAAAGCACACTCTGTGGTTACAGACTGCTCTGCTGCAGCTGCCAAGGTCCGAGAATCCCATGGGAAACAGCAAGCAAGGGGTACGAGGCCACACTACCCACAATGCTCTTCAAACTAAAATCACAGAACGTTGAGAAGGACGCTACTGTGGCCTAATGAAACCGCTAACATGGAACAGGACAGGGGACCGCACTGACAACATGCATGGGAGAGACAATCATGGGCTGAAAGTAATTGTGGCACTGCCGCGGGCACATAACAAAACAGTGGCCATGGAAAATTAATGTGCAATCATGTAGTGAGAACTTAGAAACAGCATAAGCTGAAAGGACATACAACACTTGGAAATACTGCTCAGCACTTGCGTACTGCTTCACAACTCACACAAAGCAATGTTTTGGATGACAGGGATGGGATGGAGTCAATGACGGCTGAGCCACACATCACGGGACAGAATGGCAGGATGGCAACACAACAGGCCCAGATAACCGTAGTCCTGCAAACACGTAATATGAAAAACCATATGGTAGAAGAAAAAACAGTCATCATAGTAACAACCACAGCATCAGTGATGCCTTGCACATATTACCTCTAACACGTCAAGGAAGTCAACAAGCCATTATGAGAATCGGAAGCAGGAAAGCATACATTCAACCCACACAAACACTGCACACCATTTATACACAAACAGAAATAGGGGAAAATGAAAAGCCACAGAGGGAATCGACAATCGACACACTGAAATACGATATATGCACAACAACGCCAACACAAAGAACAAAAATCCACAGCCATGGCCGACATTTCACACGACAGCAAAGTGGTAGACAGAGGCAATGATGCATGCAATCGCTTGAGCTATCAGCATGAGCCTCAACTGGAACACCTTGCATGAACGAACCACACAGAAGCAAACGTCTTGAGAGGAGGCAAACACACCGTGTATGAAAGTCCATATACGAAAGGAAAGGCCATCTCTGAACAAACAGCAATTGCAGACTCAGCTTTCTGAAATGGACCTGCCACCAAGGAGAAAGCTGTCACGGCCACCAGCATGCAACTGCAAGCAAACATTCAATGCCATGACAGAGACGGGAGGACAGCAGTAACGCTGGCACAAAACCAAGGTTGAGATCCTCTTAAGATAGAAAACGTGAGGCAACCTAAGACGCACGCAGGAAAATCCATGGCACAACAGAGAAGACATAGCCACTGCTCTTCACATGCACACTACAACAAGTCAACCTTAACAGAGGCACAAGCAAAGCAATGCTGACTTCAATAAAGACCGTGAAAAAGGAGGACACTAACCCAACAGAAAAAAAGGCAGCAAGAATAAGGCATTCAATGCACCCAGAAAAAAGAGCATAGTCAACATAGGAAAAGTATGCAAACACATCAAATACAACCATCAGCAATGGTCTGCCAAGCAACACTACACCTTCTCTTGGAAAGCAACACCATCCACGGAATGCCTGACGCCCACCCTCAGAGAGCGCTCATTGCCAACGCCAAAATCAGCGAGGGAAACCAAAGTGAGAACATGCAACAAGGGGACATTACAGAATAACACACACAGGAATGAATTCTGGAGTAAACACACGCCAACAGGGAACCAGACACTTGCTAGCACATAGCAAAAGAAAACACATAGGAGCGAAGCACCACACATTCACATGAAAGGCCAAAGCACAGAAAAATGTGGAGGCAGGGTCGTCAAGGGCATGAAGGCATCAAGGTAAAAAAAGGTCACAATTTAAAAAAAAAATGAACCGCAATCCGATCTCAGCAGCACTCACTGCCATGAAAACACCAGGACACCAAAGACAAAGTGCAAGCAATCACACAAGAGAAGTAAAAAAAGAATTGAAGACACAGACCTGCTAGAAAGGAAAAAGCCCTGCGTACAGCCCGAAGAGGCTGACCTCACTGGAAACAGCAACGGCCTCGGCCTCAGGACTCAAGCTTGCTAACTAAGGCCTAATGCAGCTTTGTGCATGTGACTTGGGGGACGGAAAGCACATCTCTTAGTGCAAAGGCATGCATAAGGCAGACTTAAAATGCACCACAAGCATCCATGCTTCCGCGTCTCTCCCTGCCCCTTTCTGCCTGTGACGAAGCAAAGGGAAAACGTGACAACCAAAAGGGAAAGAAAGTGGTGCACGCATGCACTGATGCACACACCCTACAGCATCTAAAAGGTAAAAGGAGCAACAGCGGAACCAAAAAGCGAGCAATACGAGGAAAAGGCACAGAGAAACAGAAACAGGGGGAACAGCACTCTAGCACCTTAGGGCACATTGCACTATCAAAGCGCACAGGCAGAAAATGCGATGCCACCCATCCCCAAATGAAAGATCTGGCAGCAGAACGGATTCAAGGAGCATAAAATCACTCTCGGGGAAAACACCATCTCACATAGATACAAATCACAGCACGGCGAAGAAATGGTCTTTCAGGAATCAATCCCGGCGATCAGGATGAGAGCAGACGAAAAGGAACGACCCAATAGAAGGCCCAAAACAGACACAGAACACCACAAACAGGAATCACATGCAAACACCGCTCCCAAAAAACTTTTCATGAAACTGACTGCTACTCCAACAATGTCCGCACGATGGCAGCAGAGAATCACAAAAGAACACTTATGGCCCAGAAAGCCCAACGACAGCAATTCTGACAATGGCCACAAGATGGCAGCAAAGGATAACGAAAGAAAATCACCAGCAGAAAAGCAGAAAAAGACAACAGATTCTATGAGGGAAGACACGCCTCACAGGCAGGCAACTGAGAACTGTAGGTGAAAGAGACACCACAAAGATCCGAAAGGGCCCACGGCACTGCTGTAGACACATAACACTGAGGTGGCCACGAAAAAAAGGTCCCTCATGGAATGGGAACACAGAAAGACAACAAGCGCAAAGAACATGCACCACTCTGAGAGAGTGCTCAGCAACAGGTTGCTGCTTCCCAGATCAACAGGAACTATATCTCAAAACAGGCAGGAATGCGATGGAATGAATTACGGCTGACCCAGAAATCAGGAGAAAAAATACCAGGGTCAGCACACAAAGGACTCGGACATGGCAGAACTTTGCTACCTACCACACTTCCTTGCCGCAACACTACAAGACCTCCCTGACCTCAGGGATAGTTGCAGGGCCTGAAGGCTACCAGACATCACCAAAGGAACCATGATGAGTTCCATCATGGGCCCCTGTGCTCATAGGCGATAGCTAAGGATGGAATGGAAGCATGGAGCCAAACCTAACAAGCTCCAAAACAAGCTTCTGTGGACTTTCACGTGATCACTGTAAGACACGTGGCACTTGCTCACTGGAAAAACAATGGATGGAAAATGCTTCCAGCATCCAACTCAGGCTTTCACAGCCTACTGCCAGCACAAGCATTACAGCAATATCCCATTGTTGCATCCATGACCACACATTGCACTTCACAAAACACACTACCAGCAGATTCACACACCAAATAAATACCACATCTTGATGGAATGCCCAAGGGAGGGAAGACACACCATGGACAGACCACATGGGGAGGACTCACAGGTCAGAGGCAGCAGTGGGAACTCAAGACATGTGAAGTGGGTGTTGGGGGCATTGAGGTGCAAAAGTTGAAAAGGATGATATGCAACTACCATAAAAAACTCAGCTTGCGGCAGGACAGGAACCAGAAGCCCCAGAACATCCATCACCTTTACTTCTAAGGGCAGGAAAAAGGCCCATCTGCCACTCATCTCAGTTGCAGGGAAGGGGCAGAACAGTGCACTGCTTTGGTTGCAGGGAACAGTGAACTGGGGAGGGACACAGCTAACAATGCACAACAGCAGCACCAACTGCCTGAAAAGCCTTGGGATGACTGGCCAACTATCTACTGGATCTTCAACACACTGTCACCATGACCCTACATTCAGCTGGGATGAAAGAAAGGAAACAATAAGACTGGACTGAGCTGTGAAGACACAAACACACAGTTGGAATATGAAAGGGAGAGAAGGGACTAATTGAGGTGTTACATGAGACATCACAGAACTACAACATGGCTCCCAAGTGAATAAGGGCGGGAGGGGGGGCAGTGCCAGAGGGAAGACAACACAAAAGGACAAGGAAAACAAAGGACACAAATAACCATATACCTTGCCAACGTGAACAACCACACTAACAACTCTCTCATCCATTGAATACATCATACCCAATGGCCACACAACAAGCACTGACAGAGGAAACCCAGGGACACCATCAGGGGTTGTTTCCACAAGATTGAGAAATGAAAGAGCATTGGAACACCAAAGCTCCCCATAGAGAAAAACGTGCATTGTCAACCCGCACCCAGATTGCAAGTCAAAGACACGGCCACCACAGGAGACCCCATGGACACAACAATCCAGCACTGGCCACAAACTGCACCACCACGTCATTACAGCGCTGGGGTGGAGCACAGAAGGTGCTGCCACACAGTAAGGGAAGCGCACTTTTCGGGCAGCCTAGGCGTACTATGAGCCCACCCATCATCAATGCCTCCTCAACAGCAAGCCAGGAAAGCGCACAACTACCTGGACGCCGACTAGGAGGAAGAACGTCTTCCTAAGACTCACAACACTGTGGGTTGCCGGTCATGGGAAAAAACAAAAAAAAAAGTGAACCATCCTTTGACAAACAAAAAAAAACCGCACTAACTTGAACACTATATGCCGGCAGCTAGCCAGAAACAAGAAAATTTGGAAAACTTGCCCCAAAGTCACATGCTAGCCACACACTCAGGAGCCAGGTATGGTTGCCACTCATTGCAACTGCACAGAAAGGGTCACACCATTGAAGAGTTCAGGGGTACTGGGAGCTGAGTAAACTGGGACACAACAACACAATAGCACATAATTGCGGCTAACACAAAAACTACACACGTACGGCCTGCCCAACGAAATGCCACACTCCGTGGCAACCCACAACCTATCACTGCAAGGAACAACGAACATGCGGCGGGGAAACAGACGGCAAAGAGAAGACGGGGTGAGGAGACAGCACTTGCAAACTCCATTCAACATTGCGGCGACAAACCCAACAGCACCCCTTCCACCGCTCACACAACGAACGGTAATGCCAAAAAAGAAACCAACAAAATGCAACAGAGACCCCTAGGACCGAAAGAGCACCCCGAGAACCAGATGACACCTAATCAATAGGAAAGAATCTCTATGCCTTTCAGGGCACAGACAACCAACTACTAGAAGGCGAAAATCAAGGGCTGGAAAACACGGATCCGGTGGAAGACATGGAACACACACAGACAGGAAACTGCAATAGAGAAGCACACACATGCACTACCGCCAAAAAGCATAAATGAAATAGGCTGCCATACCAACACTGGCCACAAGATGACAACAGAGGACAACAAAAGAAACGAATGCGCCGAAAGAGCAAAAAGACAGCAATCTAAAAAGAAACCACAAGATGGCAGCAAAGGATAAGAAATGGAATGAAGGCGCCGCAAGGGAAGACGAGAGCGTCAGAGAAGGCGCGCCTTGCAAAGGCGGGAAACTTCAAGGAGGCAACACACCACCTCATCAACCCAGGAGACCAAGGCCGCGCATACCTCCAAATGGCCTCTGGGAAACTTGCGGAGCGCAACGAAAAGCAGAAAAACGAGTGACACTCAGACATGCCTCTCCCTTTGGTAAAGCCATTAAGTGGGAAACGCACAGGACCAATCGCAGCCTCCACTCCGCTGCCCACCCCTCCACAACCCGTGCCACACTCACATCCTCACCGAGAACCGCGGGGGCTGGGCTCAGATGCTGAGTGCGCTTCCGCAATCTCAGGAAAGGCGAAGGAAGGCTCCTCTGGCTCTCAAGCTGACCCCGAAAGCCAGCCACACAACAGGCAGACAACACATCACCACCGTAACCGAACCCTAAAACCAGCCACAGTGGGATCCAATAGAGCAAAACACATGCCAACAGTCAACACAATGGGCCCCATCCTCACTTGAAAACACAAACCCAAAGGCTAAGGCGAGCCATTGGGCTCAGCACAGAGATGTCCCCGGCAAGCAATGGGCAACAGGAAGACCCAGCCTAAGGCGATCAATCCTACTGAGAACAATGAGCCCGCTCCTGGCTCAATGTCACCAAGCTCAGGGGCAGGGCAAACACAATGGCCACCCCCATCACAGTGCAAACAGCCCAAGGCGAATCTCAGCAATTGTGCTCTGGGAGCAGACGCCAGCTACCAGCAAGGTGGGACTACCCTCCTTCGGGAACCCGGAGGACACAACAAAGAGCGCAAAGCTCGGTCTTTGTCAGGGCCATTGAGCTGCCATCAAGTTAATGGCCAAACATCAATCACACCCAGGGGGCAGAACCCCTCCCTGCCACACAAGCAAATGCCCATCATCTCACCCTTGAACCAATCGCTGCCCTTCCACACGTAACACTCACAACCCAAGCCCCAACTTGGGCATCCAATGAGTTCTCAGGGATCCAGTGACGCACCCTGCCTCGGAGTAGAGCTTAAAAGAGCGGAGCAAGGCCAGAAACACCCTTTCTCTCCTGGGACACAGCTGGAGCAATGAGCTTCTCTGAAGACGAGCAAAAACCTGCCAGAAACTGGGGACTTAAGCCCAACAATAGCATGCGGAACCTCACACTCACGTCAACACAGCAGCGACCGAGACGAATTTGACAAAGCAGTTTCGCCGACAGATGCACCATGAGGACTGTTACTGGGACTACATGACCTCGGATCCAAAAAGAGGCCAGGGCACCACCACCACGTGGCCAACGACGCACCCGGGTGAGTTTCCCGTTTCGGCACAATGTCGGACCTCAAGTCATTCTGGCTCGCCAGGAGATGATCGGGAGGGCAGAGCACAGGCACCACAAAGGGACTAATGGAAAGCAAGGTTAAGCTAGAGAGATGCGTGGGAGGCTGCGACTCATCTCACATGAGCAATGCGCACAGATTTCCGGGAAGGGAGAGCAACTAAAGAGTCAAAATAGGAAAAGGTAAACAAGCAAGTCCCAGGGAGGAAGGGGCACACCTTCCTTTCTGGGCGACCTGAGGCACTCCTAGGCAACTAGGAATCTCTCTGAGAATTAGGGGAGGGCCTCCTCCAGGACGCGCAGGCTTCCATGCAGGGAAATTCACCAGGAAATTGAGTTTGAATGCCTCGCCAAGGGGAGCGCTCCTAAGGAGGCCTAGCAGGCCAACTCTGGCAGACGTGGGCTACCCACACAGCTAGGCAACTAAACAAGACACGTAAGGTGGCTGAACTCCTAGATGATAATCTCTAGCATCAGGACCGCAACGCTGAGACAGCACACCTTGAAATGCACCCCACACCACAGCATCCCTGGGAAATAACAAGAGGGTCCCGGAAACTCCTTGGGAAACTAGAATTACCAGGCATGAAAGAGCTAAATAAAAAAGTAAACAAAGCACCCTTGCAACCGCAGCAGGCAGGGCTGATAAAACAAAACATACAACACGCAGGACCGAAGCTTGAAAAAGAAAAACTAAATTTTTTGGGGGGGGGATGCAAAACCACGTCTTCTACAGGGCGAAAAAAACAGCCAACCCCAACAGGAAAGAAACGGAAAAGGGCGTGGGCAGCGGAAAATCACGGAATCCGTTGAAACGCACAAGCCATGAATGGCAATGAGCGTGCACCAAGGAAGGAAGGCTTCGGAAACCGGTAAGTGAAAAGACCATGCCCCTGCCTTGGGAACCCCGACTGCATTCTCCACTCCGCACACATCGCTCTGTACTAACTTTTCCTACCGATAGAAAGGGAAATGGGAAGACAACGTGCCGAGAAAGTAAGTCCACGACGTCACCAAGCGATCTAAGGGAGCAGCCCCTGTCAGGGAAAGAGGGATGGGAACGCCGCACACAACAGCAACACAGCCGACAATAAACATTGCATATACTCCCTTTTCTTAGATTTTTTCCGCCGCCACAAGGAGAAACCGTGAGTACAATTCTACAGGCTTTATTGGGAGCATGCAGGCGGGTTAACATGCTTGGAAAAAGGGGAGCAGGAGAAGCTGCGCCAAAACTGTAGCAGGAGTACGTTTGTATGCTTTTCACAGGCTGCCGCTATCAGCAGAAACCGGTGGCACTCAGGGCTGTTTGTCAGACAGGGACTCTCCACCTGGGTGTGATGATTTCGGAATGTCCATGTCAAAAGGTCAGTTCCACAAGTTGGGGGCTGCTACTTTTCCACCTTCAGGGCAGGGGGCAGCGAAAGCCGCACACCATGCAATGTAAAAATGTGAGCCTGGCAAAGCAGCTTTTCCAAAGACCCATGCATACTGCTGTCCTTTCGTTAACAGATGATCAACCGACAATAAAGAAATGCACGTGAAAACGCATCTGCCAAGGAAGGCACAAAAGCACAACCCATCGGCGAGACAGATGCCAGGAGGTGAGTGCCAATGCCCAACTCCCACAGGGATAAAGTCCCATGGCACAGAAAAATCCTCTCCTCAGGACAATGGGAAAAAATGTGGGAATGGGTTGGCAACAGTTTGGGACACAACCTTGCATGGCAGGCTGCCACCTGCAAAGCACAAGGAAAGGAAACTGGGACCATAGAAAGAAAGCACGCAAATAATCAGAAATAAATGAATGGGGGCTGGCGGACCTGCTCAGAGGACACTTAAAAGGAAGGCACTGGGAGCAGGAGTTACAGTCTTGCATTCCTCACTCAAATTAAAACACTACCAGGGGATTTGGGAGACAAAACTACCAAAGCAGGAAAGAGCACAGCGAAGGAGACGATGGGCTAGGCACTGGAAGGAAGCGCCAACACTGGGTGTCAGCTATAGCATAAATTTGGCACAACCTTAGAAAAGACGCTTCCCGAAAAAAACACACTATATTGGGAGTCAAGAAGGGAATGCAAACAAACTAGGTCCAAAACACAGGGGCAAAGACATTTAACAAACCTTTATGCACCGCTCAGGGAATAGAAGCACAGGAGATCGTGGTGCTGCTGCTGCTGCTGGAGCCAGATGCTTGGAAAACGCACTCTGTGAGGAGACCTTGCCGGAACGCCACACGGATGACGGCTGCCAACGCCCACACTAGGCCATGGACATGGACTGTGACTGTGTGACAAGCCAACAATAGCCCCTGAAAGCAAGGAAGTGCACTGCAATGGACATTCCCCAGCAGGCCAGACCAGAAAAGCCACCAAGGACAGCAAAGCACCCCGTCATTCTGACTTGCTGCTCCAACAATGGCACGACACCCATCAATCAACCGAGCATGTACCTCCCATTGACTGCCTCAAACCACCTCGTGATGCAACTGCTTTGGTGTTCCCCTGGCCCTGGCCCCTCCACCCCGGTGAGTCTCAGAGTTTTGTGTATTGCATGACCGACTCCGTCTTACAAGGGGGGGAAGGTCTGGGTCTCTGAGGGCGAACAATGGGTGGAGCGAGCAACAACAGCACACATGCCACACACAGAATCCCTGGCTCAAACAGCACACAAAGCACAACACCGCTGACTAACCCCACACAGAAAGTGAGGGGGAAGGAACACTGCCCACCCTGTGGGGGAAAGCCATGAGAAAGAAAAAAAAGGGCACTGAAGAGTAGCCATCCACTGGCAATCATGCCGATGACCACAGCTCAGTGGACAGGGAAAGGAAAAGGGGGCATCACTACTCACAATGCCACAAACATGACAAGGGACACAGGATGGCACAAAACAGACACCAATGTGAAGGCCGCCCTGGCTCCATGCCACAGCTCACCTCTGAGGCATATGGGCCTCCATGCAGATATTGCCACTGCCATGCAGGATCATTCACTCGTGAAGTAGCAATGGTGGGGGAAGAGACATGAATGCACTTCAACACACCACACAGCTACACTGCAGCCTTGGCAAAACAAAATCCCCAACACTTGCAACAAACCAACCCAAAGAACAGGCACCAGAGATCTCACACACAACACAGAAGGGGAGTGGCCTGGAGGAGGAAAAGCAGAGGTGGACCAAGTGGGATACAAGGAAGATATTGATGGAAAGCTTGAGTGTGAAATAGCTTACAGCCATACTAGACAAGCCACCTGCTCAGTCACACGGGAAAAGAAGGAAACACACTTACTTGGAAGGGCTGCTCCTTTCAACAAAGAAGGGAACCAATGACTATACAACAGCAGCAGTACGCAGCTCTGCTAGGGCACATCACATGCAGAGACAGATCTACCACCAGCACCACTGATGGATCTGAGACAGCATGCATGGGAAAGGGATTTGCAGAGGAGACACTGACTGGGGCAGCGGCACTCAACCTGTGGGCCGCAAACAGCAAGGCTTCCAGAGACGATCAGAAAACACATTTACATTAAGATTCATAACAGCAACAAAGCAGCCAAAAAAATTTTATAATTGGGGCTCACAACATGAGGGACCGTATTAAACAGTAGCAGGGTTAGGAATGCTGAGAACCACCGCGCTACAATATTGGGGTGGGGGGCTGTGCGTCCAAGGGCAAAATGGCTTTTGGGAACCCAGGTGAGATAAAGGAGGTGAGGGTTCCCACACAGATGACACGCAGAGAAGAACGCAAAGCACATGCAGTGCTCCCAAAAAGATTCATAACGCACAAAGACATGCACATCAATGGGATGGGGGGCAAGAGTGAAAAAAGGAATCCCACAATTCAGCTATAGGACAGCATCAGCGGAGACGGGCTTGGCTCCCATGCTTGGGGGAAAAGGGGGAGAAAACACTTGGAACTGTGAAGAACCCATGAGCACTCAGGAAAACACAGAGAAGGCTTCACCCAAAATGGACATGCAGCCCACCCTGAAGGAGCGCACAGAAGGGAAGGTACTACAGGCTCATGAGTGCTGGGGTAGAGCAGTGTAACACGTGCATGATAAAGATAACCAGAGGGAATAATTCAAAGCAGGCACAATAGGGGAGGGTGCCCTGCAACACTACCCTTCGCACAACACAGATCTAGACATATAAGGCACAGGGGGAACCAGCAAAGACGACTTGAAAGTACATGCACCACCACTTTGAGATAGCGCTCAACTATTGCCTGTGGCACCAAAAATTGTTTCAGAAGCTTTCCTTGACATGGAATCACTACAAGCTAAGAGAAAAAAAAACTCCCAAAAATAGGCAGGCAACACGTTGGCCACAGAATGAGCTTAGACATGTCACTTCTCAATCCAAAATTTAGCTTCATGGGCTCCCAAGTGAAAGATATACAACAAAACTAGTGTGTGAGCTACCGAAAATATTGGCAAGGCCTGGGAATTCAACTGTAGGCTCCTATGTTCATAAGTTGAAAGGTAGCAAGGGTAGCATGGTATAGACATTTGCAAAGTGTGTAAAGGTGACTAAAAAACATAACCAGAAGGTACACGAGAGCTTCACATGCTATTATTCCAAAGCTTTAGACTCCCATTGGTAGGAACACGGGCATAGCTGGACACAATACATGTTTGTATAAGCTAACAGACATTTGAACTGAGAGGCCATGACACACAGACCCTCTGTGGGTCCTAATTGAAGAACCAACCATGCTCAGTAGACAATTGCAGAGAACATCAAAAAGTGCTTCAAGTATTAAGGGCATGGGGAATTGGGATGAAAACTGCATTAGCGATAGCACAGAAAGTAGGAGCATATGACCAAACCTTGTCCTGCGAAGCCAATTACTACACTGCAGCTACATTTCTCACGGCTCACTAAGTCCCCATTTTAAGAACGGGCATCAGTGGAAAACAGAATATGAAGCAAGGACCACATTTCAAGGAAGGCCCTCAGCAATCTGAAGACATTGCACAATGTTGAGGCATGCAACAACAGCTAGACTGGCAGTTTGCACTATGGCTGATGGTTAGAATGGAGGGCTTCACAATTACACACTGGGGATGGCTCCTTCCTTTCATAGACCCAGAACAAGCTCTGGGTAAAGCAAGTGGACGTAGCGGTTGGTAATGAGACACTATGAAACAAGACATGCCGTACCTGTTCCACACCCACGTGGGCACAAGTCAAAAAATCCACTATCCACTATAAATAATGGGGAAATAAGTACAGGTGAAGGATTCCAACAAGAGAGCTGCACGCTTTTAATCCAGTAGGGTGATGCTCATTCGATTAGAACAGCATCTGCAGCCACTAATGTTAGCAAGTGGAGAAAGGGGTAATTCATATATTGCACCTCTCAGACCATGCCTGATGGATGAAAGAAACAATTCAGGTTGCACATGGGTGAGCAGAAAAGCACTTGCATGGTCAGTTAAGGGGATGGATCTCTACTGCATATTCCTCCATCACAAAATTTAAGGCTTGCACGTGTTAACTCCAGAGGGCCATAGTTGCCACACATCAGCAGTGGAGACACGGATGCAATCACACCACTCAGCAAGTGACAGCCCATGTAAAATGTATAGCATGCAGTCAATCCAGAAAAGGTCAGCACTCCAACCATGTTATAAACACAGGGCAAAGAGCAATTACAAGGTAGGGGGTGGACACGGCTACCGCCAAGGGAAATGCAGATTTCTATGAGCGAACATGTGGCAACCATGATTCAATTTCTCCAGCATCAGCTCTCAACCAACAATTTGAAGTTGCATGTCAGTGACCACAAACCACAGGGGATTAACTTACCATAGTGAGGACCTGGGATAGCATCCTTAGAGGAAGTAGCTTTGAAAACTAGAAAATCACATGACACCTTGCATGCGTGCAGTGTGATGGGAGCTCCATAGCAACAGGGAAACTATAATGTGCCCATGGGCACCAAAAGAGAAGCCAGTAGCTAGGCATGCTTGGCACTGAACAGTATACATAACAGAGCATCTGATAACTTTAGAATGAATGAGGGAGTAACAGGTAACTGGGAGACTAGTTCAATCAGACATAGCCAGGACAGCACAAGAACTGCATCAAAGAAGATCTTCAAACCACAGCTTCACTATGTTCCATTAGGATAGAAGTAATAGGTGAGGCACAATAAGAAAACAGCACATGGCAGGAGAATGTCACAGGGAAAAAAATAGCACGACTCAGATGACACAGCAAAGTAATGATCGCAGCACGAACAAACAGGAACTGTAAAGGACTTGCCACAAAACACTGCATACAACATTGGCCTGGAAATGTGCTAGACCATGACATTAGAAGTGTGAGCTCTGGAAGGCAAATCTTTTCACAAGATAACACTGGATACATACTCCAGACACTAATAATGTCAAGATCAGGAACACTGAGGGTTGGACAGCTGACACGTCGAGGGACAACAGCCATTGAAACATCATGTGCAGGTGTTTTGCTCCCATGTTGTAGGGACACCATTTCAAGGACACGAAAGGCCATTGGGATGCAGCAAACAACTGCTAGCAGGGAACTTTGTAGGAAAGCTGATCAGGAGAACAGACTTCTGTCACCACTGCCAAAGAAACATTTCATTCCATGTAGTGATGCTAATTCCGTGTAGACAAGTCTATAGCTAGCCACTTAAGCGTACCACAGGGATAGAGGGAGGGGGCACAGTCACAGGAAACGATGGACTGAGCACATGTGTCTCATCAGCAGACACACACAGCAAAAAGCAGCCTGCAACATGAAACACCCGTGACTGCCATGCCATCAAGCAAGATCCAATACGCAAAACTCAAATACTAGAGGAGGAAAAAGGACCTACCCAGTAGACAGCTTGAAGGTAGGGCCTTTAGTAAACACTTCCCATCCCGGATACGCTCTACTGGCAAAAAGCAGACACCAATTCAGACTGCAGGGGAAAATTGAAAGACAACCACACTCAAAGACTAATGAAGGTAAAATGAAAAAAGAGGTAGCAGGCACAAAGAAGCCAAACAACACAATGCTGCCTCATGACCAAGGATGTGAGAGTACTTTGCAGTCATGGGGGTGACACACTCAATGGACATTAAGAACACAGAGAAGCACTGCACAATCTACAACTCACAGCGGTCTTTTGCAATGCTCTCCTGCCTGCACAACATGATTTGGAATACACATGATCCATCCACTGGGGATGCAGGGAGACGTCAGCTTTCACTAAATTAGAAAGTGACAACACAAAGGGGCTGCATGGTCCCTACATATATGGGCTACAGGGTCAGAGCACCCACATCAGGAGTAGATCCATAATGTGAAACAATGCATAAGAACCTATAGCTACAGCAAGGAGATAAGGACTGCAAACTTAGAACTTCTAGCAGAGGGTGGTAGCCATTCTTACATACCACCAACAACATTCTTTGTCGGAAACCAAATATTGTTCTCACTAAATGGATGTAAACAGGAAGCCAGAAGGCTGGTCAACCTTAATTGCTCTACTCACTGTTTTGTTGAAACATTATTGGTTGAAGCAACCTCTATGTTTGTTTCTTGTTAATTTCTGTTTTTGTTATTTCCTGCCTAAAGGCTATAGGGGTGTGTCCCAAAGCCTTAATAAAAGGGAGAAAAAGGCCAGAGCAAGGGGCAGTCCTTTCCACTAGAGGAAGGTTCCCGCCTGGCCCCCCAATATCGCCAAATTTATGCTTTCTAGTCTCTCATTTCATTTGCGTGCGGCCTCCTTCAGAACCCAAACCCTGACCCGGGAACCCTGAACCACGCAGGACGTAGAGTAGAAAGAGGTTCCCACAATTCTTGGCACAAGAAGTACATGTTGCTCCATCTATGAGCTGACCCAGATCCCATTTTACCATTACCTTTGCAAGGGTGGACCATAGAACATTGCGAAGGAAAGATAGTTGATGACAACAGCAATCACAACAAACTTCCATGACCATTATGACTGAGGGAAAACAAGAGTGCTCCATAACCACGAGTGACATTAACATTTCACGTAACAGGACAATGCACCCCTATATGCACTAAGCAACCAGAAGACCTGTTGGCTGCTCATTTAAACAACACAAACACAGTACAGGGGAACAGGCTCTCAATTGGAAAATAGTTAAACAGAAATTACTCTGCTGAGGTACTGCTGAAACATGCAAGGATTATAGTTTTATGAAAAAACTACAAAAAAATGGCAAAGTATTGGAATATCAAAGACTCCAGGGACTTCATTTTCTCGATATGATAAGGGCTGGAAAACTGAACTGAAAACATGCACTAAACACACGTAGCAATGTGCTCAAGGCCAATAGAAAGAAGAATATGGTGAAAGGAGGCTAGGAAGAATGATGGGCAGATTCACCATAACAATGCACATGCAATCTGAATGAGAAACAACACATGGGGAATGGGCGGCTGTACATTGAATGTTCAATAACCAAGCAAGCTCAAATCTGTGAAAATTGTGATTTTTCACTTTGTGACTATCCCTTGACAGAGCTGTCATCAGACTCATTAATCCATCTCCCGAACAAAAATAAAATCAAATGCTAAAAATGATGCCAGTATTTATATAACAATTAAGTTCACATTTCAGAAATTTACGCTGTGTCTGTGTGCATATGCATATGCAGTTCACTTCTCAAGCCATCCCTCTTGGACACCTGTCAACCCGTACTGCTTTAGGGACAGCAATACCAAAAGTAGGCAAGAAAAAGATGTCCATTACATTGTAAGAATGATGAGCCACCCATAAAACGTCATTATAGCACAACAATAAATCATCATTTACAAACAAGTCACAACGGAGCCACAGTGGGGGAAAAGAGGTTTTTAATGGCAATAGACAAATGTTGATGGCATAGCACAGGGCATCGCTATGCATCTGTAAAATAACATGCTTCCACATAGGCAGCAGACTAGGTGATGCTTGAGAATAAACTTCACACAAAATTCTACACACTTCCTGAAATTCCAATAAATCTATAGATCACAACTCACCACCTAACACTTGCAAGTATATAACTCCTTAAAGGCCATTCACTCATGAGAAATGAACACGCTGATAAGCAAAGTTGAAAGGTTGAACCAAAAAGGGACAATCACCATATCAAATCTTACTTGAAAAACAGATTACTACTAACAAGAAAACATTGAGTAAGTAGACATGGGATCCAAGGGAAAGCTTACACACACACACACCACCAACATTCACACACACCTGATGCAGAATTGGGAAAACTTGGAGACGGTCACACCTCCACAACATAACAAGCTACATACTAAAATAGCAAGCATTGCTTTATAACAACCATCATACATGATATTTGGGATTCCTTACAGCAAAGCACATGACCAAAGACATAGCGAGTTGCTGCAAAATCAACATGGAGAGGGGGACCTTGTTTGATTTATACAGGTACTTACAAACTAGGGGAAACCATCAAGGCAATGGGCCACCAGGAAGGCACTTAGAACATGTCCCTGTGGTACAAGGAGAACAATAGGCTACGAAGGGCTACCACAGCAACGGGAACCACAACCTCAGGGGGCGGGAATACTCAAAAATGCAAACCTCCCACCTATTCCACACAACGGTACAAGTCACAAACAGAAACTGGCAGGCACACAAAAATAGCACCTACAGCACACAGTGTCCCTCCCTCCCAGCAAAAGGAGAGACTGGCACCTCACGCATAAGAAGCTCACAATCACTTTTCCTTACGATGGTTCCAGATGACAAAACACCTCTGGACTGAGGAACAGTGAAACGAACACGGTGCAATTCACAACAGTACAGATTGCTGTAACAATACACATTAAACACAAAGAACAGGCGACCCCATCTCCTCCAAAAAGAAAAAAAAAGACGACAACAACAGGAATGTCAAAAGCAGACAAGCACAGGAGCACAGGATAAACTACTATACAACACATGTCTATCTTCTTAAAATAAAACCTGCCTGGGTACCAAAAAATGGTCTGAGATCATGTGAACATTAGAAACATCTTTAAACACAGTACTCAAAAAAATAACCACACTAGACTCACAGGATGAAGTACACAGGTCAAGACCCACCACACACGAAAAACAACTTAGAGGCAAATCACACCCCCTCAAAGAAGCAGTAAAGCTAGACACTTTGAAATAACAAGCACTGCTTAACAGCAACCATCACACATCATGCTTGGGATTCCTTAGGACACCGCACATAACAGGACACATATAGCAAGCTGCGCCGCAATGGACATGGGGAGGCGAAACATCAATCAGCATATGAACATGTAAATGGAGATAATACAGACCATCATGACAATGGGACACTGTAAAGGCATTTACACCGCGTTCATATAATAGGAGAACAATAGAATTAGAAGGCACAGCAGTACCACAGCAACGGAAACTATGACTTCAGTGAACAGGCACACACAGAAATGGGAACATCCCACCTATTCCACTGAAGGCCATGAGAAATCACAAACAGGAACTGGTGGTACCACATGGACAGCAACTACAGCCCACAAAGTATTTCCCTTGCTCCCAGAGACAGAAGAGTAACACCTCACACAGAACATCCTCACAATCACTTTTCCTGAACATGGCTCAGGGCAATGGCACACCTCTGGAGCCAACAACAGTAAAACGAACACGGTGCAATTCACAACAGTACAAATGGCAATAAGGATGCAGATTGAACACAAAAAACAGCCAACACCATCTCCT
The DNA here is from genome assembly GCA_011751065.1 of Lasiurus cinereus. Taxonomy (NCBI): domain Eukaryota; kingdom Metazoa; phylum Chordata; class Mammalia; order Chiroptera; family Vespertilionidae; genus Lasiurus; species Lasiurus cinereus. Next base: position 10,209 of record JAAGEH010000634.1, on the reverse strand, counting down.
GCAGAAGTAACACACAGGAGGATGGCAGAAAAAAGGCAGAAGCAGACAAGCACAGGGACCAAAGACAAACTATCATACAACGCATTTCTGTATTCTCTTCTTAAAAGAAAAACCGGAAAGGATACTTAGGGCTCTCACAAAGTAGCCTGAGATTACGTGAACATCATGGACATCTGAAAATATACCAATCAATAAAAAGTAAAAATGTACTCACATACTATACAGGTCCAGCTCCAACACACACAAACAACATGTCAGATGGCATTGGCAGACAAAGTTGCAGCTCACACACGGGAAGCTTTCCATAAAACATCACCATAACGTGCTACGGTGGCCTCCCAACACACGTTCCAAACACTGCCAGCATGTACAGAACACTAGAACACACAAGCCCCTTCACACCGGCGTCATAAGCTATGACCATCACGTAGACTCCAGGAAGAGCAGACACCTGACATTAAAAAAAAACAGTCACTTAACACCCATGACATGAGAAGCAGGATAACTGGACTTCAGGGAAAGCCATAAATAAACAACCAAATCTACAGAAACAAGTTAAGGACACTCTAAGGAGAACAAACTGTGGAACATACACCTCTGGCATGCCCTATGGCCCTAGAAGGCATCAAAACAAGGTCACTTTTCCTTGAAATTATACTACCTTGCACTCCTTGGGGATACAACACTGAGATGTCACAAAACACAAGGATCCCCTTGGGAACAACATCAACGACTAAGAATGCTAACGGCACTTTGGAATAAACCGGGGCTCCTGATGTTTACCTTCACCTCTAAGGACAATACAGAGGGCTCAGGGGCAACTCTGCTATAGACCCACAAAACCCATGGTTCTTAGAATGTAACAAAAAAATTTAACAGGACCACACTCAGGGGCTGGCCCATACATACACAAACTCGGAGGGAAGCGGGTGCCAGTTATTGCCCAATAACGGGGTTCCACCGCAATAAACAGCCACCGCAACAATCAACGAATTCTGCTTGCAAGTTATGTGATGGCTCCTTCAAACTTCAGCAGAACCATCTTCATCAACAGCTATGGATCCCTGGATGCTCCGTGAAATGCGATGGCCACCCAAGGCTCTTCCTTCTTATGCCACAACACCATGTACATGCTGTATGTCCATAAAAAAATATACAAAAAAGTAAAGACACCACAGTTATAACTTAATGACGATGACAACAACACAATGTTAATGACGATGACAACAACACAATGAGACATTTCTGCCATGGCCCTTAAGATGGCATCAAACACCTAGCTCCCACCCATCAACCTTTAAAGACCCTGCACCTCATAAGAAGATGTATAACACACTACCACCCTGCCAGGCACCCACCCAGCCAAATGGGCGTGCATCTCCTACTGAGCACTAAAAATTCCTTAGCAATTCCATTAATTCTTCATAGTCCATGGGTACACATAGAACACTCCTTGAAAACCAAGCTGAGGAAGCACACCATCACTTCAACACAGGGACAACTCTGACAGAAAACACAAGTATGAGCAAGCAGGCAGCAATTAACTTCAGTAATAGAACCTCCTACTGACCAACTGAAAAACATTCACGAAAGTCCTTAAAATCCCAAGGGGTGGAGACAGGCATCTATGGGATGATGAACCACAGTATTCCAACAATTACATAGCAGCTACCTACATAAAAGGAAAAGTTGGAGAAACAGTACAAATACTGAGGAACTGGGTGTTCAAAAGCACACAATGGGACCATCAAGAACCGATGAAGTGACAAACATACACATGGAAGATACCCTCCCACACACCCTACACAAGCCAACAATTCCCACACACAAAGAAAAACAAGGAAACATCTAGACAATTCTAAGCCTACAAGGGACCCTGGAAACAGCAGTGCATGGGTATACTGACCGACATGGGTGAACAGTTAACTTTCTATCTAAGGTCAACATCCATGAAGTTTCCCCAAACTAGCATGGCTATGAAACTTTTACCAATCAATGCCCCATAGGGACAAACCTGTAACAATAGCTATAGCGGGAAAAAAGGAACCCCACAGCATGGCAACGGTGCATGCAACCAGTCCAACAAGACATAGAAGATCACAGAACCCTCTGGAACACAACAGCACAGTGCACACATCTACAACCTGCCGTTGTGACATGGCACCGATACAAAAACAAACACATGGACTGAGCCGCTGTGCGGTGCGCTCGTGCCATTTGTGGCTACAGGGACACCCTGGGATAAGCTCACACTCACACAAATATGAACAACAAAGTGAAATGCCCTCTTCTACCAAAGGACATACAAGGAACACTTTCTGTGCCACAGCAATCAAAAATTAAACCATGGGGGGACAAAGGGATGGCAAGTACTCATGAAAAATAGTATGCAGGATGCTGACGGGGACTCATACCAGACAAACACAACTTGTGAAACACAGTGCTTAAATGACAATGGAAATCCACAAAATCAAACACATGCAGGACTTCCACTGGCCAAATCCTCCTCTTCACACCCTCCTCTCCCCTCCCCTCTCCACCCCATTCCACTTCCACCACCAACAACAACAATTCAATCTATCCTCCTAGGCCTCACTTCATCCCAGAAACATACCTACAAAAGCACTCATCAAAAAAACAATTTGACTTCCAAAAATTATTACTCTCATTCCTTAAGGAACTATTTGAAAACAATGGCAACATATATCTTTCTAAAAAAAAATGGAGGGAATACCTATATATCAACTTTCACATACAGTGAAACCTAGAATATGAACAGAAACAAACATATACAAACCATCAAAAAAACAATGCTTGGATGCCCTCTTGCCTCTGACTCACACTGCCTCACACATCACACATACATCACAGGAGACATCACATGCACAACATTGAAATAACACCACAGAGAGAAACAAGGAAAACTAAGTAACCGAGAACAACTTCAAGCAAACACCCATGACACAGTACCGTAATCATGTCAAAAACAATCGTTCTAAAATTCACTTTCCTACACCAGTCTACAATACAAAAATCTGTTCCCACAACTCTCAAACCATAAAACTGGACACTCACATTTCGGCGTCTTCATGACTCAGAACACAATTATACAGGAATCAGTTTCAACGACCAGGCATCTTACAATGCAGACATAACTACAAATATACTAAATGTCCAAGCACCACAATCCCTTCTCATGGAAGACATGCATTTCCACAAACGATTCACACAGACGAAACCAAAAAAGGACAACGCATAATAACTATAAAAACTATGAACAGTGACACAAACATGCATCTGGATCCCACAACTCGGACACAGGACAAGCAGACACACAACATAAAGAACACTCCACCCACCATAATGCAGACTAGACAAGCAACACAAAACAAAACAACTGAATGCAGCAATCTATCAAAAAACACACCACCTAAAATTTGTAATGAAGCCCATACATAACCCAAAACTTGGCCTCAGAAATACATAAATGAGGGGCATTGGATCACAATTTCAATTACAATACACAAAATAAACATACAGCCCAAACATCTAAAGACCACCATCCGAAACATCCATGGTTCACACCAATGCAGACAACACACATACATAAAACTTTCAATGAAACATACTCCCATCGGATCTAAAGCAGATGTCACGCTAAAATCCACTTGGCTCTAATAAAACCATTATAGTTCAGTGGACTGAGAGTCCGCCTGCAAACTGCTGTATCCTGGTTCAATTCCAGTCAATGGCACGCACCTTACTTATGGACACATCCACAGTGGGAACCGTCCAGGAAAAATTACTCAATGTTTCTGCCTTATAGAAGTCTCTCACTCTCTATACACCTTCCTTCCCCTATCCTCAAAAATCAGCAAAATCTTCTTTAAAAAAAGCTAACAATTTATTGGAAATGGACTACTTTTCCCGCCCTAGGGATGCACTGTCATTGTGGGCAACAGGATATCAGACCTTTCGGAATGGCTACAAATAATGGGAAATCTTTACACCCTTTGGAGTTAACCTCTACTCCCAGGGGCTACTCTGGCTTCTCACGAATGCCTGAGAAGCGTTCAAAACATGCTCAGCTTCTGACCAAACCTCAGTCTGGAAAGAGAGGAGGATGCACTCAAATAAAAAAAACATGACCAAACCGATGGCCTACGCCCTTACCTACACATAGTGGGAAACAGACATGTGTCGATACCTCATACAGGTCGCCATCACAGGCACACCAGACACCATGCATAAGATCCATCAGCTAATGTTGGTCACGATCACTGCTCATCAAATTCCTTCACGCTCCAACACACCCATCTTCATGGACCTGTCTAACTTCATCAAAACTCGGGGACACGACGACATAGGCTAACACATGCCATGCCCACCCAAGGCTGCTCCTTCAAATGCCACACACACAAGTATAGGACCTAGGAGGTCACACACAATATACAATACAAATAGCATACGAGGCAGCAAGTGAGGAAGAGACCCTCGGTCACAGTGCCACAGGATGCAAGATAAAGTTTGATCAACACAGAACAGGACATTCCACACATATCCCCTAACCTAAGATGACCTCAAACACAGATGCAGCAAATCATATCACGTGAAGAGGCCTACAACTAATAGGAAGCAGGAAAATAATAGAAAGCAGGAAAATACACAGCCACCCACTGGGCAACACAAATCTACATTCCCTACTACAACTTCATCCATAATAACATCAGGCCATTGCAGACAACAACCACACATATGACACTCCTTCATGTACAACAAGAAGAAAACAAACAGCATAAATTGACTCCAGGAGCAAAACTGGCAGCCCCCTTAGGACACACAAACAGAGACAGTCAGCAAGGAACTACAAGTGGAGAACACCATACTGAGCAGTTAAAAAACATTCACAAAATTCTATGATCAAGCTATGTGGGGCTACACTAGGGGCTCATGAACCACACTCAACTAACAAGTGTATCGCAGGTCCCAATATTAAAGAAATGCTGGACAAATATTCCTACATGACTCCAAAGTATGGCAATGGTTGTTACAAAACACACACTAGACACACCGGTGACCACTTGAAGGACAGACAATGCTCCATAACAGACACATCCCCACACATCAATCAAAAACAGTTATTCACATGGCAACGTTCAGGCACTTCTAAGCCTAGAAAGCCCCTGCAAGCAACCATCCACAGCTATGGCACCAAAGCAGGGCACACAGATACCTTTATGTCTATGCCCATCAACAATGACATTTCCAAAACCTTGCATTGCATTGCATGAAACTTTCACAAAAAAAATACCTCAGAGAAAATAACCTCTCATAGTGGCTTTAGGCAAAAAATCTACACACCGCAACTCTGCAGGGGCACATACGCCAATTAAGAACACACAAAAATTTCTCGTAAGTCCATCTTGGACATGGCAACACGGGCCACACCTCCACGCTCAGCCCTTACCTCATGGCAACATCACCATGACAAACACCATGCCTGCAGGGATTTAGCTCTCACAAACCACAGACATACACACTAAAGCACTGCAGGGCACACTTCATAGATCCGGAGACACCCTTTGCATGGCTCACTTCCACAATGAAAAACACAATCAAGAACAACACCCCTCTATTCTACTGAAAAAACCATAGAACACATTCCATTCCTCAACAGACATAAAAGTATCAAGGGCCACACCAATAACCATAGAAACAGGAGTGGACATGCAAACACACATGTGCAAACCATTCACATGCTTAACCCTCTCCTCTTCCTCCTCCTCCTCCACCTCCTCCTCCACCTCCTCCTCCACCCCCTCCAGTTCCTACCCCTACACTCCAAATGTCCACCTAACCCACATGTCATCACAAATAAAACCTTCCAGGCACTCACTCAATCACCACTATGACATGCAAAAAATACTTCTGGATCTTTTTTTTTTTTTTGCAAAATTAGCAAGACCATCCAAACGTACAAATCCAACACAAACACACACCTACATTAAAACAATTAAACACCATTCTCCCAAACAAACTTTCTCATTCAGGATACCAAAGGAAAGCAAGGGAAACAAACGCATGCATCAAGCAAAAGACCATCTTTACGTACCATCCTACATTTATGGCACAATGAACCACACTGCAAACCTACACCATAGGTGAACACTCAGAAAGCATTCAAATCTCAAAACTATGGGAGAAATCACACAAAAGGGACAGGAAAACACATGCTGACACCGGAATACATGGCATGGCACTGTAATCACATCTGGAGCTATCATTCTACTATTCACTTTCGCCATCTCTCTGAAACACTTCATTCTATTCCAATAACACTCACACTTAAAAAACCTACAACAATAATTAGCCCTGCTCATGCTTCAGCACCAAATAAAAATAGGACTCAGTCTCAGTGACCAAAAATCATAAAATGCAGCCATCATTGATAACCTCAACAGGAGCCATGTGCCACAATCCCTTCTCATGATGGACGTACACTTCCACAACTGATGGACAGCGTGCCTTCTCGCCATGGATGCACATTTCCAAAAATAATTCATAGTGACAAAAGAATAAAAAGGACAACCACAACACTAAAACACCAGTACCATGAAAATGCATCCCAATGAAACAATTATTCTACAAGACACACAGACGAACAGGTAACTAGGCACACGACCCACCATGTCTTGGGCCTGACAAATAAAACTCAAATACGAAATGCAACAATCAACAGACACGTCTCAGAAAAAATAACAGAACCTCTTCAAAAACAAAGGAGCCACTTCATGGAAAATGCAGCATTGGAGGAAAAAATTAAATAACATGGACTCAAAAAATCAGCATAAAATGGAAACATATATACACCCACACTGAGAACATCCATGCTATGCAGCAATCAGGAAAAGGAAGAAAGAACACACAATGTTAACATACACGCCACATTGCGACTGTAAAACATTTCACAGCACGAGCCAACCAAACTCTTTAAGGTGCCTCCTCAAAAAGCAGCCATTGAAATAACTCAGAAACATCACACTTGCCAACACCGCTTCTACTCTGACACCTCCACCCTGCCTGCAATCAAAAAAAAAGAAAATAACCATTGGGGGGAGAAGGGGTGAGGAAGACCTTCCTTGCAAGGTCCCCACCAACACCTGCCCTATTAAACTACCCAGGGATAATTAACCTGCAGGAACACAGCCATCAAAAAACAAAAAAGACCATCACAAACACTGGCCAAACAATATCTCAGAAAAATCAAACTTCACTCATTTTCATTTGGCATAAAACAACTGCCCTTACTATCACATAAGGGAAACATTTCTAAAAATAACCTGCTTTGACACATGAACACAAAAAAAATACTAACAGTACCTAGAAAACCTTGTCAACCAAACCCTTCATTCCCCACATCGCATGAAGAGAGCACAACCTAAAAAAATAAATCTTGCAACTCTGCAACATACCTTACATTACACCTCACTACAACAAGAACACATTGATTCTAGACTATACAGCTCAGTGCAACCAACGACACAATGCACCCTTCAAGACACAATTGCTATTGCTAAATTGTTTCGAAAACACAGGCCAAACAACACACTGTTACAGAACAGCCTGCACCGATGGACAACACACAAAAGCAGAACACACGGCAAACACAATCTTTGCACTCAGGCAGGCATGTGGAGAATCTGAAAGCGGCACCAACGGGAGAAATGAGGGCACCAGGGGATAAAAGCAAATCAGGGCAAATACAGCCGACTGGACTCATGTATGTGAAGCGCTCAGAGTTATGGACATAAAAAGGGCAACCAAGACAATGTCAGTCATCACACAACAAAACATAAATGACATATAACACTGGGAAATCTCCTCCATCAGCCCTAAGACATTGAACACAGCAGTTACAGCGCCGGCCTGAGGAATCAAGGGTGCCAGGTAGCTCAGAATCCTCCTTCATTCTTAAAAAACAAAAAGGAAATCCTGCACCCGCAAAAATGCCAGAATATCTGAAACCAGAAACGAACACTGCAAGCGGCAAGCACCGTGAGGATGAGATAAAAAGGAAAAGACAAAGGGGAATAAACAGCGGACACAGCAGTAGCAAACCTCACCCTGCATTGATTGCCTGCGAAATGGAACTACAATACTTCCAACAAACACAAAAAGCTCTGCTATTCCAATAAGAAACAGCAGGCGGCAGCACATATCCATGGCAAAGAAACAGCCTCTTTGCAAACACCAGCTCACATACAGTCAGCAAGAACCCACTTCCAAAGTATTCTCTTTCCCACCACACAGCAAGGAATCCCTGCAAACATGAACAGAAAGAAAGGAAAAGAATGACCCGACGGAAAGCCAGAAAGATACAGAGAGAATTAACGGAAAACACTAAGCTCCCCTAAAAACCGCTGCCAGAAACCTTTCGGAAATAGAGCGCCGTTCCTAAAATGGCCACAGGAGGGCAGCAGAGGATCACAGATCATACCAACGCGCTCAGAAAGAAAAAGGACAACAATCCCAAAAATGACCGCAAGATGGCAGCAGAGGATAACAAATGAAAAGAACGCGCCGCAAGGGGAATAACACACGGACGTCAGAGGAAGCGCGTTTTTCACAGCCGGGAAACAGAAAGGCCTCAGCAACGCCAACACCGCAGGGGAGCACAGAAAGGGCTTGCGGCAGAGCATGCTTCCCAATGAGCTCTGGGACCTTTCTGAACCAGAACACGGAACTCGCAGGGGAAAAGCGAAGGACAGACAGATCTGCCTTCACCTTTATCAGGGCAATAAAGGGGGGACCCACACAAACAGTCACAGTCCACACTGCGATGACCTCCCCTGTACCCTGTGCCACTCACCTCAACACCGAGAAACGCCGGGGCTGTACTCCGATGGACATGTGCGAACAAGAACCTAATAAAAACGCGACAAGGGCACTCTTATTCGGACCATGGCTGCCCCCAAAATAAGGCCATTGACAGGTGAATCCAAAAACACTGCCCCGCAGCAAACCATAAAGCAACCTACAGACGGATACAATTGGAATGGCGATGTTCAACTATCCCTCAAGACTTCACAACGCAAGCACCAAAGCCACGCTGAGCAACTGTGCTCTGGAAGCACAGCTCATCCAGCTATAAACTGTCCGGACGAGTGGGAACCACCCTCCTTCTGGACCCCTGAGGGCCATTGGCAGGCTCAACACAATGGTCCCCTTTCTCCATTGTAAACAGCAAGCCCAAGGACAAGGCAGCAATTGGGCTCAGCACAATGGTCCACTTCCTCATCTAAAAAAAAGAAAGCCCAAGGCAAATGGAAGCAATTAGGCTCAACCCAATGGTCCCCTTCCTCACTTAGCTACACCAAGGATGATCCATTGGCCTCAACACAATGCACACCCTTCTCAACCTGCAGCAGCAAGCCCAAGACCAAGGCAAGCAATTGCGGGAGAACAATAGTCGCCCCTATCACAGAGAAACAGAGACCCCAAGACGAAGGCGAGCAATTGTGCTCTGGTAGAAGAGCCATGCCAGATGCAAACTAGGACTGCCCTCCTTCCAAACCCTGAGGACACAACAAAGGGCACACGGGGACTCACCTTTGTCAGACCATGGAGCTCATGGCCCAACATCAGGGAGGCCCAGGGCATAGCACCCCTCCAGGCCAGACAAGCCAATGCCCATCACCTTACCCCTCAAACAATCGCTGCCCTTTCCCAGCTAAGAGGTACCCCACACCACAAAGGCGGCATCCAATGAATTCTTGAGTGACGCAACCGGTGACGCAGTTCACCTTGGAGGAGAACTTACAAGAGGACAGCAAGGGCTGGAACCCCCTTTCTCTCCTGGAACACATCCACAGCAACAAACTTCCCTGCAGTAGAGCAAAGTGCCGGTGGAATGGCCTGACGAAAGCCAACGAAAAACATGCAACACATCACTGTTGTGCACAGAGTTCGGGGTCCCCAATAATCCACCACTAAGGAGCCTTTTCCGATGCAAAAGAAAAGAGTCTTTATTCAAACCCGGGTTTGGCTCTCAGCCTCTTTCTGGCGCAGCAGCGAGGTGACAGAGGGGACCGGGCGGGAACAATGAGTTTTATGGGGTAGGATAATTAGGGGGCTTGGAAAAGTGATGACGGTTACAGATTGGTCACTTGAATTGGGGTCTTTCTGTGGTTAAGCCTAATTAGGACCTTA
>JAAGEH010000633.1:0-10004 GCA_011751065.1 Lasiurus cinereus | reverse complement strand
TCCTAAGCCCTCCCAATTATCCTACCCCATAAAACTCATTGTTCCCGCCCGGCTCACTCTCTCGCCTCAATGCTGCGCCAGAAAGAGGCTGAGAGCCAAAGCCGGGTTTGAATAAAGAATCTTTGCTTTTGCATGGAAAAGACTCTTTAGTGGTGGATTATTGGGGACTCCGAACTCTGGGCATAACACAAGCAGAGGAGGGAGTTATACAAATCAGGTATTTGCAAACACAGTCACTGACCTTCTAAGTAATTAAGACCTTGCAAGATCTTGCACATAGGCATCAACATTTTTTTCAGCCAAGGTGTTTAGTTATGTCTAAATTCTGCATTCACATCTCTGTTTATTAAACTGAAGGGTGAGAAAGCAGAGAGCTATGTCCAGAGCCTGCATTCAGATCTCTAGTACCCCTGTATGCCCAGGGCAGCTCCCCACACACACCCAACCAACCGAGGACACTGGACGGGGCAGAGTTTATTCCTGTTTATTAGTTTTAATTATTGTATTATTTTCCATACCAACAACTTTATACCTTCTTTTTCCACACCTACTATTTTTCTACTGCCTGTTCTAATCTTTTTTTTTTTCTTTTCTCAGACCTCCATTCACTCAGGGATTTTCCATTCTTTATAATAGAGGAGTTTATATGGTCCATAATTTTATAGGCACTTTTCAAAGTGTACATTTTAAAAAACACTGGTTTCCTCCATGCCACACAATCATTTTCAGAGTCAATACAAATGCTTGTGAAGAGTTAATTTTTTTTTAATTTCTGAGTAGTACTGGTATCTGTGATTAAACACTTTATTAATTGATCTATGTTTTTTTTATTTCCAGGTTTGGGGTATTATAAATAACTTGTCTAGGAATATTTGCATTCATTTCTCTATATAGACATGGTTTACTTATCACACTGTTGTGTAGGTGAATGTTTTATATTTAAGATATGCAGAACTGTGCCCCATAATGGACATTTCCTTTAGCTTTCCATTAACCCACAGTCTATAAAAAATCCACATTTTCTGCTACCCTGCAAGGGCATACAGTGGTTAATCTTTTCAAATAGTAATTCCAGAAATGGAGATAGTTTTAACTTGCCCTTCTTTTAATTCCATGTGCTGATGAATATTTTATGGTGAATATTTTTTCATACATGTATTTGCACTGTATTATCTTCTTTGTTAAAATGTCTGCTGAGAAACTTTTTCAAATCCTTGAAATAAACTTATTATTTTAACTGAAAGAGGACTGTTCAGCTTTTAAGGCAGAGTAGTGACTTTTGTTAATATAAGAGAATATGGACGATAGAATGCCTGTGGTCCAGTAATCTTCTCAGTCAAATCTCTTACCATGTGGTCTTCACTCCCCAACCAGTTGGGAGCCGTGGCAGCAGGGACTTACCCAGGATCACACTCAGAAGTGGGTTCAGAGTTTTCTGCCAATGACATGTGACTGAACTCCTTTTTCTGAAGTTCACTCATGAATATTGGGTTTTGGGCAGTTTGGGGACAACATCTCCTTGGAGGAGGAGAAAGCAAACCAACCTGACTTATTTCCACTGTCATTTCCTACCAATTCCCACTCCTTTCCCTTCTCCCCGAGCAACCTCAAAGGGTGGCTGGCACCATGGGATTATCTTACTGTGGCACATCAAGTAGGTTTGCCTGTGCTACTGACACCCTGATATTGGCTGCAGCCAGTGATATGCTTTGACCAATGAAATGAGGTTGGAGTCAAGCTTGTAACCTCTAACAGGAGTGGGTGGAACTAGTGAGAAGGACAGCCCTATCTGTTCATTTCTTTTTTTTAATTAATTTTTATTAATTTTTTATACATATCTCCCCATTGCCCCCACTCCCTCCCAGGCGTACCCCGACCCCCCAGTGTCTGTGATCATTGGTTATGTTTATAAGCATGCATACAAGTCCTTTGATTGATCACTTATTTACCTCACCTAACTTTAATCTTTCTGCTATAATTTCACAGTCTGTTTGATGCTTTATGATTTTTGTCCTCCTGAGAATTATCAGTCTACTCCCTTTCTGTGCTCCTGATTCTATTATATTCACCAGTTTATTCTGTTGATCAGATTTTTAATTCACTTAATTTTTAGATTCACTTGTTGACAGATGTGTATTTGTTGTTCATAATTTTTTGTCTTTTACCTTTTTCTTCTTCCTCTTCTAAAAGGGTACCTTTCAGCATTTCATATAATACTGGTTTGGAGTTGATGAACTCCTTTAGCTTTTTCTTCTCTGTGAAGGTCTTTATCTGCCCTTCAATTCTGAATGATAGCTTTGCTGGATAGATTATTCTTGGTTGTAGGTTCTTGTTGTTCATCACGTTGAAAATTTCTTGCCACTCCCGTCTGGCCTGCATCGTTCCTGTTGAGAAATCAGCTGACAGTCGTATGGGTGCTCCCTTGTAGGTAATAAACTGTTTTTCTCTTACTGCTTTTAATATTCTCTCTTTCTCTTTTGCTCTTGGCATTTTAATTATGATGTGTCTTGGTGTAGTCCTCTTTGGATTCCTTTCCTTTGGGGTTCTGTGTGCTTCCTGGACTTGTAAGTCTATTTCTTTTACCAGATGTGGGAGGTTTTCAGTCATTATTTCTTTAAACAGGTTTTCAGTATCTTGCTCTCTCTCTTCTTCTGGCACCTCCACAATTCTGATGTTGGTACGCTTGAAGCTGTCCCAGAGGCTCCTTACATTATCTTCACATTTTTGGATTCTTTTCTCTTCTTGCTTTTCCAGTTGAATGTTTTCTGCTTCTTTATATTTCAAATTTTTGACTTGATCCTTGCCTTTCTCTAGTCTGCTGTTAGTACTCTGTATAATATTTTTTATTTCAGTCAGTGTATTTATCATCTCCTCTTGGGTCTCACTAAATTTATCCATCTTTTCTAGCATATTCTTGAAAAACCTTATAAGCGTGGTTTTGAACTCTATATCCAGTTGTTTTTTTTCCTCCATTTCTTTTGCTTGTAATCCCTTCCCTTGTCTCGGCATTTTCACTGTGCTGGGGAAACTTCTGTGCTGGATTCAGCCGAAGAAGCCTCTGTTGAGCTTGGGAGGGGTGGAGTTTCAGGGCTTAAGGGACCGCCTTGCCTTCCAGTCGGCCCCGCCCTCCACGGCCCCTGAGTCTCACGTGACTTGGTAATGGCTGGAGTGGTCCTTGTGCGTGCGCACACCTGCAGTGCCTCTAACCGCTGCCTTTCCGGCTCCCCTGCGAACCAGGACCACACGAGTCTAGGTCTCCAGGGTTTTGCCCAAAACAGGGGCTTAGTGGAGTCAGAAGTGGCACAGTTCGGAGGGTCTGTCTCCCGCCCACTCGTGAAAGCCAGCGGCACAATCAGCAATCTATCCTCCGCGTGGTGCCGTGCGCGACCAGACCTCCGATCCTATGCAACTCCCCTAAATTTCCGTGCACTTCTCTCTTTTCACAGTCCAAACTCCCCCCGTATGAGTTTCAGCTGGATCTGGGGTTTAGTGTCGCAGGACAAGGGGTTCAATGCCTTTGAGAGTCTCCGTCTCCCTCCCACCAGAGAAAACCAGCCAGGTACTCCGGCACCCGCTCTCTCCTCGCCCGCGTCTCCGTACCTCAGCTTTTTGCAGCTCCTCTGGGTCTCTGTGAGCCCCTCTCTTTCCCTCTAGTTGTAGAACTTCCACTCAGCCAGCTTTCCTGTGGTTCTGGATGATGTCCGTTCTGTCTTTTAGTTGTAGTTTTGAAATTGTTGTGAGAGGCAGCATTATAGGTGTTTACCTATGCCACCATCTTGGATTTCTCTCTGTTCATTTCTTATAACACCCAGCAGGAACTTACATGTTGGCTGCTCCTTTATTCTGATTCCAGGAGAACCAGGTTGTTCATCTGCTCTAAACAAGAAAGATACCTTCTTTACTCTAAACCCCTAAAGCTTTGGTACTACTTATAACCCACAATAATATCTATCATGTCCTAATGGGAACACATTCCCTATTCTACCCTCTAGGAGGCAGCAGAGCCTAACATTAGAAACCATCACTCCGTTGTTAGAGATACCTGGGTCTGACTTTCAGCCCTGCATTTATTAACTCTACAATCCATCAAATCACCTAGAGTCTCTAACCCTGCATTTTCTCCCAATTAAATAGGTGGTTAAACCACCTTAGGTTGCAAAGATGATTAAGTGAAATAATGCACATAAATCATTGAATCTAGGGCCCGGAACCTTTAGTAAACTTTCAATAAACATTCATTTTTTATTTTATTAATTTTTATACATATCTCCCCATTGCCCCCCTCCCTCCAAGGCATACCCCAACCCCCCAGTGTCTATGTTCATTGGTTATGATTATATGCATAGATACAAGTCCTTTGATTGATCTCTTATCTACCTCATCTAACTTTAATCTTCCTGCTGTAATTTCACAGTCTGTTTGAAGCTTTACTGTCTCTGTATCTATCCTTTTGTTCATCAGTTTATAATGTTCTTTATTATCCCCCAATGAGTGCGATCATGTGATGCTTCTCCTTCATTGACTGGGTTATTTCGCTAAGCATAAGGCTCTCCAGTTCCAACCAGGTTGCTGCAAATGGTAAGAATTCCTTCTTTTTTAATGGCAGCATAGAATTCCATTGTGTAGATGTACCACAGTTTTCTGATCCACTCATCTGCTGACGGGCACCTAGGCTGTTTCCAAATTGTGGCTATTGTAAATTGTGCTGCTACGAACATAGGGGTGCATAAATCCTTTCTGATTGGTGTTTGTAATTTCTTAGGATAAATTCCTAAGAGTGGGATTACAGGGTCAAATGGGAGATCCATTTTTAGTTTTTTGAGGAAACTCCATACTGTTCTCCACAGTGGCTGCACCAGTCTGCATTCCCACCAACAGTGCACAAGGGTTCCTTTTTCTCCACATCCTCGCCAACACTTGTCGTTTGTTGATTTGTTGATGATTGCCATTCTGACAGGTGTAAGATGATATCGCATTGTCGTTTTGATTTGCATCTCTGGGATGATTAATGACTTTGAACATGTTTTCATGTGTCTCTTGGCTTTTCTTCTGTCGTCTTTTGAAAAGGTTCTATTTAGGTCCGTTGCCCACTTTTTTATTGGATCCTTCATCTTCCTTTTATTAAGTTGTATAAGTTGGTTGTAGATTTTGGAGATTAAACCTTTATCAGTGATAGCATTTGCAAATATGTTCTCCCATGCATTGATCTTTCTTGTTGTTTTGTTGATGGTTTCTTTTGCTGTGCAAAAGCTTTTTATTTTGATATAGTCCCATTTGTTTATTTTTTCTTTAGCTTCCATTGCCTTTGGAGCAATATCAGTGAAGAAGTTCTTTCGGCATATATCTGAGATTGTGCTGCCTGTGGATTCCTCTAGTATTTTTATGGTTTCCCTTCTAATGTTTAAGTCCTGTATCCATTTTGAGTTTATTTTTGTATTTGGTGTAAGTTGGTGGTCCAGTTTCAATTTTTTGCATGTATCTGTCCAATTTTCCCAACACCATTTATTGAAGAGGCTATCTTGGTTCCATTGAAAGTTCATGCCTCCTTTGTCAAATATTAATTGAGCATAGTGGTTTGGGTGGATATCTGGGTTCTCTATTCTGTTCCATTGATCTATATATCTGTTCTTGTGCCAGTACCAGGCTGTTTTGAGAACAGTTGCTTTGTAGTATAGCTTTAAGTCTGGTATTGAGATCCCACCTACTTTATTCTTTTTTCTCAGAATTGCTGTAGGTATCCGTGGTCTTTTTTTTGTTCCAGATGAATCTATGAAGAATTCTTTGTAGGTCTGTGAAATATGTCATTGGTATTTTAATGGGTAGTGCGTTGAATCTGTAGATTGCTTTGGGTAGTATGGACATTTTAATGATGTTGATTCTCCCAATCCATGAGCATGGTATGCTCTTCCATCTGTTAACATCTTCCTCTATCTCTTTTTTCAGTGTCCTGTAGTTTTCTGCATAAAGGTCTTTTACCTCTTTAGTTAGGTTTATTCCTAGGTATCTTAATTTTTTTGGTGCTATGGTAAAGGGGATTGCTTTTTTAGTTTCTCTTTCTATAATTTCACTCTTAGTGTATAGAAATGCCACAGGCTTCTTAGCATTAATTTTGTATCCTGCTACATTGCCGAATTCATTAATTAAGTCAATTAGTTTTGGAATGGAATCCTTTGGGTTTTCTATGTACAATATCATGTCATCTGCAAATAAGGACAGCTTTACTTCTTCTTTTCCAATTTGGATGCCTTTTATTTCTTCTTGTTGTCTAATTGCAATGGCTAATACTTCCAGTACTATGTCGAACAGGAGAGGTGAGAGTGGGCATCCCTGTCTTGTTCCTGTTCTTAGGGGAAATGGTTTTAGTTTTTGCCCATTGAGTATGATGTTAGCTGTGGGTTTATCATATATGGCTTTTATGATGTTGAGGTATGATCCTTCTATTCCCACTTTGCTGAGAGTTTTTATCAAGAAAGGATGTTGTATTTTGTCAAATGCTTTTTCTGCATCAAATGATATGACTATGTGATTTTTATCTCTCAATTTGTTTATGTGATGTATCAGATCTATTGATTTGCGGATATTGAACCATCCCTGCATTCCTGGGATGAATCCTGCTTGGTCATGGTGTATGATCTTTCTGATGTACTGCTGGATCCGGTTTGCTAGAATTTTGTTGAGGATTTTGGCATCTATGTTCATGAGAGATATTGGCCTATAATTCTCTTTCCTTGTGTTGTCTTTATCTGGTTTTGGTATTAGGGTGATGCTGGCTTCATAGAAGGTATTTGGTAATATTCCTTCTTCTTGAATGTTTTTGAATAGTCTGAGGAGGATAGGTTTTAATTCTTCCTTGAATGTTTGGTAAAACTCTCCTGTGTAGCCATCTGGACCCGGGCTTTTATTTGCTGGAAGCTTTTTGATTACTGCTTCAATTTCTTCCATAGTTATTGGAATATTGCGATGTTTGGCTTCCTCCTCATTGAGTTTTGGGTGGTTATATTTTTCTAAGAAAATGTCCATTTCTTGCAGGTTGTGCAATTTGTTGGGATAGAGTTGTTCATAGTATTTTTGAACAATCCTTTGTATTTCCACAGGGTCTGTTGTTACTTCTCCTCTTTCATTTCTGATTTTGTTTATTTGGGTCTTCTCTCTTTGCTTCTTGGTGAGCCTGGCTAGGGGTCCATCAATCTTGTTTATCCTTTCAAAGAACCAGCTCTTTGTTTTGTTGATCTTTTCAATTGTTTCTTTGGTCTCCTTGTTGTTTATCTCTGCTCTGATCTTCACTATGTCCTTCCCTCTGTGTACACTGGGCTTTTCTTGTTGCTCACATTCTAGCTCTTTGAGTTGTAGGTTTAGGTTATTTATTACCATTATTTCCTGTTTTTTGCAGTAGGCTTGTAGGGCTATGAACTTCCCTCTCAAGACTGCTTTCACTGTGTCCCATAATTTTTGTATTGTTGTGTTGTCATTTGTTGCCATGATATTTTTTATTTCTTCCTTGATCTCTGTGGTTACCCAGTCGTTTTTTAATAGCATGCTGTTTAGTCTCCATGTGTTTGATTTCTTTCTATTGTTTTTATTATAGTTGATTTCCAGTTTTATGCCACTGTGGTCTGAGAAAATGCTTGATATGATTTCTATCTTCTTGAATTTGAAGAGACTTTTCTTAGGACCCAACATTTGATCTATCTTTGAAAATGACCCATGTGCACTGGAGAAGAATGTATGTTCTGTGGCTGCATGGTGAAATGTTCTGAAGATGTCAATTAATTCCATCTGGTCTAGTGAGTCATTTAGGATTGATGTTTCTTTGCTGATTTTTTGTTTAGAGGATTTGTCCAATGGTGACAGTGGGGTATTAAAGTCTCCTACTACGATTGTATTGCTGTCAATCTCTCCTTTAATATCCTCCAAGAGTTTTTTATGTATTTAGGTGCTCCTATATTGGGTGCATATATGTTTACCAGAGTTATTTCTTCTTGTTGGATTGTTCCCTTTAGTATTATGAAGTGGCCTTCTTTATCTCTTGTTGTGTCCTTCACTTTGAGATCTAATTTGTCAGATATAAGTATTGCAACCCCAGCTTTTTTTTTCATTTCCATTAGCCTGAAATACCATGTTCCATCCCTTCACCCTCAATCTGTGTGCGTCTCTTTTCCTAAGGTGGGTTTTTTGCAGACAGCAGATAGATGGATCATGTTTTCTTATCCAATCGGTTACCCTATGTCTTTTGATTGGAGCATTTAATCCATTTACATTTAAAGTTATTATTGATAAGTACTTATCTGTTGCCATTTTTAGTCCTTACCCCCGAGTTCCTTCTTCGCTTCCTCTTTCTTTTTATTACAGCAGACCTTTTAACATTTCTTGCATTGCTGGTTTGGTGGTAATATATTCCCTTAGTCCTTTTTTGTCTGTGAAGCTTTTGATTTCACCTTCAATTTTGATTGAGAGTCTTGCAGGGTACAGTATTCTTGGATTCAGACCCTTCCTTTGCATGATTTTGTATATTTTATTCCATTCTCTTCTGCCCTGACGAGTTTCTGTTGAGAAGTCAGTAGCTAGTCTTATGGGGGTTCCTTTGTAGGTAACTTTCTGTTTCTCTCTGGCTGCTTTTAAGATTCTTAGTTTGTCGTCGGTGTTTGCCAATTTAATTATAATGTGCCTCGGTGTCGGTTTGTAGGGTTCATTTTGCTTGGAACTCTGTGAGCTTCTTGGATTTGTGTGGGTTTTTTCCTTTTCTATATTGGGGAAATTTTCTGTCATTATTTCTTCAAACACATTCCGTAATCCTTGTTCAGTTTCCACTCTTTCTGGCTCCCCAATTATGCGGATGTTATTTTGTTTCATGTTATCCCAAAGTTCCCTTAGACTCTCCTCTTGCTTTTTAACTTTTTTTTCTAGAAGCTACTGTACTTGGGTATTTTTTCCTACCGTGTCTTCTAGCTCACTGATGCGGTCCTCTGCTTCTTCTAGTCTACTTTTGATGCTTTCTATTGAGTTCTTTATAGCAGTGATGTCATTTTTCATTTCTTCTTGATTATTCTGCATTTCTTCTTGCTGCTTCTTCACTTCCTCTAAGTTCTTCTTCATTACCTCTTGGCTCTTACTCATATTGTCAAATTTGTCTTCCATTCTTTTCAACCACATTATGATAATTTCTCTGAACTCTTTCTCTGGTAGGCTTATTTGTGGTTCTATTTCGTTTACTTCCTTTTCTGGTGAAACCTGCCTTTCTGCCTTTTGTGGGCTGTTTCTTTTTCTGCCCATGGTCTTTCTTCTCTGGGTGTCTGGTTATGTAGTGCTCTCTCCTACATTGATTGAAAGGCACAAACTACAACACGACCAGGTACAGCACACAAGGCACTGAGTAGAAATGTATTCAAGATGTTAATAATCACAAATAAGGTGACCACCAATGAAGGACAAATTAGGGGTAAATAGAGAAAGAAGAAGAGGAAATTGAGGAAGAAAGAAAAGAAAGAAGTGCCAAAATCAAATTGGGAGAGTGAGAAAGAAAAAAAAAAGATAAATAAATGAACAATAAAATAAAATAAAGTAAGAAAATAAAAAGGAGAAAAAGGAGAAGGAAAGAGGAAGGTAAAAAAGTCAGAGAGAAAAGAAAGTGTATAAGAGAGAAAAGAGGAACAAAATATAGATGTCAGGAGACAATTTCAATAGAACAGTCACTAATCCCAATAAAGGCCAGCAACCAGTACCTAGAGATTGATGCAAATTGCAAATAGCAACTGGTATCGTGGGAGATGAGGGAAAAGAGAGGTAGAAAACAAAGCAAGCAAAAAGCAAAATAAAACAAGTAGAATAAACTAAAACAATCTCTCAAAAAATTTTTTCAAAAAATCGATATAATCACTTTTCAGGCAAATAGCAACAAAAGGACATAGAGAAAAAACAACTTTTTGGCTAGTGAAGACAAGAGGGGAGAGGTTTGTGTGAACTTGTAGTAGGGGATTTGAAATTAGATATATAAATGGGGTGAAATT
>JAAGEH010000632.1:0-28092 GCA_011751065.1 Lasiurus cinereus | reverse complement strand
TCCAGAGCCAAGTCTTTCAAATAAGAAAAGCCATTAAATTGGGTTTTTGATGTATGGCAGAATAATTTTTGAAAGTATATATTACTTTGTATTTTGCATGTATTTATTTCTGCTTCTCCAATCCAAGTGCATATAGCCAGACCCTTTAAAATATTTTGCTTCAGATATTATCTTGTAGGATATAAATACAAATTTTTTCCCAGCAAAATAATTTTATTATTTTTTCAAGAAAAATGATTTTATGTTTTTAAGGCTATAAATTTGAATTTTATTTTATTTTTTAAAAAATTTTCTTTATTGATTTAGGTATTACATATGTGTCCTTATTCCCCCATTACCCCCCACTTTCCATTCATGCCCCACCCCCGATTGTCTGTGTCCATTGATTAGGCTTATATGGATGCATATAAGTCCTTTTTTGATCTATCCCCTTTACCCCCATCATCCCCTACCTTCCTTAAGGTTTGACATTCTGATTGATGTTTCTCTGTCTCTGGATCTATTTTTG
This sequence comes from Lasiurus cinereus, assembly GCA_011751065.1. NCBI lineage: Eukaryota > Metazoa > Chordata > Mammalia > Chiroptera > Vespertilionidae > Lasiurus > Lasiurus cinereus. The sequence goes on along the minus strand of JAAGEH010000632.1, from coordinate 27,584 downwards.
TTTACCAGTTTATGTTGTTCATTATATTCCACAAATGAGTGAGATTATGTGATATTTATCTTTCTCTGCCTGGCTTATTTCACTTAGCATAATGCTCTCCATCTCCATCCATGTTGTTGCAAATAGTAAGAACTCCTTTTTCACCACAGCATAGTATTCCATTATGTAGATGTACCACAGTTTTTTAATCCACTCATCTGCAGGCAGGCACTTAGGCTGTTTCCAAATCTTAGCTATGGTAAATTTTGCTGCCATGAACATAGGGAAAACGCATATGTCTTTTCTAATTGGGGTTTCTAATTTCTTGGAATATATTCCTAGAAGTGGGATTAGTGGGTCAAATGGGAGCTCCATTTTTAGTTTTTTGAGGGAAATCCATACTGTTCTTCACAGTGCTTTCACCAGTCTGCATTCCCACCAGCAGTGCCCAAGGGTTCCTTTTTCTTTGTATCCTCTCCAGCATATGTCATTTGTTGATTTGTTGATAATAGACATTCTGACAGGTGTGAGATGGTACCACATTGTTGTTTTGATTTGCATCTCTCTGTTGATTAGTGACTGAGCAGGTTTTCATATGTCTCTTGGCTTTCTTCTGTCTTCTTGTGAAAAGTGTCTATTTAGATCAGTTGTCTATTTTTTGATTGCATTGTTTGTTTTCTCTTTGTTAAGCTTTATGATTCCCTGTAAATGTTGGAGATTAAACTCTTATGATTGATATCATTGGCAAATATATTCTCCCATGCAGTGGGCTTTCTTGTTGTTTTATTAATGGTCTTCTTTGCTGTGCAAAAGCTTTTTATTTTGATGATGTTGATTCTACCAATCCATGAGCATGGTATGCTCTTCCATCTGATTACATCTTCCTCTTTTTTTTCAGTGTCCTGTCGTTTTCCTCTTATAGGTCTTTTACCTCCTTAGTTGAGTTTATTCCTAGGTATCTTATTTTTTTTGGTGAGATGGTAAATGGGATTGCTTTTTTAGTCTCTTTCTCTAAGTTCACTATTAGTGGATAGAAATGCCATGGATTTCTTGGCATTAATTTTTATTCTGCCACATTGCCGAATTAATTTATTAAGTCTATTAGTTTTTTGATGGAGTCTTTCAGGTTTTTTATGTACAGTATCATGTCATCTGCAAATAAAGACAGCTTTTCTTCTTCTTTTTCGATTTGGATGCCTTTTATTTCTTTTTGTCTAATTGCAATGGCTAGTACTTCCAGTACTATGTCAAACAGGAGTGGTGAAAGTGGGCCTCCCTGTCTTGTTTCTGTTCTTAGGGCTAATGGTTTTAGTTTTTGCCCAGTGACTATGATGTTAGCTGTAGGTTTATCATATATGGCTTTGATTATGTTGAGGTATGATTTTTCTATTCCAACCTTGTTGAGTTTTTAATCAAGAAAGGGTGTTATATTTTGTCAAATGCCTTTTCTGCATCAATTGATATGACTATGTGATTTTGATCTCTCAATTTGTTTATGTGATGTATCACATTTATTGATTTGAGAATATTGTACCATCCTTGCATCCCCGGAATAAATCCTACTTGCTCATGGTGTATGATCTTTCTGATGTACTGCTGGATCCAATTTGCTAGAATTTTGTTGAGGATTTTGGCATTTATGTTCATGAGGGATATTGGTCTGTAATTCTCTTTCATTGTGTTATCTTTATCTGGTTTTGATATTAGGGTGACGCTGGCTTCATAGAAGGAACTGGGAAGTGTTCCTTCCTCTTGAATTTTTTGGAATAGTCTGAGGAGGATAGGTTTTAGTTCTTCCTTGTCTGTTTGGTAAAACTCCCTGGTCAAGCCATCTGGCCCCAGACTTTTGTTTGCTGGAAGCTTTTTTTTCCCCACTGAAATTTTTTTAATTTAATAAATCTTTATTGTTCAGATTATTACAATTGTTCCTCTTTTTCCCTTCCATAGCTCTACTCCATCTGGTTCCCACCCCACTCTCTGCCACTGTCCTCATCCATCGGTGTATGATTTTTGTCCAGTCTCTTTCCAAACCCCCCTATACCCTTTGCCCCCTGAGAATTGTCAGTCTACTCCCTGTCTATGCCTCTGATTCTATTATATTCACCAGTTTATTCTGTTCATCAGATTTTTTATTCACTTTTAAGATTCACATATTGATAGATATGTATTTGTTGTTCATAATTTTTATCTCTACCTTTTTCTTCTTCTCCCTTTTCTTAAAGAGTACCTTTCAGCATTTCATATAATAATGGTTTGGTGAACTCCTTTAGCTTTTTATTTTCTGTGAAGCTCTTTATGTGACCTTCAATTCTGAATGATAGCTTTGCTGGGTAGAGTAATCTTGGTTGTAGATTTACTATTCATCACTTTAAATATTTCTTGCCATTTCTGTTTGGCCTGTATAGTTTCTGTTAAGAAATCAGCTGACAATAGTATGGGTGCTCCCTTGTAGGTAATTAACTGTTTTTCTCTTGCTGCTTTTAATATTCTCTCTTTGTCTTTTCCTTTGGCATTTTATTTTATTATTTTTTCTTTTTTATTTATTTGTTCATTCACTCATTTATTCATTCACTTATTTCTTATTTCTTTTTTATTTATTTATTCATTCATTTGTTATTTCTTATTTATTTTTTATTTACTTATTCATTCATTTATTTATGTATTTTTTCATTCATTCGTTCATTTATTCATTTTAATGTACAGCCCACATACAATAGTACATTCTTATCATGATTCCACATTAATGAGTCCCTCAAAGATATGAAAAAGGACCACCTAGAAATTAAACATACACTGGCTGAAATAAAAAATATTATACAGAGACCTAATAGCAGACTAGAGTAACGCAAGAATCAAGTCCTTTAATTTGAAATACAAATCAAAGATTTGAAATACCAAGAAGCAGAAAACACTGAACTGGAAATGCAAAAAGAAAGAATCCAAAAATGTGGAGATAGTGTAAGGATCCTCTGGGACAACTTCAAGAGTACCAATATCAGAATTATGGGGGTGCCAGACTAAGAGAGACAGCAAGATACTGAAAACCTATTTGAAGAAATAATGACTGAAAACTTCCCCCACCTGGTGAAAGAAATAGACTTACAAGTCCAGGAAGCACACAGAACCCCAAATAAAAGGAATCCAAAGAGGACTATACCAAGACACATCATAATTAAAATAGCAAGAGCAAAAGACAGAGAGAATATTAAAAGCAGCAAGAGAAAAACAGTTCATTACCTACAGGGGAGCACCCATTTGACTGTCAGCTGATTTCTCAACAGAAACTATGCAGGTAAGATGGGAGTGGCAAGAAATATTCAATGTGATGAATACCAAGTAAAGAACTTACTAATAGTAAGTGAAGAACTTACAACCAAGATTACTCTACCCAGCAAAACTATCATTCACAATTGATGGGCAGATAAAGAGCTTCACAGATAAGAAAAAACTAAAGGAATTCATCAACACCAAACCAGTATTATATGAAATGGTGAAAGGTATTCTTTAAGAAGAGGAAGAAGAAAATGGTAAAGGTAAACATTATGAACAACAAATGCATATCTATTAACAAGTTAATCTAAAAATCAAGTGAATTGAAAATCTGATTAATAGATTAAACTGGTGAATATAATAGAATTAGGGGCATAGAAAGGGATTGGACTGATAATTCTCAGGGGGAAAGAGGTGAGGGGGTGCAGCGAGAATTTGGACAAAAATCATACACCTATGGATGAGGACAAGGGGGTGGGGGGAGGTAAGGGCAGAGGATGGGGTGGGAGCCAGGTGAAGGGGAGCTATGAGGGAAAAAAGAGGAACAATTGTAATAATCTGAACAATAAAGATTTATTAAAATAAAAAAAACTTCCTCCAAATGCTCTTGTTTTGTCATGAAATTTGACATTTTAAGAGTAAAAATATCTATGTTGTTAACACTCAACATGGAAGTTTTGAAGCTTGTTTTCAATATAACAAAATAGCATATATAGCAGATTGCATATATATCAACATATGTGTAACTCCATCTATTGAAAAAAATTCACATTATTAACTGGTACAAATTGTAGTTCAATACAAGTTATCTTAAGTTTTCAATCTTATTGGGGGATAATTTAAAAATAGTTTTAAGGCATAGGAAACAATTAAGAAATGAAATTTTTATTATTCAACACTGGAGACTTAGTGCACGAAATTTGTGCACAGAGGGGTCTTTCCCTCAGCCCAGCCTGCACCCTCTCAAATCTGGGACCTCTAGTGAGATGTCTGACTGCAAGTTTAGGCCCAATCCTACATGGGATTGGGCCTAAATAGGTAGTCGGACATTTCTCTCACAATCCAAGACTGCTAACTCCCAACTGCTTGCTTGCCTGCCTTCCTGATTGCTCCTAATTGCTTCTGCCTGCCAGCCTGATCACCCCCTAACCACTCCCCTACCAGCCTAATTGATGCCTAACTGCTCCCCTGTCAGCCTGTTTGCCACTAACTGCCCTCCCCTTTGGGCCTGTTCACTCCTTACTACTCTCCCCTTTAGGCCTGATCACCCCTAACTGCCCTTCCCTGCAGGCTTGGTCCCCCCAACTGCCCTTCCCTGTAGGCCCAGTCACCCCAACTTCCCTCCTCTGTTGACCTGGTCAACCCTAACTGTCCTCTCCTGCTGGCCTGATCGCCCCCAACTGCCTTCCCTTGCAGGTGTAGTTTCTCCCAATTGCTCTCCCCTGCTGGCCATTTTGTGGCAGCCATCTTGTGTCCACCTGGGGGAAGCCATCTTGTGTGTTGGAGTGATGGTCAATTTGCATATTACTCTTTTATTAGATAGGATAGAAGCCTTGTACATGGGTGGGGGCCAACTGGTTTGTCCTGAAGCATATCCCAAATCAGGTTGAGGGTTCCCTTGGGGCATGGGGTGGCCTGGGCGAGGGGCCTGTGGTGGTTTGCAGATCAGCCATGCCCCCTGGTGACTCAAGCGGAGGCCCTGGTATCTGGGATTTATTTATCTTCTATAATTGAAACTTTGTAGCCTTGAGTGGAGCCAAACCTCCTGCTTGCTCCGTGGCCACAACCATTTTTGTTGGCATTTATTTACTTTCTATAATTGAAAATTTGTAGTGGAGGCAAAGGCAGGGCAGGGCTGCAGAAGCTTGGCTTCCTCCATCTCTGGGGGCAAATGAAGCCTCCTGTTCTCTCTACCTCTGTGGCTGCTGCCATTTTTGTTGTGATTTATTTATCTTCTATAATTGAAACTTTGAGGCCTTGAGTGGAGGCCTGGGGTAGCCAGAGTGTGTGGAAAGCTTGGCTTCCTCCATTGTCAGGGAAACCCAAGCCTCCTGTTCTCTCTGTGGCCACAGCTATCTTCGTTGGTTTCATTTGCATACGCACTCCTGATTGGCTGGTGGGCGTGGCTTGTGGGTATAGCTGAGTGATGGTTAATTTATGTATTACTCTTTCATTAGATAGGATTAATGGGTCAGGCACACATAAAGATATCAACTTTGAAGTTGAAGCTTTCCTTAGAGCCATACTGTTATGATGGGAGGGAGGGAGAAGACAAGCCCAGTGCCTGGGATGCTATAATGAACTGATATGGAATTCATAGTACCACAGTTTCTGAGGTCGATCTGGTCAGCAGGAAAGAAATATTATCTTCTCTTAACAACACATGAGCCTTCCTAAGGCAATACAACCTTCTCAGACAGAGAAAACTACACCCAGATGAAGAATTAGGTGTTTGAATAAACCATCCTGAGCTGAAAGAATTAGTCTAGTAGCCAGGGGTACTGCTATTAAAATGGTTCTCCTGATTCTTATATGGAAATGATGAGTTAGTATAATAGTGCTGGTATGAAATTTTTTTAAAATTAAATCTTTATTATTCAGATTATTACATTTGTTTCTCTTTTTTCTCCTCCATAGCACCCCTCCACCCAGCTCCCACTCCTCCTTCTGCCCTTAGCTCCCTCCCATTGATCTCATCCATAGGTGTATGATTTTTGTCCAGTCTCTCCCTGTACACCCCTCACCCCTTTCCCCCTGAGAATTATCAGTCCACTCCCTTTCTGTGCTCCTGATTCTATTATATTCACCAGTTTATTCTGTTGATCAAATTTTTAATTCACTTAATTTTTAGCTTCACTTGTTGATAGATATGTATTTGTTGTTCATAATTTTTTGTCTTTTACCTTTTTCTTCTTCCTCTTCTAAAAGAGTACCTTTCAGCATTTCATATAATACTGGTTTGGAGTTGATGAACTCCTTTAGCTTTTTCTTATCTGTGAAGCTCTTTATCTGCCCTTCAATTCTGAATGATAGCTTTGCTGGATAGATTATTCTTGGTTGTAGGTTCTTGCTATTCATCACGTTGAACATTTCTTGCCACTCCCATCTGGCCTGCATCGTTTCTGTTGAGAAATCAGCTGACAGTCGTATGGGTGCTCCCTTGTAGGTAATGAACTGTTTTTCTCTTGCTGCTTTTAATATTCTCTCTTTGTCTTTTGCTCTTGGTATTTTAATGATGATGTGTCTTGGTGTGGTCCTCTTTGGATTCCTTTTATATGGGGTTCTGTGTGCTTCCTGGACTTGTAAGTCTATTTCTTTGACCAGATGTGGGAAGTTTTCAGTCATTCTTTCTTTAAATAGGTTTTCGGGATCTTTCTTTCTCTCTTCTTCTGGCACCCCCACAATTCTGATGTTGGTACGCTTAAAGCTGTCCCAGAGTCTCCTTACATTATGTTCACATTTTTGGATTCTTTTCTCTTCTTGCTTTTCCAGTTGAATGGTTCCTGCTTCTTTATATTTCAAATTTTTGACTTGATTCTTGCCTTTCTCTAGTCTGCTGTTAGGACTCTATAATAGTTTTTATTTCAGTCAGTGTATGTTTAATTTCTATTTGGTCCTTTATCATCTTTAGTTGGACCTTTTCCATCTCTAGTTGGCTCTTTTGCATCTCTAGTTGGTCCTTTTTCATCTCCTCTTGGGTCTCACTAAATTTATCCAACTTTTCTAGCATATTCTTGAAAAACCTTTTAAGTGTGGTTTTGAACTCTATATCCAGTCGTTTTTTTTCCTCCATTTCTTTTGTTTGTGATCCCTTCCCTTGTTTTGGCATTTTCACTATGCCGGGGAAACTTCTGTGTTGAATTCAGCCTTATGATACCAGACACAAAACCGAAGAAGCCTCTATTGAGCTTGGGATGGGTGGAGTCTCAGGGCTTAAGTGACCGCCTTGCCTTCCAGTCGGCCCCGCCCTCCACGGCCCCTGAGTCTCACGTGACTGGGTAATCCCTGGAGCGGTTCTTGTGCACGCGAGCACCCGCAGTGCCTCTAACCGCTGCCTTTCCAGCTCCCCTGCGCATTAGGACCACACGAGTCTAGGTCCCCAGGGTTTTGCCCGAAACAGGGGCCCAGTGGACTCAGAAGTGGCACAGATCGGAGGGTCTGTCTCCCGCCCACTCGCAAAAGCCAGCGGCACAATCAGCAATCTGTCCTCCGTGCAGCACTGTGCGCGGGTGAGACCAGACCTGATCTTCTGCGACTCCCCTAAATTTCCGTGCACCTCTCCCTTTTCACAGTCCAAACTCCCACCATATGAGTTTCAGCTCGATCTGGGGTTTAGTGTCGTAAGATAAGGGGTTCAATGCCGTTGGGAGTCTCCGTTTCCCTCCCTCCAGAGAAAGCCAGCCAGGTACTCTGGCACCCGCTCTCTCCTCGCGTGCGTCTCCGTACCTCGGCTTTTTGCAGCTCCTCTGGGTTTCTGTGAGCCCCTCTCCTTCCCTCTAGCTGTAGAACTTACACTCGGCCAGCTTTCCTGTGGTTTTGGATGATGTCTGTTCTGTCTTTTAGTTGTAGTTTTGAAATTGTTGTGTGAGGCAGCAGTGTAGGTGTTTACCTATGCTGCCATCTTGGATTCTCCCCTGGTATGAAATTTTGATGTTTTAATAGTACATTACTTACAAGAATCATTGGGGAACTGTTTTATTCAGCCTTAGCTTTTTACTTTTAGACTGCTGAATTGTTGTTATTGTTTTTTTTACTACTTATTTTTTTAAATTAAAACTTTATTATTCAGATTTTTGCATTTGTTTCTCTTTTTTCCCCTCCACAGCTCTCCTCCATCCGGCTCCCAACCTTCCCTCCACCCTTACCTCCCTCCCATTGACCTCATCCATAGGTGTATGATTTTTGTCCAGTCTCTCCCTGTACACTCCATACCCCTTTTCCCCTGAGAATAATCAGTCCACTCCCTTCCTGTGCTCCTGATTCTATTATATTCACCAGTTTATTCTGTTGATTAAATTTTTAATTCACTTAATTTTTAGATTCACTTGTTGATAGATATGTATTTGTTGTTCATAATTTTTTTGGCTTTTACCTTTTTTTTCTTCCTCTTCTAAAAGAGTACCTTTTAGCATTTCATATAATACTGGTTTGGAGATGATGAACTCCTTTAGCTTTTTCTTATCTGTGAAGAGCTTTATTTGCCCTTCAATTCTGAATGATAGATTTGCTGGATAGATTATTCTTGGTTGTAGGTTCTTGCTATTCATCACGTTGAATATTTCTTGCCACTCCCATCTGGCCTGCATCGTTTCTGTTGAGAAATCAGCTGACAGTCGTATGGGTGCTCCCTTGTAGGTAATCAACTGTTTTTCTCTTGCTGCTTTTAATATTCTCTCTTTGTCTTTTGCTCTTGGTATTTTAATGATGATGTGTCTTGGTGTGGTCCTCTTTGGATTCCTTTTATATGGGGTTCTGTGTGCTTCCTGGACTTGTAAGTCTATTTCTTTTACCAGAAGTGGGAAGTTTTCAGTCATTATTTCTTTAAATAGGTTTTCAGTATCTTGCTCTCTCTCTTCTGGCACCCCCACAATTCTGATGTTGGTATGCTTGAAGGTGTCCCAGAGGCTCCTTACCTTATGTTCACATTTTTGGATTCTTTTTTCTTCTTGCTTTTCCAGTTGAGTGTTTTCTGATTCTTTATATTTTAAATTTTTGACTTGATTCTTGCCTTCTGCTAGTCTGGTATTAGGTCTCTGTGTAATATTTTTTATTTCAGACAGTGTATGTTTAATTTCTAGTTGGTCTTTTTTCATCTCTAGTTGGACCTTTTCCATCTCTATTTGATTCTTTTTCATCTCCTCTTGGGTCTCGCTGACTTTATCCAACTTTTCTAGGATATTCTTGAAAAACCTTTTAAGCGTGGTTTTGAACTCTATATTTAGTCGTTTGTTTTCCTCCATTTCTTTTGTTTGTGATCCCTTCCCTTGTCTTGGCATTTTCACTATGCAGGGGAAACTTCTGTGTTGAATTCAGCCTTATGATACCAGACACAAAACCGAAGAAGCCTCTATTGAGCTTGGGATGGGTGGAGTCTCAGGGCTTAAGTGACCGCCTTACCTTCCAGTCAGCCCCACCCTCCATGGCCCTTGAGTCTCACGTGACAGGGTAATCACTGGAGCAGTCCCTGTTTGCACAGCGCTCTCACAATGCCTCTAGACTGCTGCCTTTCTGGCTCCCCTGCACTCTGGGACCATATGAGTCTGGGTCCCCAGGATTACGCCCAAAACTGGGGTTTAGTGGAGTTAGAAGTGGCACAGTTGGGAGGGTCTGTCTCCCGCCCACTCATGAAAGCCAGTGGCATAATCAGCAGTCCTCTGTGTGCAGTGCCAAACTCCCCTCATGTGAGTTTCATCTCGATCTGGTGTTTAGTGTCGTAGTAGAAGGGGTTCAATGCCTTTGAGAGTCTCCATCTCCCTCCTGCCAGAGAAAGCCAGCCAAGTTCTCAGGCACCCGGTCTCTCCACGCAAGCATCTCTTTACCTCAGCTTTTTGCAGCTCCTCTGGGTCTCTGTGAGCCCCTCTCTTTTCTTCTAGTTGTAGAACTTCCACTCAGCCAGCTTTCCTGTGGTTCTGGATGATGTCCGTTCTTTTAGTTGTAGGATTGAAATTGTGCGAGGCAGCAGTGTAGGTGTTTACCTATGCTGCCATCTTGGATCATCTGTCCTGGAATAGTATCTTGTGCCTTCCCCATTTCTTTGCTCTCATGAACAGATCCTGGCATATGTATCCTTACTCATATCCTACCACAAGTATACTATTACTCTGGAGAAGGAGGTAGGGAACACTTAAGATTAGGACCTAGAAGTTATAAGAGGGCGCCTGTCCTGGTCCCCTTCCTGGTGGGACTAGGCTTGGCCTGATCTACTTCCGTAGGAACTGCCGCTCTAATAACAGGACATCAGAACTACAAAGAGGTAGGACAACAGGTCTATCAGGACCTTAGCACCCTTGAAAAATCGGTAGGACAGCTAGAACACTCCTTAAACTCCCTAGCAGAGGTAGTCTTGCAGAACCGGAGGGGATTAGATCCATTGTTCCTAGAGCAAGAAGGTTTGTGCTTAGTGTTAGGAGAGACCTGTTGTTTTTACTCAAACCACTTCGGCGTCATCAGGGAGAGTCTAAGTCAGCTTAAGAAATGCCTCTTGGATGGAGAAGAAAGGAGAAGGGCTGAAGAAAATTGGTATGAAAACCTGTTCACTTGGACACCATGGCTAACTACCCTCCGGTCAGCCATAGCCAGCCCTCTGGCCCTCCTGCTCCTCATTTTACTGTTTGGCCCGTGCTTTGCTAAATGCTTACTAAACTTCATCCAAAATAGTCTACAAGCTGTAAAGCTCATGGTCCTCCACACCCATTATCAGCGAAGCCCCGGGGAAGAATCTGAATCAATGATTTGATTCACTGTAAAGACCAGTAGGGAATGTTCTGTGCTGCAAACATAATATTCTGTGATGAAAACATTGCACAGCTCCTCTGTTACCCCAGGAGGCAGGGTGCGTTAAGACAGAAGAAGATGGAGTAGGTCACTGAACAATGGGTCAGTTGGAGTTTGGAGGGAGAGGGTGACAAGCATGCCCAGGTGTTGTACCTGTGCCCTGAATTTCTTGGAAAAGGCTGAAATAACTTTTGTAACCTTCAGATTGTCATTGTAAGAGTCCTAACTCCCTCTTGTGGTTTCTGAGTATAAATTGGCTGTAACACCTGTGGTCTGGACTGCAGTTCAGCCTTTGTCATGGTGAAGTGCTGCAACTGTAGTCACTGGCCAGCTTAATAAAGGCTCATAAATTTTGATCTCTGTCTCTGGAGGTCGTCTCTTGCAGGTTGCCCTACAACACTTCAGTCCACAGACTGACGCTCTATCCACTGAGCCAAAGTAGCCCAAAGGGATACTCTTTAAAAATATAATTATAAATTTAACAAAAAGGAGAAATTTTAAAATTTTGAAATCTCTTCCACTAATATTTACAGGGTAAACTAAGATTGTTGTTAAATTATTAAATCTGACAGTAAAATAGTAGTCAACTTTATGTAAAGTTACTTGTAATATAGCTAGTTATTCAGCTGTAGGCTTGAGCAGCAAGCAGCAGCCTTGTAGGTTGTTTGGTAAAAAGAAAGATAAAGATTCCTGAAAGTTATTTTGGAAGGAAATAAAGAAAGGTTTCCTTCAAATGTCCTAAGAACTGTAATTGAAAGTCAATGTATTTGGCCTCATAAACTGAAGTAAATAATTTGTGTTTTTGCCTCCCTGACAAAGTTTATGTAAAGTTATTCAAAGACTAACTGCAAAAATTTGGTTAATGTCATTTATTGTCCATAACCTAGGACAAACGAAATTAAAAATAAACCTTATTTCAAATTGATTTAAATCAGCTAATTGAAATAAGTGAATATTAATAAAAACTAAATTGTACTGGACAAAAATCTGTTCCTGAAGTATTAACTAAAATTTTTATTGATGGTTCATCTCATAGTAATATTGCTTAACATGCTATCAATCCAAAGCAGTAATATTTCTGTGCAAAAATTAAAATGAAAAGTTATCAAGATTGCATTGTGAAATTTCTGAAAGCCTCCTAATCTTTAAATCAAAAAAGGGGGGATAGTGGAAAGAAAAATATGATAGTAGAATAATATCCTGTAAGAAAAATATCCTGTAAATAAATTATATCAATACATTTTTTTACTTTGGAATATTATTTTTCATTTGTAATGATAACAGCAAGATACTCACGAACACATATAATGTCAAAATAAGCCAAAGGAAAATTGGGCAAAAATAAAAAGGATCCCAAGTCTGATTTATAGAAAATATTCCTTTATTAACCTTTGGTGGAGAATATGTTTGTATATTTCCAGAAAAGCCCCTGTGGATTCCTTCAACAATGGATCCCAGAGAGAAATTGACAGGACTGCTCCAGTCACAGAATAAACAGTGGCCTCCAAGAACAGAGGAAAAACAGTCCAGAAATGGAGATGGTGAAGAGGCCTTGCCAGGCTAGCAGTCAGTAGCTGTGCGTCAATGCAGGTTGCCCAGGACCAAACCAGAGAGGGTTGGACCTGCATTGCCATCGTTTGTCTACCATCCAGAACTGAAATATCATTGCTGAAATGAACACATAAAGAACTGTAGGACATTGAAATTGGGATTCAAAACTGTTGACATTGAAATTGGAACTCAAAGAACTGTTGGCCCACAAAGAAACTGACTACATGTTAATTCCTTTAACGCATGACAGCAATTTAAAGGGACTTGATAGAACTCTATCCCTTTCCATTGAATTTAAAAATTTTAAAACATACATTCTTGTTAAATTTAAAAAATCAAAAAGGGTGAGATGCCAAGAACCCATTCTAGCATGTAATAATTACAAGAGTTCCCTCAAAAAATTGATGTGACTTGGGGGGCTCAACAAGGGTGAGCCACATATGTAGTCATCTGTTGGAAACGGCTAAAGGGCACTTCCCTCAAATCTGAATAGGATAATTGTTAGCTGCCAGACAGCTCAGGGCATTTTATTGCCTCCTATTGGCCAAACACCTGAACAGCTGTAGGCTATTCCCCAAACTGACAATGCTCTGTACCCTTTGATACCTTACTCTTTGAAGGGTATATTTCCACCTGGCCTTGGGACAAATTGTGTTTAATAAAAGCATGGGGTCCTGAGACAAGGAAAGTCTTTACCTGAAGCTCCTCTGACCCTCAATGCCTTTCAAAAATATCTTTCATCGTCCTTGGACTCTTTCTTGAATCTATGCACAGCCCCTTTCTCCAGAATGCTGAACCCTTTGTAAGGCTGGGAAAAGAACCCTGGCAAACACTTAACATGCAATCTACTCTTTTTATAAAATTTGAAGTGTACAATATCATATTTTTAACTCTAAACATGTTGTATAGCAGATCACTAAAACAATCATCTAGCATAACTGAAAGTTTATACATATTGGAAAAAGACTTACCATTTCCCAGGTCCTGGTAACCACTATGGTATTCTCTGCTTCTGTAAGATTGGTTAATTTATTTTATTTGTTTATTTATTTATTTATTTTAAAATATATTTTTATTGATTTCAGAGAGGAAGGGAGAGGGAGAAAGAAAGGAACATCAATGATGAGAGAGAATCATTGATTGGTTGCCTCCTGCACACTTCCTACTGGGGATGGAGCCTGCAACTTGGGCATGTGCTTTAAATGGGAATTGAACTGTGACCTCCTGGTTCATAGGTCAATGTTCAACCACTAAGTCACCTCGCCAGGCTATAAGCTTGGTTATTTTAGATACCTCACTTAAGTGAAATCATGAAATATTTGTCATTCTGTTAATGGCTATTTCACTTAGTATAATGTCCTCCACGCTCATTAATGTTGTCATAAATGGCAGGTTTTTTTTCTATTTTAAGGCTGAATAATATTCCAATGAATGTAAATATCACATTTTCTTCATTCATCTGTTGGTGGACAAGATATGAGTTTTTTTAATAACTTGGATTATATGAATAATACTGTAATGAACATGGAAGGTATCTTTTTAAGTTACTGACATGGTTGTTCTATTCTTCTTCTTTTTAGGTACCTTGAGACTGTTTTTCTTAATGGCTGTATTGATATATATTCCCACCTATACTGTACAAGGGTTCCAATTTCTCCATATCCTCAACAACATTTACCTTTTTATTTTTATTTTTTTATATTTTATTGATTTTTTACAGAGAGGAAGGGAGAGTTAGAAACATCAATGTGCTCGCAACCAGGATACATGCCCTTGACCAGAATCGAACCTGGGACCTTTCACTCCGCAGGCCGACGTTCTCTCCACTGAGCCAAACCTGTTTCAGCCATTTACCTTTTTTAAAAAATATAATAGCAACCTTAATAGGTATGAGATGGTATCTCATAGTTTTGATTTTCATTTCCCTGATAATTAATGATGTTGAACATCTTTTCATATACCTATTGACCATTGTATGATCTTGAGAAAGAAGAACAAAATTGGAGATCAATGATCTATCCACTGAGACAAACAAACAAACAAACAAACAAAACAAAACAAAAAAAGATTTGAGGTCAGGGCTTAAATCTTTTTTTTTTTTTAATCTGAGTTGTTTTTTTTAATTAATGTATTACATGTGTAAATATCTTCCTATTGTTTCCCCCACCCCATTCCCATGCCTTCACATCCCAGTGTCTTGCATACATTGCTTATGCTTATATGCATGCATACCAGTCCTTTGGTTGATCTCTTATATACCCCACCTCTCCCTGGATGTAATTTGACAGTCTGTTTGATGCTTTACTGCCTCTGCATCTATCTTTTTGTTCATTAGTTTATAATGTTCTTTATTATCCATAAATGAGTGAGATCATGTGGTATTTTTCTTTCATTGACTGGCTTATTTCACTTAGCATAATGCTCTCAGTTCCATCCAGGTTGCTGCAAATAGTAAGAATTCCTTCTTTTATATGGCAGCATAGTATTCCATTGTGTAGATGTACCATAGTTTTCTGATCCACTCATCTGCTGATGGGCACGAAGGCTGTCTCCAAATTTTAGCTATTGTAAATTGTGCTGCTATGAACATAGGGGTGTATATATTCTTTCTGATTGGTGTTTCTATTTTCTTAGGATATATTTCTAGGAGTGGGATCACTTAGTCAAATGGGAGTTCCATTTTTAGATTTTTGAGGAAACTCCATACTGTTCTCCACAGTGGCTGCACCAGTCTTCATTCCCACCAGCAGTGCCTGAGGGTTCCTTTTTCTCTGCATCCTCACCAACACTTGTCATTTGTTGACTTGTTGATGATTGCCTTTCTGACAGGTGTGAGATGGTATCACATTGTCATTTTGATTTGCATCTCTTGGATAATTAATGACTTTGAGCATGTTTTCATGTGTCTGTTGGCTTTTCTTCTATCTTCTTTCCAAAAGATTTTATTTAGGTCTGTTGGCATTATTATTATTATTATTATTATTTAATTAAATCTTTGTTATTCAGATTATTACATTTGCTCCTCTTTTTTTTTCCCCTCCATAGCTCCCCTCCACCCGGCTCCCACCATTCCCTCTTACCCTTACCTCTCTCCCATTGACCTCATCCATAGGTGTATGATTTTGGTCCAGTCTCTCCCTGCACATCCCTTACCCCTCTTCCCCCTGAAAATTATCAGTCCACTCCCTTTCTGTACTCCTGATTCTATTATATTCACCAGTTTATTCTGTTGATCAAATTTTAAATTCACTTAATTTTTAGATTCACTTGTTGATAGATATGTATTTGTTGTTCATAATTTTTTGTCTTTTACCTTTTTCTTCTTCCTCTTCTAAAAGAGTACCTTTCAGCATTTCATATAATACTGGTTTGGAGTTGATGAACTCCTTTAGCTTTTTCTTCTCTGTGAAGCTCTTTATCTGCCCTTCAATTCTGAATGATAGCTTTGCTGGATAGATTATTCTTGGTTATAGGTTCTTGCTATTCATCTCGTTGAATATTTCTTGCCACTCCCATCTGGCCTGCATCGTTTCTGTTGAGAAATCAGCTGACAGTAGTATGGGTGCTCCCTTGTAGGTAATGAACTGTTTTTCTCTTGCTGCTTTTAATATTCTCTCTTTGTCTTTTGCTCTTGGTATTTTAATGATGATGTGTCTTGGTGTAGTCCTCTTTGGATTCCTTTTATATGGGGTTCTGTGTGCTTCCTGGACTTGTAAGTCTATTTCTTTGACCAGATGTGAGAAGTTTTCAGTCATTCTTTCTTTAAAAAGGTTTTCACTATCTTGCTGTCTCTCTTCCTCTGGTACCCCCACAATTCTGATGTTGGTACACTTGAAGCTGTCCCAGAGTCTCCTTACATTATGTTCACATTTTTGGATTCTTTTCTCTTCTTGATTTTCCAGTTGAATGTTTTTTGCTTCTTTATATTTCAAAGTTTTGACTTGATTCTTGCCTTTCTCTAGTCTCCTGTTAGGACTCTGTATAATAGTTTTTATTTCAGTCAGTGTATGTTTAATTTCTAGTTGGTCCTTTTTCATCTCTAGTTGGACCTTTTCCATCTCTAGTTGAATCTTTTTGCATCTCTAGTTGGTCCTTTTTCATCTCCTCTTGGGTCTCGCTAACTTTATCCAACTTTTCTAGCATATTCTTGAAAAACCTTATGAGCATGGTTTTGAACTCTATATCCAGTCATTTCTTTTCCTCCATTTCTTTTTTTCTGTGATCCTTTCCCTTGTCTCAGCATTTTCACTATGCTGGGGGAACTTCTGTGTTGGATTCAGCCTTATGATACCAGACTTGCAAAACCGAAGAAGGCTCTCTTTTGAGCTTGGGAGGGGTGGAGTCTCAAGAGTTAAGGGACCACCTTGCCTTCCAGTCGGCCCCGCCCTCCATGGCCCCTGAGTCTCATGTGAACTTGGTATTCGCTGGAGCGGTCCTTGTGCGCGGATGCCCGCAGTGCCTCTAGAGAGCTGCCTCTCCAGCTCCCCTGTGCTCCAGGACCAGACGAGTTTAGTTCCCCAGGGTTTCACCTGAAACTGGGGCTTAGTGGCGTCAGAAGTGGCACAGTTGGGAGGTCTGTCTCTCGCCCACTCGCTTAAGCCAGCAGCACAATTAGCAGTCTGTCCCCTGCGCAGTGCTGTGAGCACCACCATTCCTCTGATCTTTTGCGACTCCCCTAAATTTCTGTGCACCTCTCCCTTTTCACAGTCCAAACACCCCCATATGATTTTCAGCTGGATCTGGGGTTTAGTGTCGTAAGATAAGGGGTTCGGTGCCTTTGAAAGTCTCCATTTCCCTCCTGCCAGAGAAAACTAGCCAGGTACTCTGGCACCCGCTCTCTCCGTACCTCAGCTTTTTGCAGCTCCTCTGGATCTCCGTGAGCCCCTCTCTTTCCCTCTAGTTGTAGAATTTCCACTCAGCCAGCTTACCTGTGGTTCTGGGTGATGTCCATTCTGTCTTTTAGTTGTAGGTTTGAAATTGTGCGAGGCAGCAGTGTAGGTGTTTACCTATGCCGCCATTTGGATTCTCCCTGTTGATGGTTTCTTTTGCTGTGCAAAAGCTTTTTATTTTAATGTAATCCCATTTGTTTATTTTTCTTTAGCTTTCATTGTCCTTTGAGCAGTATCAGTGAAGAAGTTCTTTAGGCATATGTCTGAGATTGTGCTGCCTGTGGATTTCTCTGGTATTTTTATGGTTACCCGTCTTATGTTTAAGTCCTGTATCCATTTGGAATTTATTTTTGTTTACGGTGTAAGTTGGTGGTCTAATTTTATTTTTTTTTGCATGTATCTGTCCAATTTTCCCAACACCATTTATTGAAGAGGCTGTCTTGATTCCATTGTATTTTCATGCCTCCTTTGTCAAATATTAATTGAGCATAATAGTTTGGGTGGATATCTGGATTCTCTATTCTATCCCATTGGTCTATCTGTCTGTTCTTGTGGCAGTACCAGGCTGTTTTGAGAACAGTTGCTTTGTAATATAGCTTGAAATCTGGTGTTAAAATCCCACCTACCTTATTCTTCTTTCTAAGGATTGCTGTGGCTATTCGGGGTCTTTATTTGTTCCAGATGACTCTTTGAATAGTTCTTTCTAGGTCTGAGAAATATGTCGTTGGTATTTTAATGGGTAGTGCATTGAATCTATAGATTGCTTTGGGTAGTATGGACATTTTAATGATGTTGATTCTCCCAATCCATCCATGAGCATGGTATGCTCTTCCATCTGTTTATGTCTTACTCTATCTCTTTTTTCAGTGTCCTATAGTTTTCTGTGTATAGGTCTTTTACCTCCTTAGTTAAGTTTATTCCTAGGTATCTTAATTTTTTTGGTGATGGCAAATGGGATTGCTTTTTTAGTCTGTCTTTCTGTAATTTCACTATTAGTATATAGAAATGCCATAGATTTCTTGGCATTAATTTTGTATCCTGCTACATTGCCAAATTCATTTATTAAGTCAATTAGTTTTTGGATGGAGTCCTTTGGGTTTTTTATGTACAGAATCATGTCATCTGCAAATTAGGACAGATTTACTTCTTCTTTTCTAATTTGGATGCCTTTTATTTATTCTTCTTTTTTAATTGCAGTGGCTAGTACTTCCAGTACTATGTTGAACAGGAGTGGTGCGAGTGGGCATCCCTGTCTTGTTCCTGTTCTTAGCAAAAATTGTTTTAGTTTTTGCCCATTGAGTATGATGTTAGCTGTGGGTTTATTATATATGGTTTTTATGATATTGAGGTATGATCCTTCTATTCCAACCTTGCTGAGAGTTTTTATCAAGAAAGGGTGTTGGATTTTGTCAAAAGCTTTTTCTGCATCAATTGATATGACTATGTGATTTTAATCTCTCAATTTGTTTATGTGATGTATCACATTTATTGATTTGCTGATATTGTACCATCCTTGCATTTCTGGGATGAATCCTACTTGGTCATCGTATACGATCTTTCTGATGTGCTGCTGGATCCGATTTGCTAGAATTTTGTTTATGATTTTGGCATCTATGTTCATGAGAGATATTTGTCTGTAATTCTCTTTCATTGTGTTGTCTTTATCTGGTTTTGGTATTAGGGTGATGCTGGCTTCATAGAATATGTTTGGAAGTGTTCCCTCTTCTAGAATATTTTTGAATAGTCTGAGAAGGATAGGTTTTAATTCTTCCTTGAATGTTTGGTAAAACTCTCCTGTGTAGCCATCTGGTCCTGGGCTTTTATTTGCTGGAAGCTTTTTGATGACTGCTTCAATTTCTTCCATAGTTATTGGATGATTGAGATGTTTAGATTCTTCCTGATTGAGTTTTGGGAGGTTATATTTTTCTAGGAAAATGTCCATTTCTTGCAGGTTGTCCAATTTGTTGGAATAGAGTTGTTCATAGTATTTTTTAACAATCCTTTGTATTTCGACGGGGTCGGTTGTTATTTCTCCTCTTTCATTTCTGATTTTGTTTATTTGGGTCTTCTGTCTTTGCTTCTTGGTGAGCCTGGCTAGAGGTCCATCAATCTTGTTTATCCTTTCAAAGAACCAGCTCTTTGTTTTGTTGATCTTTTGAATTGTTTCTTTGGTCTCCATGTTGTTTATCTCCGCTCTGTCTTTACTATTTTCTTCCTTCTGCTTACACTGGGCTTTTCTTGTTGCTCTCTTTCTAGGTCTTTGAGTTGTAGGGTTAGGTAAATTATTACCATTGTTTCCTGTTTTTGCAGTAGGCTTGTAGAGCTATGAACTTCCCTCTCAAGACTGCTTTCACTGTGTCCCATTAATTTTTTATTGTTGTGTTGTCATTGTCATTTGTTGCCATGATGTTTATTTCTTCCTTGATCTCTCTGGTTACCCAGTCGTTGTTTAATAGGATGCTCTTTAGTCTCCATGTGTTTGATTTCTTTGTATTGTTTTTATTGAAGTTGATTTCCAGTGTTATGCCACTGTGATCTGAGAAAATGCTTGATATTTCTATCTTCTCGAATTTGAAGATCTTTTTATGACCCAACCTATGATCTATCTTTGAAAATGACTCATGTGCACTGGAGAAGAATGTATGTTCTGTGGCTTTGGGGTGAAATGTTCTGAAGATGTCAATTAATTCCATCTGGTCTAGTGAATCATTTAGGATTAACGTTTCTTTGCTGATTTTTTGTTTAGAGGATTTGTCCAGTGGTGACAGAGGGGTATTAAAGTCTCCTACTATGATTGTATTGTTGTCAATTTCTCCCTTAATGTCCTCCAGGAGTTTTTTTTTTATGTATTTACATGCTCCTATATTGGGTGCGTATATGTTTACTAGAGTTATTTCTTCTTGTTTGATTGTTCCCTTTAGTATTATGAAGTGGCCTTCTTTATCTCTTGTTATGTCCTTCACTTTGAAATCTAATTTGTCAGATATAGGTATTGCAACCCAGCTTTTTTTTTTCATTTCTATTTGCCTGATATACCATGTTCCATCCCTTCACCCTCAATCTGTGTGCATCTCTTTTCCTGAGGTGTGTTTCTTTCAGACAGCAGATATATGGATTATGTTTTCTTATCCAATTGGTTACCCTATGTCTTTTGATTGGAGCATTTACTCCATTTACATTTAAAGTTATTATTGATAGGTACTTATCTGTTGCCATTTTTATTCTTTACCCCTGTGTTCCTTTTCGCTTCCTATTTCTTTTATTTTACAGCAGACCCTTTAACATTTCTTGCATTGCTGGTTTGGTGGCAATATATTCCCTTAGTCCTTTTTTTGTCTGTGAAACTCCTGATTTTACCTTTAATTTTGATTGAAAGCCTTGCTGGGTATGGTATTCTTGGATTCAGACCCTTCCTTTGCATGACTTTGTAAATTTCATTCCATTCCCTTCTGGCCTGGTGTGTTTCTGCTGAGAAATCAATTGCTAGTCTTATGGGGGTTCCTTTGTAGGTAATTTTCTGTTTCTCTCTGGCCGCTTTTAAGATTCTTACTTTGTCATTGGTGTTTGCCAATTTAAATTAAAATGTGCCTTGATGTCGGTTTTTTGGGGTTCATTTTGCTTGGGACTCTGTGGGCTTCTTGGATTTGTGTGGGTTTTTTCTTTCCCATATCAGGGAAGTTTTCTGTCATTATTTCTTCAAAGAGGTTTTCTATTCTTTTCTTAGTTTCCACGCTTTCTGGAACCCCAATTATGCGGATGTTGTTTTGTTTCGTGTTATCCCAAAGTTCCCTTAGGCTGTCCTCTTGCTTTTTAATTTTTTTTTCTAGAAGCTTCTGTACTTGGGTATTTTTCTTAACTTGTCTTCTAGCTCACTGATGCAGTCTTCTGCTTCTTCTAGTCTACTTTTGATTCTTTGTATTGAGTTCCTTACATCAGTGATGTCATTTTTCATTTCTTCTTGATTATTCTTCATTTCCTCTTGATTCTTCATTTTCTCTTGGTTCTTCTTCATTTCCTCTTGGATCAAACTCATATTGTCCATTTTGTCTTCCATTCTTTTCAGCCACCTTATGACCATTTCTCTGAACTTTTTCTCTGGCAGGTTTATTTTTGCTTCTATTTCATTTACTTCTTTTTTTGGTGATACCTGCTTTTCTTTCATATGCGGGTTGTTTCTTCATCTGCCCATGGATGTCTGGTTATGTAGTTCTCTTTCCTTATCCAAGACGAAATCTGACCTTTCCATGTGGCTTGTGGAGCTCCTCTGAGTCCAAGTGTTTCCAACAATTGGAGAGTGGTGTTCTGTGTCCCCTGGCTGTTCGGTGAGTGCTGCAGCTAGCTTTTTATACCGCCGTAGACATCCACTTCCCCCTGAAAGATGGTATGGTCTCCACGTTCATGCTGGTGCTTCCAGGAGACAAAAAAAACCCATGGCATTGGGGCTGCCTGGTCAGGGGAGCCCTGTATAGCAGTCCCCCACTTTCTCCTGGAGGATAACTGTCTCTTAACTTGCCAACAAACACTCCCAGTGCAACCCTCAGTTGTTCTCACTGTCTGCTCAGCGACAAAGCTCCAGAAACATCTGTGTATTCTTCCGCATATTTTTCTGCCTACTATTGCTTAGTAACAGAATGAAAGTTGCCACAAGTGTCATCAGTAAGTTCCTTATTGTCCCATCAATTTTTCTAGGGTGCTGTTTTCTAGGAAATCCAGTCCAAGACACCAGTCTTCAGTGAATCTATCCAGTGCTGAGGGGCAGCCACTTTGCCGGAGCCATTTATCTTCCTTTTATTAAGTTGTATAAGTTGCCTGTAAACGTTGGAGATTAAATCTTTATCAGTGATAACATTTGCAAATATGTTTTCTTATACATTGGGCTTTCTTTTTCTTTTTTTTTTTGATGGTTTCTTTTGATGTGATAAAGCTTTTTATTTTGATGTAGTCCCATTTGTTTATTTTTTCTTTAGCTTCCAGTGCCCTAGGAGCACTATCAGTGAATAAGTTCTTTCAGCATATATCTTAGATTTTGCTGCCTGCTAGTCTTTTTATGTTTTCTGGTCTTATGTTTAAGTTCTGTATTCATTTTGAGTTTATTTTTGTGTATGGTGCAAGTTGGTGGTCTAGTTTCATTTTTTTTTTGCATGTATCTATCCGATTTTCCCAACACCATTTATTGAAGAAACTGGCTTGACTCCATTGTATCTTCATGCTTCCTTTGTCAAATATTAATTGAGCATAGTGGTTTGGGTAGATAGCTGGATTCTCTATTCTATTCCATTGGTCTATATGTCTGTTCTTGTGCCAGTACCAGGCAGTTTTGGGAACAGTGGCTTTGTAATAAAGCTTGATATCTGGTATTGAGTTCCCACCTACTTTGTTTTTCTTTCTCAGGATTGTTGCAGCTATTCTGGGTCTTTTTTAATTCCAGATAAATTTTTGGAAAGTTTGTTCTAGGTCTGTGAAGTATGCTGTTGGTATTCTAATTGGGATTGCATTGAATCTATAGATTGCTTTGGGTAGAATGGACATTTTGATGATGTTGATTCTCCCCATCCATGAGCATGGTATGCTCTTCCATCTGTTTACGTCTTCCTCTATCTCTTTTTTCAGTGTCCTGTCGTTTTTCACATATAGGTCTTTTACCTCCTTAGTTAAGTTTATTCCTAGGTATCTTAATTTTTTTGGTGCAATGGTAAATGGGGTTGCTTTTTTAGTCTCTCTTTCTGTAATTTTACTATTAGTGTATAGAAATGCCATAGATTTCTGGGCATTAATTTTGTATCTTCCTACATTGCTGAATTCATTTATTAAGTCTATTAGTTTTTTTTGATGGAATCTTTCTTTCTTGTGTACTTTCATTTATTTATTTTTAATTTTTAAAAATTTAATAAATATTTATTGTTCAGATTATTACATTTGTTCCTTCCCCACCACATAGCTCCCCTCCACCTGGTTCCCATCCCTCCCTCTGCCTTTACCTTCACTCCCACATTGTCCTCATCCATAGGTGTACAGTTGTTGTCTGGTCTCTTCCCACACCCCGCTCAACACTTTCCCCCTGAGAATTGTCAGTCCACTCCCTTTCTATGTCCCTGATTCTATTACATTCACCAATTTATTCTGTTCACAGATCTTTAATTCGCTTGATTTTTAGATTCGCTTATTGATAGATATGTATTTGTTGTTCATAATTTTTATCTTTACCTTTTTCTTCTTCTTCCTCTTCTTATAGCATACCTTTCAGCATTTCATATAATACTGGTTTGGTGCTGATGAACTTCTTTAGCTTTTTCTTACCTGTGAAGTGCTTTATCTGCCCTTCAATTCTGAATGATAGCTTTGCTGGGTAGAGTAATCTTGGTTGTAGGTTCTCGCTATTCATTACTTTGAATATTTCTTGCCACTCCCGCCTGGCCTGCATCGTTTCTGGTGAGAAATCAGCTGACAGTTGTATGGGTGCTCTCTTGTAGGTAATGAACTGTTTTTCTCTTGCTGCTTTTAATATTCTCTCTTTGTCTTTTTGCTCTGGGCATTTTAATTATGATGTGTCTTGGTGTAGTCCTCTTTGAATTCCTTTTGTTTGGGGTTCTGTGTGCTTCAGGACTTGTAAGTCTATTTCTTTCACCAGATGTGGGAAGTTTTCAGTCATTATTACTTCAAATAGGTTTTCAGTATCTTGCTCTCTTTGTTTCAGGCACCCCCATAATTCTGATGTTGGTATGCTTGAAAATCTCCTAGGAGCTCCTTACATTATCTTCACATTTTTGAATTCTTTTTCTTTTCCAGTGGAGTGTGTTTTGCTTCTTTGCATTTCAAATCTTTGACTTGATTCTGGAGTTCCTCTAGTCTGCTGTTAGGTTTCTGTATAATATTTTTTATTTCAGTCAGTGTATGTTTAATTTCTAGTTGGTCATTTTTCATCTCTAGTTGGTCCTTTTTTATCTGCTCTTGGGTCTCGCTAAATTTTTCAATCTTTTATATGTAATTCTTGAAAACCTTATAACCATAGTTTTGAACTCTGTATTCAGTCATTTGTTTTCCTCCATTTTTTTCATTTGTGATCTGCTCCTTTGTCTCCGCATTTTCACTGCTTCCCTGAGTTGGTAAAGTAGCTTTGTGTGCTATGTGTCCTATATGGCCCAGTATCTCTGCTTCCTCAGTTATCTGAGGTGGACTCTCTTGGTGCACGCCTTTGTGGACTGTGTGTACAGCCTTGTTGCAGTTAAGTCTTTTTTTTAAAATTAATTTTTATTAATTTTTTATACATATCTCCCCATTGCCCCCCTCCCTCCCAGGCATACCCCAACCCCCCAGTGTCTGTGATCATTGGTTATGCTTATATGCATGCATACAAGTCCTTTGATTGATCACTTATCTACCTCACCTAACTTTAATCTTTTTGCTGTAATTTCACAGTGTTTGATGCTTTATGATTTTTGTCCTCCTGAGAATTATCAGTCTACTCCCTTTCTGTGCTCCTGGTTCTATTATATTCATCAGTTTATTCTGTTGATCAAATGTTTAATTCACTTAATTTTTAGATTCACTTGTTGACAGATATGTATTTCTTGTTCATAATTTTTTGTCTTTTACCTTTTTCTTCTTCCTCTTCTAAAAGAGTACCTTTCAGCATTTCATATAATACTGGTTTGGAGTTGATGAACTCCTTTAGCTTTTTCTTCTCTGTGAAGCTCTTTATCTGCCCTTCAATTCTGAATGATAGCTTTGCTGGATAGATTATTCTTGGTTGTAGGTTCTTGCTGTTCATCATGTTGAACATTTTTTGCCACTCCCATCTGGCCTGCATCATTTCTGTTGAGAAATCAGCTGACAGTCGTGTGCGTGCTCCCTTGTAGGTAATGAACTGTTTTTCTCTTGCTGCTTTTAATATTCTCTCTTTGTCTTTTGCTCTTGGTATTTTAATGATGATGTGTCTTGGTGTGGTCCTCTTTGGATTCCTTTTATTTGGGGTTCTGTGTGCTTCCTGGACTTGTAAGTCCATTTCTTTTACCAGATGTGGAAAGTTTTCAGTCATTATTTCTTTAAATAGGTTTTCAGTATCTTGCTCTCTCTCTTCTTCTGGCACCCCACAATTCTGATATTGGTACGCTTGAAGCTGTCCCAGAGGCTCCTTACATTATCTTCACATTTTTGGATTCTTTTCTCTTCTTGCTTTTCCAGTTGAATGTTTTCTGCTTCTTTATATTTCCAATTTTTGACTTGATCCTTGCCTTTCTCTAGTCTGCTGTTAGGACTCTGTATAATATTTTTTATTTCAGTCAGTGCATGTTTAATTTCTATTTGGTCCTTTATCATCTTTAGTTGGACCTTTTTCATCTCCTCTTGGGTCTTACTAAACTAAATTTATCCATCTTTTCTAGCATATTCTTGAAAAACCTTATAAGTGTGGTTTTGAACTCTATATCCAGTCGTTTCTTTTCCTCCATTTCTTTTGTATGTGATCCCTTCCCTTTTCTTGGCATTTTCACTATGCCAGGGAAACTTCTGTGTTGAATTCAGCCTTATGATACCAGACACAAAACGGAAGAAGCCTCTATTGAGCTTGGGATGGGTGGAGTCTCAGGGCTTAAGGGACCGCCTTGCCTTCCAGTTGGCCCCGCCCTCCACGGCCCCTGAGTCTCACGTGACTGGGCAATGGGTGGAGCTGTCCTTGTGCCTCTAACCGCTGCCTTTCCAGCTCCCCTGCGCAGCAGGACCTCACGAGTCTAGGTCTCTAGGGTTTCATCCGAAACAGGGGCTTAGTGGAGTCAGAAGTGGCACAGTTGGGAGGGTCTATACCCCACCCACTTGTGAAAGCCAGCAACACAATCAGCAATCTGTCCTGCGCGCAGTGCCGTGCGGGGCACCAGGCCTTTGATCTTTTGCGACTCCCCTAAGTTTCCGTGCACTTCTCCCTTTTCACAGTCCAAACTCCCCCCGTATGAGTTTCGGCTGGATCTGGGGTTTAGTGTCGTAGGATAAGGGGTTCAATGCCTTTGAGAGTCTCCGTTTCCCTCCTGCCAGAGAAAGCCAGCCAGGTACTCTGGCACCACGTGCACGTCTCCGTACCTCAGCTTTTGCCGCTCCTCTGGGTCTCCGTGAGCCCCTCTCTTTCCTTCTAGTTGTAGAACTTCCACTCAGCCAGCTTTCCTGTGGTTCTGGATGATGTCCGTTCTGTCTTTTAGTTGTAGTTTTGAAATTGTTGTGCGAGGCAGCAGTGTAGGTGTTTACCTATGCCGCCATCTTGGATTCCTACAGTTAAGTCTTGATTGTTGTTGGTATCACTTGAGGGAATTTACCTTCAAGGCAATTGTTTGTGAGGAGTAGCTGTGTTTACACCAGGAGTACTTCTGTGCAGGAGTCAGCCTTATGATACAAGACTGTAAAATTTGCAAAAGCCTCTCTGTTCAGCTTGGATGTGGCAGAATCTCAAGTCTGAGCAGAGAAAATCTTGGCTTCCTGTCAACCGTGCCCTATATGGCCCCTGGGTCTGTGTCCCTAGGTAATTGCTTCAGCCCTCTCTGTGTGCATGTGCCAGTGTGTGCCTCCAGACCTCTGCCTTTCCATGTCCCCTGAGTTTCCTTGCGCTCCGGGGACCTGTATGAATCTGGGTCCCTAGGGTCTCACCCAAAACTGGGGTTCAGTGCAGTCGGAAGTGGATTTCAGCACAGTTGGGAGGTTCTATCTCCCTCCTGCTAGAGAAGGCTAGGGGCACAATCAGCAGTCAGCCCTCTGTGCTTGCACTCACATTTGCGCACATCTAGATTTCTGCCCGTTAGGGGCTCCCTAAGTTTCTGAGCACTCCTCCCTTTTCACAGCAGGCCAGAATACCTTTGTATGAGTCTTGCCCAGATCTGTGGTTCAGTGCAGTCAGGAGATTCTGTCACCCTCCTTCTAGAGGAAGCCAGCCAGGCCCTCCACCGCCCATCCTCTTCACGCATGTGTCTCTGTACCTTAGCTTTTTGAAGCTCTTCTGAGTGTCTGTGAGCCCCTCTCTTTCCTTCTAGTTGTAGAATTTCCACTCAGCCAACTTTCTTATGGTTCTGGATGATGTCTTTTCTGTCTTTTAATTGTAGTTTTGAAATTATTGTGTGAGGCAGCAGTTTAGGTGTTTACCTATGCTGCCATCTTCGTTTCTCTTGATGGAATCTTTCAGGTTTTAATGTACCATATCATATCATCTGCAAATAAGGACATATTTACTTCTTCTTTTCCAATTTGAATGCCTTTTATTTCTTCTTCTTGTCTGATCGCAATGGCTAATACTTCAAGTACTATGTCCAATGAGAGTGGTGAGAGTGGGCATCCCTTTTTTGTTCCTGTTCTTAGGGGAAATGGTTTTAGTTTTTGCCCTTTGAGTATGATGTTAGCTGTGGGTTTATCATATATGGCTTTTATGAC
>JAAGEH010000631.1:0-16002 GCA_011751065.1 Lasiurus cinereus | reverse complement strand
AGACCTTTTTGCCTTCTATTTTCTTGTGTTAATTTTTTCAGTGAGTACGAATTCTTTTGTACAATAGAAAAACAAGCAAGGCTCTTTTGTAAGGTTGTTTTATGGTTGTCAGCATTTAAACTTGAGGTGCCCAGTGAAATGCCAGGTGTAAGTGAATGCCACTACCCGCCCCCACCTCATACACATGCTCCCCAGGAACTTCTAGGCACCCACGCAGGGGCCTCCTGGTAGCCAACAGCCTCACCATGAGCTGCTTGATGATCTCCTCTCTCTCCTTCAGGCGGGTCTGCAGGCGGCCGATGAGCTGCACGTCTTCCGGCCGGGACGCCCCCTTCTCCGGCTTCTCCCCAGCATCCTTCAGTCTGTTTCAAGCAGACATGCAGTTAGCCCATCACTGCGACTCCGCAGCCACGAGCAGGGCGAAGAGGGGATGACGCGGCAGGGACGCCACTGGTGGCCAGCCTGGCCAGCCACTCTCTCTGGGCACAAAAGGGAAAACTGAGGCCCCGAGAGCTTGTCCAAGGTCGCCCAGTGAGTTGGCTGCAGAGTTTGGAGTGGAGCCCCAGACCCCAACTCCCAGTGTGACCTTTGTCAGTCCCCTCAGGGCTGCACAGCCCGGGAACCAACGGTGAATGTGTGCGCACAGATGCTGCACTCAGTGGGACCAACGGTGAATGTGTGCACACAGATGCTGCACTCAGTGGGACCAACGGTGAATGCGCACAGATGCTGCACTCAGTGGGACCAACGGTGAATGTGTGCGCACAGATGCCGCACTCAGTGGGGCCAACGGTGAATGTGTGCGCACAGATGCCGCACTCAGTGGGGCCAGTGGTGAATGTGTGCGCACAGATGCCGCACTCAGTGGGACCAGTGGTGAATGTGTGCGCACAGATGCTGCACTCAGTGGGGCTTCCAGAACCAGGATGTTTGGGAGGAGGCCTCAGTAGGAAAGTGCCCCCACCTGGCAATGCCCAAGGCTCTGCTAATACCAACGGGGCTCTGGCGCCATCTGCTGGCCAACACGGAGTGTGGCATATGCAGAGCATGAGGGCAGCTGGTAACCCACAGCTCTTTAACCTGAAGCTGAGAGAGAACGCTCTGGATGGCGGGGGAGAGGGGGGGCCAAGGCTGCAGATGACCCATGGCCTGTGGTCCAAGACTGGGGCGAGGTGAGTTGGGCTCTAATCCCAGCTCTGCTTTTTCCTAGCTGTGACCTTGGGTATGCATTTCACCTGAGCCTCAGTTGCTCCTTTAAAATGGGCATGACTTGTCGAAACCGGTTTGGCTCAGTGGATAGAGCATCGGCCTGCGGACTGAGGAGTCCTGGGTTCGATTCCGGTCAGGGGTATGTATCTTGGTTGCGGGCACATCCCCAGTAGAGGGTGTGCAGGAGGCAGCTGATGGATGCTTCTCTCTCATCGATGTTTCTCTCTATCTCTTTCCCTTCCTCTCCATAAAAAAGTCAATAAAATGTATTTTTAAAAATATAAAATAAAATAAAAAATAAAATGGGTGTGACACTCGGTGGTTGTGAGGATTCAATGAATGCCTGGCACGTGGTAAGGACCCATAAGAGGGAAGATGGCAAAAGCTTCCGCCCCAGATTTCGGATGGTTTGCTTTGTCTTAGAGACAGTGGAGGGGAGTTTTTAAGAGGGCAAGCCCAGGGTCAGACAGGTGACATTTAAATTCGCTTAGGGCTGCTGGACCTGGTCTCCTTGACGCTAGTACCCGATCCTCCAGCCTCTCAGCAGCCAGAGAAAGTAAGTCAGACCATGTGACCTCTGCCTAGAGCCTTCCCATGGCTTCCCAGTGTGTTCTGAATAGACTCAACCTCCTCACTATAGAATTTCCTTCGCCCCTTGGAGTTGCCCCACCAACCTCAGTGTCTACCACTCACCCTCTCGCTCATTCCACGGAAGCCACACGGGCCTTCTGGTTGCTCGGGCTGAGGAAGCAGACCCCGGGGCCTTTGCACTTACTGTTCTGTCTGCTTGAAATGCTCTTTCTCCAGACGCCTCTCTCATTCCCTCGCCCCTCTGTGCATAGCTGTCACCTCCTTAAAGAGGCCTTCGTTGCCCACCCGAGCCACTCTCGAGAAACTGATGCTATTTTTCTTCCAGCATTTGCACTAGCAATATGAAGTTAAATATCTGTCTCTTTATTTCTTGTTAGCATCTGCATTATTATTTGTGAGTTCTACGAGATCATAGTCTTTGTTTCGTTCCCTCCATAATCCAGGGCCTAAAACAGTAAGCCCTGAATAAACATTTGTGGAATGAATACATTGATGCCTTTGATATGATCTATAATAATAAAGGCATAATATGCTAATTAGACCAGACAGCCAAACAACCTTCTGGACGTCCTTCTGGACAAAGCCATGGTGGTGCGGGCTGAGGCAGAGATGGTTAGGGGCAATCAGGCAGGCAGGCGAGCAGTTAGGGGTGATCAGGCAGGCAGGAAGAGGCAGTTAGGGGCAATCAGACAGGCAGCTGAGTAGTTAGGGGTGATGAGGCAGGCAGAGATAGGGGTGATAAAGCAGGCAGGTAGAGGTGGTAGGCAAGTGAGCAGTGAGGGGCGATCAGGCAGGCATGCGAGCAGTTAGGGGTGAACAGGCAGGCAGGCAGGCGAGAGGTTAGGAGCCAGTGGTCCCGGAGAGGGATATACAACTGCCAGTTTAGGCCTGATCCCACAGACATCCCCTGAGGGGTCCCAGACTGTGAGAGGATGCAGGCTGGACTGAGGGACATCCCCCACATGCACGCATTTCATGCCCCGGGCCTCTAATCTATGTACATAAAAGCCTAACCAACACTTACAACCAGTCAGCTGGAACAACCAGGACAACGGATCACTATGGTGTGCGTTGACCACCAGAGGGCAGATGCTCAATGCAGGAGCTCCCCCTCACGGTCAATGCGCTCCCACAGCAGTACAAAGTGGTGGCAGCAGGTGCAGCAGAGCTGGGATGAGAAGGGGGGCACCAGGCCCGGGATCTGGCTCCTCCCTAGCCGCCTGCTGCTTTGGCACTGCTACATCCCTTGGGGGGTGTCCGACTGCCGGTTTCAGCCTGAT
This sequence comes from Lasiurus cinereus, assembly GCA_011751065.1. NCBI lineage: Eukaryota > Metazoa > Chordata > Mammalia > Chiroptera > Vespertilionidae > Lasiurus > Lasiurus cinereus. Next base: position 12,922 of record JAAGEH010000631.1, on the reverse strand, counting down.
CCCCAGCAGTCTGACATCCCCTCAGGGGTCCTACCCGTGCATGAATCCGTGCACCAGGCCTCTAGTCTGCCCACAGGAATAGTCATTTCCACCTGGCAGGACTGCTGCGAAGATTAAATGAGATGACGCGTGTTGGAAGAGGGCAATGCTAACAAGAAAGGTGGCCTTGATCCTTCTGATTCCTTCCCAGTATGAGGACCACACCAAGCCCACGAGGCAGTCTCACTCCTCACCGATTCCCAGGGCCCTGCACCAACGAGGACTGCCGTGCCATCACGTGACAGGCGACCAACCATGCCAGTTCCTCGGGGCTGAGGTGCTTCCTGGGACTCGGGATTCCTCGTTTTAAAACCAGGAGAGTCCCCTCCTGAAATGGTGCCTCTACTCCTCCCCCCTCACTTGGGGCCGAGGCCTCACTTACTCGGTTTCCAGGGCGGCCAGCTGGGCCTGGAGCCGGGCCTGGGTGCTGCTGAAGTCGGCCACCATGGCCTGCATCTCCTGCCGATGTTCCTGGCGCAGCTGCTCCACCTCCTGGGCCTGCTGCGCCTGCTGGGCCTCCTCCAGCTGCCTGCGGGGGACGGAAACACAACGGGGACCCGTCTCTTGGGCACTGGGGTTTCCTCCCGCTCCTGCTGGGCGGCCAGGTTTGGAGACACGGGCCCAGGTAGGTTCTGCATCAGAAGTTAGGACACCGTGGGAAGGAGGCCTGGGGTGTGTAAAGTGTGAGGTCCAGGAGGAGCCCCCTGGTGGAGCCCCTTCTCAGCACCCCACCGCAGCATTCCATAGGGGAGAAACCTCCTCCCTCCTGTGAAGAACGGCCTGCAGGGGGCAGGAGGAGGAGCCAGCTCTGGAGGGGAGGTCTGGATGCAGAGCTTCCGTATCAGAATGACTGACAGTGGGACCCTGAGACCTCGGAGATCCCCAGTCCAGGAGGAAAGGCAGGGCGGGTGGGGTCAGGAGAGCAGCGTGTAGAGCAGTGTTCTCACCCTTCCTAAGGCCGCCACCCTTTAAGACAGCTCCTCATGTGGTGGTGACCCCCAACATAACATTATTTCCATTGCTACTTCATCACTGTCATTTTGCTACTGTTATGAACTGTCATGCAAGTATCTGATAGGCAGGATGTATTTTCGTTGTTACAAATTGAACATAATTAAAGCACAGTGATTAATCACAAAAACAATATGTAATGACATATTGTGAAATATTTATTTCTAATTATTTCTAATGACAAATAAATGAAATTTTGTCTTGAATCATGGTGTAGCATGGGTAACAGTCTTCATATGACAACAGTAAACTACATTACTACACCGAGGAGTGGTGTGTTGGTTCCTAAGACCATGGGAAATATGTTTTCTGACGGTCTTAGGGACCCCTGTGAAAGGGTTGTTCCACCCCCAAAGGGCCAGGGTGCCCTGTCTGTCTGCTGCCTCGTCTGTCACTTCCCAGCTGTGGGAGCGTGGGCGAGGTGTGCCCGGCTCAGTGTCTTCATCGGTTCAGGGGAGGTGACAGCTGTGGGACCTTACAGGGCTATTGCAAGAATGACCGTGTTCAGACAGGTCCAGAGCAGCCTGGAGCCCAAAGCAGCTGTCCAGCCATCAGCCAGCACCTTGCTGTAACCTAGGTGTGGGGCCCTCAGGGGCCTACAGACCAGCCTCAGGGGTGTGTCGCCCTCAGAAAGTAGGTGCATGTGTTTGTGTGATTACCTTCTTCTCCCAGGGGAGAGACCACTGTTTCTCTTTACCCCCAAAATGGTGAAGAGTCCTTACCCTGCTCTCACCTCCTTATTCAGTGTCATGTGGGGAGTCCCTAACTGAAATCGAGGTGCCTCACCTTGGCCAGCTGGACTCAGAGCCTTTCTCAGATGAGGGTTTCACTTGAACAACGGAGATAAAACGGACAACATCCTGGGAAGATACTGAACTGCCCAAGCTCCCTCAAGGGGCAACAGCCCTTGCCAAAACCGGTTTGGCTCCGTGGATGGAGCGTCGGCCTGCAGACTGAGGGGTCCCAGGTTCAATTCTGGTCAAGGGCATGTACCTTGGTTGTGAGCACATCCCCAGTGGGGGGTGTGCAAGAGGCAGCTGATCGGTGTTTCTCTTTCATCAATGTTTCTAACTCTCAATCCCTCTCCCTTCCTCTCTGTAAAAAATCAATAAATAGCTGAGACCGGTTTGGCTCAGTGGATAGAGCGTCGGCCTGGGGACTGAAAGGTCCCAGGTTCGATTCCGGTCGAGGGCATGTACATTGCTTGCGGGCACATCTCCTGTGGGGGGCGTTCAGGAGCTGATTGATGTCCCTCTCTCACCGATGTTTCTGACTTTCTAACCCTCTCCCTTCCTCTCTGTAAAAAATCAATAAAATATATATATATTTTAAAAATCAATAAATATATTTAAAAAAAGGAAGAAGAAACAGCCTGAAAAGTCCTACAGCTATTACTGAAGTTAAAATTGTGCTCATGAACTTTCCAGGAAGTGGGGGGCAGGGGAGGGCTGTGAATTCAGGACGGATAGGAGCCATCCAATCCGGAGTAGGTAATGGTAATGTCACAGTGTACCGAGTGCTCCCCCATGCCAGGGGCCTCTCCCCCACATTTCCCTGCCGTCTGCAGCAGCCCTGTGCGGCAGTACCACCTCCACCCCAGAGGACGACAGGCTGGGAGAGGTTAGTGGATGCACCCAAACACGGCGGGCGCGTGAAGGGCCCACCGCACTGTCTCCCTAGGGCTGGTTTTGAGGAGACCTTTGGTTTCGTTAGGAATGATTCCATGAATACCCTGATCTGGAGGGAAATTGAGTTCCTGCCTCTACTTCAGGGCTGAAATCCCTGCGTCAAGCGAGTAATGTAAGTGCAGTGCTTGCAGATGAGGGAGCATTTTCTTTGGGAAGGTGCTCTGGGGGGATCCCGGGCTCCCCAAGTGTCAGGGGAGGGAGGGAGGGAAGGAGGGAGGGAGGGAGGGAGGCTCTGAGGCCCGCAGACAGACCTACCTGCGCTGGTCGCGGAGCTGCAGCGCCTCCTGCTGGTGCAGTTCCACCGCGGCCTGCAGCTGCCTCACCGTGTCCTTGAGCTGCGAGTTCTCCCGGAGGAGGCCCCCCTCGCTGGGAGGCTGCTCAGCGGTGCCCTTCGGGGAGCCTGCGGCGCCCGGGCCGTCCCCACCCTGGGGAGAAGGCAGCCAGGAGAGATGGTTTCAGGGGGCGCACAGGCTGACCGGGCCCAGATGCGCTCCTCCCGGCCTCCAGCCTGCACAGCAGCGGGGAGCCACGGAGGGCGACGCCCAGATGCCCTTTGGGAACACCTGCAGCAGCCCCGGGCGCGAGGCCTGGGCTCCTAGGAGGCCGCTGTGCCGCTGCCCAGCTCGGTGGGGGTCATGGCTGCGCCAGCAGGGCCCGATGGCCGTGTCTGAGCGGGAGGCTCATGGAGAGCGGGCTCTGAGCTGGGAGGTCAGCCGGGGAGAGGAGCTCAGAGACATACCCCTGCAGGCCTGAAGGAGGGTTAGTGGGAAGGCAGGGACTGGCCGCCCCTAAGCCCTGCCCGGTACCAGCACCCCGAGAGGCTGCTGTGTCTGAATTAAAAACAGCACGTAGAACTCAAAGCCTGCGTTTTGCTTTACGAAGAGGGGGTCTGCAGGATCGCCAGGGACCCACTAGCGCAGCAGTTCTCAACCTTCCTAAGGCCGCGACCCTTTCAGACAGCTCCTCCTGGGGTGGTGACCCCCAACCATAAAGTTATTTCCGTGGCTACTTCATCACTGTCATTTTGTTCCTGTGATGAACTGTCATGTACATATCTGATAGGCAGGATGTATTTTCATTGTTACAAATGGAACATCATTAAAGAAAGCATAGGGGTTAATCACAAAAACAATATGTAATTACAGATTGTGAAATATTTCTTTCTAATGACAAATCAATGAAATGTTGTCTTGAATCGTGGTGTAGCATGGGCAACAGTCTTCATATAACAACAGTAAACTACATTGCTACACTTTGCGACACCGAGGAGCGGGGTGTTGGTTCCTAAGACCATGGGAAATAGGTGTTTTCCAATAGTCTTAGGTGACCCCTGGGAAAGGGTCATTTGACCCCCAAAGGGGTTGTGACCCACAGGTTGAGAACCGCTGCCCTAGCGGAAGCAGAAGGTCCTCCCCATGTCAGACAAGTGCCTGGCCTCCCATTTAGCAGTTTTCGGGAGCCTTCACTGCTTGGAGAGGGTGGGTGGGTGGGCCAGGTCGCTGACCTCTGCAGTGTTGACATGACCCTCGCTGTCCCCGGCACACGGGGGGATGGGCTGCTGCCTGTCGGAGCCGCCCAGGGCCCTCAGCTCGGCCTGCAGCGCCTCCAGGTCCTTCTGGTGCTCAGAGCAGGCGGCCTTCTGCTCCCACAGCTCCTGCCGGAGGGACTCTGCAGAGGAAGAGCAGCCAAGGTCAGGTGTGAGCAGTGAAGGTCAGGTGTGACCAGTGAAGGTCAGGTGTGACCAGTGAAGGTCAGGTGTGAGCAGTGAAGGTCAGGTGTGAGCAGTGAAAGTCAGTGCACTCAGCAAAGGTCAGGTGTGAGCAGTGAAGGTCAGCAAAGGTCAGTGCACTCAGCAAAGGTCAGGTGTGAGCAGTGAAGGTCAGGTGCCCTCAGCAAAGGTCAGGTGCATAGGGAGGCTGACATCTGTCCTGGGGTAGGCGTGGCTGAAGGCTTTGGGTCAAGTTCTCCAAATTTATTCCAAGATGACAGTAACAAGAGTTCCATTTGGCCGAAACCAGTTTGGCTCAGTGGATAGAGTGTCGGCCTGCGGACTGAAAGGTCTCAGGTTCGATTCCAGTCAAGGGCACGTACCTTGGCTGCAGGCACATCCCTAGTAGGGGGCTGTGCAGGAGGCGGCTGATCAACATCTCTCATTGATGTTTCTAACTCTCTATCCCTCTCCCTTCCTCTCTGTGAAAAATCAATAAAATATATATATTTTTTAAAAAGAGTTCTATTTGCGGTGCTAAACCCCCACAAACTGTCCAAGGAAGCCCTACAATCACCCTATCCAGTACCGCCCCTCCCCTTTCTATGGTGTAGAACCTGGGGCTCAGAGAGGTTGAGCGAGGACCCCAGAGCCACACAGCTAGAAGTTGTGAAGTCAGGATTCCATGTGTCCAGTGGTTCTTTTTCCCTCTGCACCACCTCGGAGACACTACGGGGTGTCAGGAAGGTGGCAGGTTCGGGTGGGGCAGCCTGACCCAGCGCTGAGCCCTGAGGCAACACTGGCCTCAGCACCAAGTCCATAGACCAAGAGAGAACAGGGAATTATCAATGACCAGGGGCCTCTTCTGGGGCTGCAGGTCTCCACGTCTGAAATTCTGACATGTATACATGCCAACTCTTAAGGGGACAGAACATGGGTCCCGCTTCTCCTGGGTATGAGGTCTTGGCTGGAATGTGGGGGCAAGAGATGGCACATGATCCCACAGAAACAAGGAAAACCAGAATCATCCGAAGGGCAGACATGTCCTCCTCAACTCAGGGCAGGTGCAGCCAGAAACTCACATTTCTCCCTGAGGATGGTCTGGTTTCCAGGGGTGCGCTGCTGTGATCGAAAGTCAAAGGAAGCAATCCTTTCAAAATGACTACTTTTGGGTAGAGTACACGCTATTCAGGGACCTATTTATTTTTTTTTAAAAGAAGATAATTTTTTTAAAATATATTTTATTGCTTTTTTTTTTTTACAGAGAGGAAGGGAGAGGGATAGAGAGTTAGTAACATCGATGAGAGAGACACATCGATCAGCCGCCTCCTATATGCGCCCCCCCACCCCCCCGGGGATGTGCCCGCAACCAGGATACATGCCCTTGACCGGAATCGAACCTGGGACCCTTCAATCCGCAGGCCGACGCTCTATCCACTGAGCCAAACCGGTTTCGGCAAAGAAGATAATTTTTAAGGACTAGCAAATGCCATACTTTTCTGTTATGGACTTTTGAGACTATATTTTAGTCGCCCTGGCCTGTGTGCCTCTGACCCCCCGACCTTGCCCCCCAGCCTCCCAGCTCCCCACGCGGACCCTGAGGGCTGTGGCTGGTGCATACCTAGCAGCAGAGCGTGCTGAGCCTGCGTCCTGGCCCGCTCCCCCTGCACCTCTGGTCGGACCTCCTCCTCCAAGGCCTGGCGCTCCGGCCAGGGTGCCTGCTGCTGGATCGGGAGGCTGGGGCCGGGTTCCTTCTCCAAGGGCCCTTCTGTGGCCTGGGGGGGGGGGAGTGGAGGCAGGAAGCATCAAATGGGGCGCAGCAGGGCACACCTGTCCCCTCTGCCAAGTTCCTCCTCACCACCCCCTGGTGGGGACCAGTCTCCGCTCCCACCTGCCTGGGATGGCAGCGATGGCCTGGCCCCAGCAGCCTTTCTGTCCATGTGCACCCAGCCCTGGTCCACAGCGGATTGGACCGAGGGCCCTGTTCCCGCTGACCAGTCAGTGGGAACTGGGTGTTAGGAGGCAGGAGGAGAGAGAGCAAGAGAAAGAGACAGATAGACACTGACTGGCTGCCTGCAAAGTGACCACTCAGGAAAACAGCCCACCAGCGCCTGATGCTAGGACCTCTGACCTCCAGAACCGGAGGCTAGAAGCTGTATGGTGTTAAGCCAGCCAGTTTGTGGTCATTTGTTACAGCAGCAATAGGGACCAATAGAGATTTTCTCTTTTTTTGGCAACAGAGAGCTCCAGTTGATACATGTTGAAATGAGAAACTGAGGCTAGAAGAGAGAAATTCGCATGTCCAAGGTCACACAGAGAAGATGCAGGAGTTATCATCCCCTTCCTAGTATTTGATGTCTGATGACTTTTACTTCCTAGTATTTGATGTCTGACTTTTACTTCCTAGTAGTTGATGTCTGATGACTTTTACTTCCTAGTATTTGATGTCTGATGACTTTTACTTCCTAGTATTTGATGTCTGATGACTTTTATTTCCTAGTAGTTGATGTCTGATGACTTTTACTTCCTAGTATTTGATGTCTGATGACTTTTACTTCCTAGTATTTGATGTCTGATGACTTTTACTTCCTAGTAGTTGATGTCTGATGACTTTTACTTCCTAGTAGTTGATGTCTGATGACTTTTACTTCCTAGTAGTTGATGTCTGATGACTTTTACATCCTAGTATTTGATGTCTGATGACTTCTATTTAATTCTCACACCGTGTTGGCATGATCACCTGCTGCCAGATGAAGGCCGCACTGGGTGTGATTTCAAACGGTGTTGTTACAAACGTGCTGCTGAGAAGCATGCCCACAACCAACTCTCCAAGCCCACCCGAGAGAGGAAGGCTGTTTCCCGTGTCGCCAGGGAGGTGCCCTCAGTAATCCCGTTTCTAGTCCCTGGTTTCCAGCCGCCAGGACACCAGAGACAGGGGCGTTCTTCTCAAAGGAGGAGACGAATCCCCTTCCCCCAAGTCATGAAGGAGCCCAGTGTTCCTCCTCCAGCCAAAGCCAGCTTCTGAAGGAGCTCCTCCTCACACCTTCTAACCAGCAGCACTCAAAGTGGTGTCCCCGTCTATCTGTGCAGCTGTTATGTCCAGTATCAGTTTATGTGTACTTGGAAGAGCAAAACAGCAGCCACATGCAGGTATGTGAGGGGCAAGAAGGATAAAGATTGATTAAAAAAAAAAAAGTTCTTTATTTTAACAAACTTATGGTTCAGTGTGGGTAAACCAATAGGCCATGTAAATACAAAACATCCCGTCCTCTCTTCCTACACATTGTTGACCTGGCATTTTGGACCAAAGCACATCATTCAAAAGGAGCTGGTGCGATTGAAATATTTCACAATGACCTAGTCGGTTTGGCACACGTGCCTGGTTTGGGGGTGAGCTCGCGTAACTGCTCCCTGCACTATACCCCTCCACAGTTCTGTACTGTCTATCACTATCGAGGCATTTATTGTCTATAATAGAGAAAAACTAGGATGGCCTAATATCTAGCATAAGGAAAGGTTAAACATTTTGTGGTTTTTCGGTTTAAGGGAACACCAGACAATTGGTTTTGTTTTTTTTTTAAAGAAAACCATAAAGCTGATGTTTGATATGGAAGTGTACTGATGTGTTACAACCTTGAAGCCATAACAGTGTAAGTTCGAAAAAGCAGAATGCAGGAGAGCATACTATACCATTTGTGGAAAAATGCTCACATAGGCACGGTATGGCTCTGCAAGGAGAAATAAAAGTAAAGAAGAAGCCGAAACCGGTTTGGCTCAGTGGATGGAGCGTCGGCCTGCGGACTGAGGAGTCCCGGGTTCGATTCCGGTCAAGGCCACGTACCCTGGTTGCGGGCACATCCCCATTGGGGGGTTGTGCAGGAGGTTCCTGATCTATGTTTCTCTCTCATTGATGTTTCTGACTCTCTATCTCTCTCCCTTCCTCTGTGTAAAAAATCAATAAAATATATATTTTTTTTAAAAAAGTAAAGAAGAAAATTTAAAAAGCAAAACTAGTAGATAAGGAAGTAGGGGGAGGGGCGTGCTTTTCGCTGTACATCTGCTCCACCTGTTGAACTCTGCGCCGTGTCTGTGGATTACCCCTTCAAAAAAAAAACTGACTAAAAGAGCAAATGACACTGCAAAGTGCGTCCTAGTGGCCTCATAGAAACCACAGCCCTGGAGGATGAACTCCATCACTGAATGTGCCATCGTGTTCACTGTCTGTTCACGCGTCTGTGCCCTCTGCTCAGAGGTGCCAGCCTAGGACTCCACCACCGACTGTGGAAGGAGTGAACAGTGATGCTAAGTTGAACCGAATGGGTCTGACCTTCACCAGGTTCCCCGAAACCCTGAGCATCCCGGGGGTCTGTGCTTCCCTCGGGAAATGGAGCTCTGTGAGGGAAGAGCTGGGAGAGGCATGTGGAGTGGGACCTGCCTCAGGGTCCCAGGAGGAACCAGCCCTGCTGGCGCCTTGATTTGGGGGGCTTCTGGCCTCTAAAAGTGGGGGACACCACGTTTCTGTGCTCTGAGCCGCCAACCAGGAAAGGTATACAGCCACTGGAGCCAAACAGAGATGCCAGAAACCGAACATGGTCTCACTGATGGAAAGATGTGGACAGGAAGCCGGAAGGCTGGTCAACAACCTCAATGGCTCTGACCACTCACTGTTCAGTGGAGACATTGTTAGCTGAAGCCTGAAGCGGCCTCCACCTCTGATTGTCTTCTGTATTTTTGTTATTGGAATTTCCTGCCTAAAGGCTGTGGGTGTGTCCCAAAGTCTCAATAAACGGGAGAGCAAGGCCAGAGCAAGGGGAGTCTTCTCACTAGAGGAAGGCTCCTGCCTGGCCCCCCAATATTCCCAAATTAATACTTTCCTAGTCCCTTTTCATTTGCGTGCGGCCTCCTCCAGAACCCGAACCCTGAACGGGAACCCTGAACCCCGCCAGACGTGAAAGGGCTCCCACACAGAGACACTAACAGGCACCGTTTCTGCCCTGAAGCAGCCCTAAGAGGGCAGCGAGGGAGCAGCCATAAGAGGGGAGTGGAGGGGCGGAGGGAGCAGCCATAAGAGGGGAGTGGAGGGGCGGCCTGGGCCTTGGTGGCTGTGACTCTCAGGCTTCATGCTGAGCAGCACCAAAGGCCCCTCTGGGTCCGGGCCCCTGGCTCTGCCCGGCAGGAATCCTCTGCCAAGCCTGCTCTTTCGTGGAGAACTGCTTAGGACCCTCTTTTGTTCATGGCTTTCACAGAGAGACTTTGTACAGATTTATATTTTTTTCCAGGCGTTTTGGCAGCTCGGAAGGGGACAATAAAAAAGCCCATGACCGCCAGCGTGTGCCCCGGGCACGCTGCAGTGCTGACACGGGGAGACGGACGCCCTTAATTAAAGCCGAAGTGGCCCGGCTCACCTGGGTCTCCAAGTCGCCGCGGGGTGGGTAATCCGGCTCTGGGGACCCAGGGGACCCATCCTCGCCTCTTCGGGGACATCCCTTGCTCTGCTGGATGAATTCTTCCAGCCTTACGACCTAAAAGAGAGGAACAGAAATGCTTGGCATTGACACCTGTCTCCTGGACGTGGCCGTTAATCTGGGAGCTCCTTCTTCTGGGTCCCTCAGTGCTGGGGACAGTGCCTCATTAGACAAATGCAGACATGCTCCAGAAAGGCCATTTCTTTATATATATATATATATATTTTTTTTTTTTTCAGGGTGGAAGGGAGAGGGAGAGATTGAGCCCGAAACCCGGACACGTGCTGTGACTGGGAATCGAACCAGGACCTCTCGGTTCCTGGGTGGAGGCTCAACCACTGAACCACACCGGCGGGGCCAGCTGGCTGTGAAGTGGTCCCAGAATAAGGCGAGCCCGCAGGTCTGCAGGGTCCACACCGTTCTCACATCGCTTCCACACGCCTGGCTATCCTGCAGCTGCTTTTCACAGGCCTCCACACCATTTCACACGATTTTTTTTTAAAGTTAATTGGTGAAAAAACAATATGCGATAATTACACCGATAAATTGAGAGAAGAGTAGCTGGAAGGTGCTATTACACTGTAAAGCCTTAATTATGATAATTATTATTTGTCAACTAATTGTCAAGCGGCCGTTTAACAGGCTGGCTTCCCTGCCTCAGACTTGGAGAAGGAGGAGGCCAATCACCATCAAGGAAATCAGACGTGGCTGACAGGTCTTCGGAGAACACGGCAGACCCCTCGGGCACTGTGCTAAGTATGAGGAGGGGAGGGGAGGGGGAGGAGCAAGAGCAAAATGGTAAGAAAAATACCCTCCCTGCCATCAAGCTGTCATCTTAGGGCAAAGGCAGATCCGTGTTTCTAACCACAGCACGTGCACAGAATAGTAACAGTACCATTAATGGTGTGTTGGCTCTGTGCCAGGCCAGGGCCTAAGCCCTTTACAGTCTCAGCTCTTCTAATCTTCACAACTACTATGAGGTAGATACTACTGGGTACTATTACCAAAACTTATAACAATATACAGTGGTACCTCAAGATGCAAGTTTAATTCATTCCGTAACTTTGAGACGTAGGCAACTATGAGATGCTTGAGTCAAGGTAAACTGGTGGGTCGTGTGCAGCCAGCCGATCCGCAAGATTACTCCTATTTCAAAAGTTGCTTGTATTTCAAAGCAAAAATCGCTCACTTGACGGCTCGTATCTCAAAAAACTCGTATGTTAGGGCACTCGTATGTCGAGGTACCACTGTATTTATTCTGTCCAGGGGAGTCCAGGGCAGATGAATAGGAGTCTGATGGTGGCAGGGGTAAGAAAAGGCATTCCGAGTGGCAAAGATTGCAGGTGGAGGGGTGGAGGGTGGGTAGGATGTGTGTGAGGACTGAAGGAAGGTTCCATGTCAGAAGGCCTCGTACAAAGAAGTAGACAGGAGCGGGCAGAGTCCTGGAGGACAGTGATGGTAAGTCTGAACTGTGAAAAACATGGGGATTAAAGATTTTAGGGGCCTGGCTGGTGTGGCTCAGTGATTGAGAGTCAACCCATGAATCGGGAGGTGGTGGTTCAATTACCCATTGTGGGCTCAATCCCTGGTGGGGTAATGCAGGAGGCAGCCAATTAGTGTTTCTCTCTCAACATTGATGTTTCTGTCCCCCTCTCCTTCTCCCTCTCCCTCCCATCCTCTGAAATCAATAAAAACATAGCCTACTAATATGCTAATTGCCACAAATGGCGAAACAACCGGTTGCTATGATGCACACTGACCACCAGGGGGCAGACGCTCAATGCAGGAGCTGCCCCCTGGTGGTGAGTGCGCTCAGCCAGAAGCTGGGCTCAGGGTTGGCAAGTGCGGCAGCAGTGGTGGGAGCGTCTCCCTTCTCCATAGCAGTGCTGAGGACCCCTCAGTGGATGTCAGCCTGACGGCTTAGGCCAGTGGTTCTCAACCTTCCTAAGGCCGCGACCCTTGCATACAGTTCCTCATGGGGTGGTGACCCCCAACCATGAAATTTTGCTACTGTTATGCATCGTGATGTAAATATCTGCATTTTCCGATGGTCTTAGGCGACCCCTGTGAAAGGGTCGTTTGACCTGCAAAGGGGTTTCAACCCACAGGTTGAGAACCGCTGGCTTAGGCCCACTCCCCGAGGGGCTCCTGGACATCCCCTGAGGGCTCCTGGATTACTAGAGGGCACAGGCCAAGCTGAGGGACCCTCCTACCCTGAGCACGAATTTTGTGCACTGGGCCTCTAGTTTTTAACAAAGATTCTAGGGAAAGAGGAGTCGGCTTGAGCAGACGAGGGTTTTGGAGCACTGGTGCTGTAATCGGCTGACCTGGAGAATGGGGAGGTGGGCCGTACAGGGTGGGCTCTCAGAAGACTCTGGAGACCATCCCAGAAGAACTGCAAGGCCGTCAGAATGTCTTCTGGGCTTTACATACTGTAATGAGTATGTGGGGAAGGGATATTTAAGACTGTGAAACCACTTACACTGCATCTTGCTAAGGCTTGTGAAATATTTAAGTGAGCTCTGAGATTTGTTTACAAGCAGGTCAAGACAAAGGAGCCTGGGCGAGCCATTCTGAGGGTCTCGACCAAAGCACTGGTGTAGAGAGGGCAGAGGACCTGGGGGCTTTCGCGGAAGAACCCATCGGACTTGATATCCTGATTGGATGCGACGGTGGGGCAGGGTGGGGACTCAGGCTGAGGACCGCAGAGCAGGAGAGTGGATGTGGTCAAGGGGCCCCTTCCATCCTGGCTTCGGGAGGCGGGTGGATAATGACACCATGACGGTGGCAGAAGAAATGGAGGTGGAGGGCAGCCTGAGGCACTCTGTCCCCGTCAGTCTCCAGGCCACGCCCAGCTGTCTGTAACACTCAGGTTCTGAATGATGCTCGGTCACCACAGAGGCCACATGCTACACTAGGGGCAGTGTTAGCAGAGTGGTTAACAGCGGGCTCTTTAGAGCCCCATTACCGGGGATGAACCCCAGATCCACTACTTGTTACCTGTGTGACTG
>JAAGEH010000630.1:0-14829 GCA_011751065.1 Lasiurus cinereus | reverse complement strand
CTCAGCTGCTGAGGCACGGAGGCCAGGCTTGAAATATTTCTTTTTTTAAAAAAATATATTTTATTGATTTTTCACAGAGAGGAAGGGAGAGGGATAGAGAGTTAGAAACATCGATGAGAGAGGACATCGATCAGCCGCCTCCTGCACAACCCCCACTGGGGATGCGCCTGCAACCAAGGTCCATGCCCTTGACCGGAATTGAACCTGGGAACCCTCAGTCCTCAGGCCGACGCTCTATCCACTGAGCCACACCGGTTTCGGCTGAAGTATTTCTTTAATTTATTGATTTTGAGAGAGAGGGAGAGAACGGGAGGGAGAGACATTGGTTTGTTGTTCTGTTGTATTGTCAACCATCGAATGAGATACAATAAATGACTCCCAATTAGTGAGCCAATTAATTAGGAGTCATTTATTGCTCGTGGCCCAGAGGGAGGTGTTTCTTCCAAATCTCCTGAAACAGAGGGAAGTGTCTCCTATTTATCCTGTTCGAGCCTCTTTGTTTGCAGATATTACAAAGGGCTCTGTGTGAGTTACGGCTACAGACAGTTGTAACCTTGAATACATCGTGAGTTTGCACTTGGCATAAGAATGTGGGAATTATTATCAGTATTAGTCTGTGTTAGTCTATTCCATTGGATGGCTGGCTTGCAAGGTCAGACAGTGAAGTTTATCTTTTTCTATTATTTGAACTAAAACCAGTCATTTTACAGAATAGCAGACTGTCTTAAGGTGACAGTTTATAATGACAGAGTTCACAGGACTAGGGACTATCTAACAATAGCTTAGAGTTTCTAACAGCAGGGGTTTTTTAAATATTTTTATTAATTTTTTACAGAGAGGAAATGAGCAGGATAGAGAGAAACATCGATGAGAGAGAGACATCGATCAGCCACCTCTTGCATGCCCTTTACTGGAAATGTGCCCACAACCAGGATACATGCCCTTGACCGGAATCGAACCTGGGACCTCTCAGTCCACAGGCTGATGCTCTATCCACTGAGCCAAACTGGTTTTGGCCTAACAGCAGTGTTTTATACAAGATGGAGGTTACGCTGCTTCAGTCCCACGTATTTATGCATTCATTGGTTGCTTCTTAGATGTGCCCCGGCCAGGGATCCAATCCATAACTTTGGCAAATGGGGACAGATGTTCTAACCAATGAGCTACCTGCCGCCGGGGCTGGGGTCCTTGACCTCAGTCACTTGTTTTGGGGAGGGAGACGATCATTCCCCAGAACAGCCTCTTTGGGGCAAAGATCTACCAATTCCAGAAATATCTACGGAGCCCGAACCCGTCGACACCCAGCCTTCATCAGTTCAGCGAGTCCTCAGTAAAGCAGCTCACTCAGCAGGTGTTGGTACAGGCTGAGGACCATTGAGGACAAAGTCAAAACAGGGTCTCCTGCCTTAAAGCGGGGACTCGCTGTGGGCAGGTAGTTGAGACAAGGAAAGAAAAAGAAACTTGGGAGTCAGACCTGGTTTTAAAATCCCTCCTTGCATTCGCTTTTCTCTGCGCCTGTTTGTAAGCCCAGAGCACCCATCACTGGCAAACGTGTTTGTGGCACTTAGTTTTTGCCAGACGTTGTGCCAGGAGCTTTTAAATATAGTCCATCTGAAACCGGCTTGGCTCAGTGCTGAGAGCGTTGGCCTGCGGACTGAAGGATCCCCAGGTTCGATTCCGGTCAAAGGCATGTACCTTGGTTGTGGGCACATCTCCAGTGAGGGGCGTGCAGGAGGCGGCTGATCGATGTCTCTCTCTCTCGTCGATGTTTCTAACTCTCCCTCTCCCTTCCTCTCTGTAAAAAATCAATAAAATATATTTTAAAAAATAAAATATAGTCCAGGGATCCTTACAACAAACAGCCTTTGAGGCGAATGCTGCTGTTCCCCCATTTTCCATGTGATGATGGAACAGTTGCAGCAGACTCCCTGAGTTTTGGTGAGAGTTGCATCTTCACATAAACCACTGGGTGGCACATGCCTGGCACGTGAAGCAATATTTCTTACTGTGACTGTGGCTCCTAACGAGAGCCGGAACCAGGTCCCAGCTGTGCAAAGCTCCCGAGAGACAGACAATGTGATAACGTGTCACCTTCTCTCTAGGCGCGCAGGGAAAAGCTGGACCTGCTGACGCAGATTTCCTTACCGGCAAACAGCGAGCGTGGAAGTCCCTCCAGGTGCTCCCTCTTCTGGCAGCGCCTTCAGCGAGGCATTGAGGCATCCCCGCAGCTGACCGCACGTTCAGGCCTGCCTGGCACTGAGCATTTCACAGAGCTGCCGCACAAATCCCATTTTTTAAAAATTATATTAATTTTTTTTATAGAGAGGAAGGGAGAGGGATAGTTAGAAACATGACCAGCCGCCTCCTGCACACCCTCCCCACTGGGGATGTGCCCGCAACCAAGGGATATGCCCTTGACTGGGATCGAACCTGGGACCCTTCAGTCCCCAAGCCGACGCTCTATCCATTGAGCCACACTGGTTTTAACACAAACCTCATTTTGACGTTTGCATCTGACAAGTAACTCATTTAAATTGTTCAATGGCAAAGCTAGGGCTAGAATTGTAAGTCCGTTTCTCTCTTCAGAGGATCCATTTTTTTATTATTTTAAATGTTTTTATTGATTTTTAGAGGAAGGGAGAGGGAGAGAGAGAGATAACCATGTGAGGGAGAAACTTCTGTCACTTGCTTCCTGTATGCTCCTGGAGCCAGAGGACAGGGACCTGTAACCCGGGCATGTGCCCGACTGGGCATCAGACCGGCAACCTTTCGGTGCTTGGGATGCTGAGCAATCATCCGAGCCCCGCCGGCCAGGGTCGGACTAACTAAATGGAAGGATGTTGGGTCAGATCAGCAACTGCCAACTGGTGCGCCACGGCGATTTTTAAAACATGCCCTACCTGACTACTGAGTTGGATTCTGACCTCTTTTCTGTTTGATTGTCAAACAAAAAAATGACAACAGCCAACACAACAATAGCCATCCGATGTGAACCGATCAAAATTATACCTATTTTTCTTCTCAGATGGGCAAAAATACATACTTTTTGGTGTGCTGCAGAATTTTAATAAGTAGTTGATGTGTGCGGTGAAATGAAAAGCGGCTGAAAATCCATGTTCTTGACATTTCCCAGTTTCGAGCATCTTTTTCATAATCCTATGTTCTCTCACAATGTAGTTGATCATTTAAAAGAAAAAAATATATATATATTAATTTTTTATAGAGAGCAAGGGAGAGGGATAGTCAGAAACATTGATGAGCGAGAAATATCCATCAGCCGCCTCCTGCACGCCCCCTAGCAGGGATGTGCCTGCAACCAAGGTCCATGCCCTTGACCGGAATAGAACCTGGGACCCTTCAGTCCACAGGCCAATGTTCTATCCACTGAGCCACACCGGTTAGGGCTGTCGTGGAGCGTTTTGAAACCAAATTCTCCATAAACAGGAGAGCGGACAGCTGGCAAGAATTTAGTGAGCGCATCCCCACCTTCACTGCCGGTGCTGCTGGGCGGGCGGGAAGTGGATGCCGCTACTTGAGAAACCAGACGGCCTGGCTCTGGTGACATCACACACGTGTTGGCCGCTTGCGGGGCGCTGGGCACGGGCAGTGCCGTGTGTCCTGGCGGCTGTAATTTCCCCCTTGGACCGGAGCGAGGGAGGCTCTGTCTTCACTCACCTGTGCTTCCTTTCCTTTGTTTGCTGGCGGTGTGACACTCAAAGAAGTGGGTTTCTTTCCCGGAAGTCGTAGTGCCACAGTCACCCAAACCACACCTCCTGAGGACGGACTGACGGGTCAGTCTTGGTGCTCAGAGCCAAGGTTGTCCAGTGCCCTTTGCAAACAGTATCTTCTGCAGCTCCAGTTTTATTTATTTATTTTTAAAATATATTTTATTGGTTTTTCACAGAGAAAAAGGGAGAGGGATAGAAAGTTAGAAACATCGATGAGAAAGAGACATCGATCAACCGCCTCCTGCACGGCCCCCCCCCCCTACTGGAGATGTGCCCACCACCAAGGTACATGCCCTTGACCGGAATCGAACCTGGGGCCTTTCAGTCTGCAGACGGACGCTCTGTCCACTGAGCCACACCGATTTCGGCTGCAGCTCCAGTTGTAGAAGCCCTGTGAAAAGGCTCTCCTACGTGGCAGCTGCATTCTTAACCCTCACCCGAGGATGTTTTCCCATGGATTTCAGAGAGAGGGGGAGAGGAGAGAGAGACAGAGAGAAACATTGATGTGAGAGAGATGCATCGATTGGTTGCCTCCTGCACGAGCCCCGACCAGGGCCCGGAAACCTGCAACCGAGGTACCTGCCCTTGGCGGGAATCGAACCCGGGACCTTTCAGTCCAGAGGTGGACACTCTATCCACTGAGCCACACTGGCTGGCGCTGCATGCATTTCTTGCTCTATGTGGTCAGGGAAGAGGTTGGCATAGACGTGCGTGGGCTTGCAGAGAAAGAAGGTGTAAGTTAGCTGACGTTGTTCGATGAGAGTGAGCAGAGGGAGGGTGTCCTGAAAGGAGAAGTCACACTCCTGTGGGTGTCCCCTCTCCCTCTGCCCACCGGCTGGCCAGTTACCCCACTCCCCGACGGGGGGCAGCGAGGGCCACCCTCAGGGTTTGGGCATGTTTGTTCATGGAAACTGCCCTTCTAGCCCTGGATGTCTGATGGTCATTTTGGCCATGGACTTCGTGTGATGACTTATTTGACCGAGGCTGGTCCTTGGAATTATGGACAATGTCTGCCTCCCCCCAATGGCAGGCCACTGGGGGAGATCAGGTGCAGGCCAGCTCCCGGGTACCATGATTTGCCTCCTACCCAGTGCCCGTACACTTCCCCCTGTCGATGGCAGTCGCTGCTGTCCAGTGCCCCCCTCTTTTTTTAAAAAAATATATTTTATTGATTTTTCACAGAGAGGAAGGGAGAGGGAAAGAAAGTCAGAAACATCGATGAGAGAGAGACATTGATCAGCCGCCTCCTGCACGCCCCCCACTGGAGATGTGCCCGCAAGCAAGGTACATGCCCCCGACCGGAATCGAACCTGGGACCTTTCAGTCCGCAGGCCGACGCTCTATCCACTGAGCCACACCGGTCTCGGCAAGTGCCCCCCTCTTACTTTCCTCACCGTCAGCAGCTGTGTCTGCTTTACTGAATGATGGACAGATAACAATCATGTATATTTAAGGTGTACGACTTGGTAGTTCGATATACACATATATTGACATATTCACCACAGTCAAGCTCATTAACATACTCATGTAGTTACCATTCTCTTTTTTGTTGTTAATCCTCACCCAAGGATATTTTTTCCATTGATTTTTTTTTTTTTTGAGAAAGTGGACGGGCTAGGGGCTGGTGGAGATACAGAGAGAAACATCCATGTGTGCTAGACACGGCAATTGGTTGCTTCCCACATGCCCCTCCTGGGCCTGGGATCGAGCCTGCAACTGAGGTATGTGCCCTGACAGGGAATGGAACCCTGACCGCCTGGCTCATAGGTCAGGGCTCAACCACTGAGCTGTGCCGGCCGGCATGGAGACATTTCTGATGGTTCCCATTGGGAATGGTTGCTGGCGTCTAGTGGGTAGAGACCAGGATGTTGCTCAACACCCCACAACGCCCCACAGCACAGAGGTGCGGGGCCTCGGATGCCGGCGCTGGGTGCGGAGGGCAGGCTGCATCCTCTGGTTACGCACCCGCCGTGGAATTTCAGACAGCGGCCTAGCAGCCTACTGCAGCAGCCCTCTTTCAGCCTTCTGGCGTCTTAGTGCACTCCAGGAGTCTGGATATCCCAATTTCCTCTGAGAGAGAAACTCTATCCACTGAGCCAAACCGGTCTCAAAGAGAGAGAAACCCTAAAAGCTAGAAGAAGCTCCAGCCCCTTCCCCTCGCCCTGGCTGGGCACGCCCTTGGTCACCGAAATAAGGAAAGGCCTTCGGAAGTGAGAGGCAACGAGCATTCTGTTTCATACTAGAGGCCCGGTGTGTGGAATCCCGCATGGGAGTGGGGGGATTGGGGAGGGTGGGGGGACGGATGTCCCTCAGCCCAGCCCGCATCCTCTCGTCATCTGGGACCCCTCGGGGGATGTGGGGCCTAAACCGGCAGTCGGACATCCCTCTCGCACTCCAGGAAGCTGCATGCACCAGTGACCATACTTTTCACTCGGGTGAAAGGCAGCTTGCTGTCGTGCGGGCAGCTACATTTTTTGCCCCGATGATAAAAAGTCGTCTATAGAACATGATCCTTCTGAGGCAGCAGTGCCATTCTGCCCATCTTGCGGTGGAGAAACCGAAGCAGAGAGAAGTGAAGTAACTGGCTTGGTCACACGTGGCGTGTCGGAATCAGGGCTGACCACAAACTGTGCAAGCCAGAGTCCACGTGTGTCACCGCTGAATCATCCTGTTTGCTCAGTTAGAGCAGCCTTGCCAGGTTTCAATGTTTAAATCCAAAAGACTCTTCCCAATACAGTGGTACCTTGAGATACGAGTTTAATTTGTTCCGTCACCTTGAGGCGTGGGAAACTATGAGACACTGGAGTCTCGGTAAACTGGTGGGTCGTGTGCAGCCGGCCGATCCGCCCGATGACTCCTATCTCAACTGTTGCTCGTATTTCAAAGCAAAAATCGCTTGCTCGACGGTTCGTATCTCAAAAATCTCGTATGTTAGGGCACTCGTATCTCGAGGTACCACTGTATATAGGGTAGGGTCCCTAGGCCTGGCTGGTGGATCAGGGGCGATTCTTGCCTCCCCCTGCATACACCTGGTGTGGCTGGTGGCCTGGTGCCCGATCACCGCCAGTGGCTGGTCAGTGGTCGGTCAGTTATAGCGACCAGTCGTTGGGCCGGTCATTCCGGCGCTTGGGGGATTTGCACGTTAGGGTTTTATTATTTGGGATTAAGAAAGAGAGAATAGGTGTTTGGGGAAACCCCGGTAGGACTCAGATCAGGAGGGGGCGGCCAGGGGCAGTTAGGGGAAAGGAAGCGAGCAATTGCATCCGTAGGAAGCCAGCGTTTCTGTGGGTGCAGGTGAGGCAACAGAGCAGCCTAACTCTCAACCGTGTACTGAGCCTGCGGCTCACTGTCCTCATCCTTCGTCTCCTCTGCTTTCTTGTGAGCCTTGCGAGCAGATCTCTGGCCCACAGGGGTGCTTCGACACCAGGAACTTTAGAAATTCTCAGCACCCCAAGAAACCCTGCCCCCTTCAGCCGTCAACCCAGGTGCTCTCTCTCGGCCACAGCCCCGGACAAACACCCAGCCTCTCTGTTCGGGGTTTGCCTGTCCCGGGAATTCCACGTCAGCAGAATCCACGGTGTGTCCACAGGCCCTGGGCCCTTCCACGGAGCCCAACGTGTCCCGGTCCCTGTCGTGGTGTGTCTGCCCTTCATTCCTCTTAGAGACCAAAGGACACGCCACTGCATGGCTAGACCACCCGTTACTGATGCAGGAGCTGATGGCCATTTGGGTTGTTCCTACTTACGAATGTGGAAGCGTTAATTTACCACAGGCTCCAGGGAAGAGAAAACGCCTTGTGAGTGGTAAGCAGAGGGCTTGCCCGGCCATCAGAGGGTCTCAAACAGCGGAGTTGGCGGCAACGTTTACACTGAAGGATTGGTCAAAAGCCCCGAGAGTTAAGAAGCCAACTTCAAAGATAAACTGGATTTGCCCTGGCCGGTTTGGCTCAGTAGAGCGTCAGCCTGGGGACTGAAGGGTCCTGGGTTTGATTCCGGTCAAGGGCACATGCCCAGGTTTTGGGCTTGACCCCCAGTGGGGGGCATGCAGGGGGCAGCTGATCGATGATTCTCTCTCATCATTGATGTTTTTCTCTCTCTCCCTCCCCTGCTTCTTCTCTGAAATCAAGAAAAATATATTTAAAAAAAAGTAAAAAAATACATTAAAAAAATTTTTATTGATTTTTTAGAGAGAGGAAGGGAGAGGGACAGAAAGTTAGAAACATCGATGAGAGAGAGACATTGATCAGCTGCCTCCTGCACGCCCCCTACTGGGGATGTGCCTGCAACCAATGTACATGCCCTTGACCGGAATCGAACCTGGGACCTTTCAGTCTGCAGGCTGACCCTCTATCTACTGAGCCACACTGGTTTTGGCAAAAAATACATTTTTATTGATTTCAGAGGGAGAGAGGAAGATACAGAAACATCGATGATGAGAATCATCGATTGGCTGCCTCCTGCGTTTCCCCTTCTGGGAGGGGGGGCGGGATTAAGCCCACAGTCTGGGCACGTGCCCTTGACTGGAATTGAATGCGGGACCCTTCGGTCCCCAGGCGGGCGCTCTCTCCACTGAGCTAGGCCAGCCAGGCAGAAACCGGGCTTTCTGTGTCTTCCTGAAGGCCTTGCTGTTGCAACATCGCTGCAGCTGTGGGGCCAGACCTTTGTCCCAGGGGGGAGGGGAGCGGCTGCCGAGCTTGGCACCCACTGTCAGGTGAGTAGCATTGTGACCCCGGCGGAGGGCAGGTGGGTGACCCAAACATGGCCAATCACATGACCTTTAAGGCTGGACGATCGACCCGGAGATACAGGCGACCAGTGTGTGTGGCCTGTTTTTTTAGAAAAGCAAGAACTCACTGACCAAAGCAAAAACACGCAGGACAGAGCAACCAGGGCTTAGGAACAGCAGGAGGCCTGGGCTGGGCCGCTCCGGCTCCCGAAGTCAGAGAAAAGGGGCTTGAGGACAAGGCTTGGGCTTGCCAGGACCAGCGGCTGCCACCCACTGCTCCCCTGGTTGCCAGTTTCCTGGGGTCCCTGGAGGTCAGGAGATGCGCGCCTGTGGGAGAGGGGAAAGGTGTGGGCATGCTCCCTGCAGGGAGAGCTCACCGGAGTGCGTTTGGCTGTGGGGCAGCCACAGGCCCAGTGCCCACGGGAAGTGGAGCCCATAGGGTCCTGGCCAGCCTCTCCCTGGGGCACGATTTGGGCTCTTTCTGGCCACTTAGCATGGAGAGAGACTAGAAAAGTAATGAGTGACCAGCAGCACCTTACAAAACGTAGTATAACCAAACACTACTATACTGTACTTATTTAAAAGTTTGTACAGCAGTTAAAGGTAGCCAAGCATTGCCCTGACCAGGTGGTGCAGGCGATCGGAGCATTGTGTCCGTGTGCCAAAAGGGTGGGGTCTCGATGCCCAGCCAGGGCACATGCTAGGCTGCAAGTTCAATTCCTGGTGCGTGTGTGTAGGAAGCAACCGATTGATGTTTCTCTCTTGCATCAATAAAAACATATGCTTGGGTAAGGACTTAAAAACTGCAGTAAAAAACTGAGAGGGGCCGAAACCGGTTTGGCTCAGTGCATAGAGGGTCAGCCTGTGGACTGAAGGGTCCCAGGTTCGATTCCGGTCAAGGGCATGGACCTTGGTGGCGGGCACATCCCCAGTGGGGGGCGTGCAGGAGGCAACTGGTTGATGTTTCTAACTCTATCCCTCTCCCTTCCTCTCTGTAAACAAAAAAAAAAATCAATTAAAAAAACAAAACACAAAACTACGGGAACAGGTAGATGAAATTGCTCTTAGAGATAAGTAACATTCCTCTTGAGGAATCTGAACTCACCTGAATCCTTCCTCTGACCGCTGTGTGTAACCTGCAGGGACCACTGATGATGGCAGACCCCCCAACCCCCCAGCCCTGTCTCCCCATCTTCCTACCTGAACACAGTGTGCGTGGATGTTTCACCCCTGCTTACACAAACAAAGACATCGATAATAAAATGTCCGTGTTTATTGCGCCAGTAAAATGTTGACCTTTTTATCCGTTGTTATGGCTTCGTCATAGCTCACATGACCTTTCCTCTGCATCTGTATGCACACATTCAACATGTGCACACAGTACTCACACACACAGGACGGCTGTCAGGCCGACGGCTGCTTGTGCTAGCGCCCCGCTGGTTCCAGGTGTGCTTGGCTTCTGGCAATCCGACGCTCACACGCATTTTGGTTCTTCCTGTTCCAAGACTCGGAATTGGCGGTGCCCCGGGAACCAGGGTCCCTTCAGTGGCGGGCTGCAGCAGAGTGAGCTGGGAAGTTATTCCCGCGTCTGAGGCTTACGTTGGTCTGATTTCCCTCCCGGCACTGGCCTCCACCGTTAAAGCAGGAGATTTTCTCTCTGGGAACTTCACAGGCCAGGGTTCGGCTTGGCATCGAGCGTACTCTCCAGAACCTAAGGGCTGGCGGTCCCTAAGCGAGGGACCTGAGGGTGGGACACCTGAGCCTCTGTCCCCGGGATGGCCGGTGCCTGCAGGCGTCGGGAGGGAAGGGTGGCCGCCAGCTGTCCGGCCCGGGGAGCCTCCGAGGTGATGGCAGGAAGAGGACGCAGGCGCAGAGCTGGTGTCTTGTCTGGCTGACAGCGGAAGGAGTTCCGAATGCCTCGCTGAACCCCGAACGAGGTGGTGAACAGGTAGCCCTACAACCCGGGGCGCCCACAGCCCTGCCTGTACCGATCGGTGTGTTAGAAAACGGCCAGAGGGAGCGGCGGGTGTCGGGCTGAGGACGCGGTAAGAGCCCTCCTTCCTGCCATGGCGGCGGCGGCCTCACTCCTCCTGTGCCCAGCGGAGCCGGCCGTCCTCGGCCAGCCGCACGGCGCCGCTGGCCAGCAGCTGCAGGGCGGCGGGGAACACCCTGTGCTCCGCCCCCTTCACCCGCTCGGCCAGGGAGGCCACCGTGTCGCCCCGCTTCACCGGCACGGCTTCTTGCAGGACAATGCGCCCGGCGTCCACGTCTTCCTGGAGGAGGAAGCGGGTCTGACCGGGAGTTCCCGCGGGACCCCGCACCGCCCGAGCCCGGCCACCGCGCGGAGACGCACTCACAGCGACAAAGTGCACGGTGCAGCCCGTCACCGCGACGCCGGCAGCCAGGGCCTGCTCGTGCGCGTTGGCGCCCTTGAAGGACGGCAGCAGCGACGGGTGGACGTTGAGCATTCTCCCTGCAGGGCGGGCGCAGGTCAGCACGTCTCGGGGGCGTGTCTCCGTCAGGGACAGAGTCAGGGACAAAGGGGGGCCCAGGGCAGCACCGGCTCGCGTCCGGGACGGCGGGGGTGGCAGGTGCCTGCCCGGACCGGCTGAGGACTCGCCGGGGGACCCGCAGGGACTGAGGCTGGACAGGGGCGGGCGGGGCGCTCTCTGTGGGCCCTGGGGCTTCGGAAGGTAACGCAGCGAGTCGCTGGCGCACAGTAGGGAGACACACCAAACCCTCGCCGTGTCCAGTGGGACCAGTGGCACGGCCAGCAGCCAGATGCCGGCTCAGCCCTGTGCTCGGCCCCGCGGGCCCAGCCTGCCCATGGCGTGTGCCCGCCGTCCTCAGGCAAACACGCCCCTTCGAGAGGAAGCGCGTTTACCGCTCAGTGAGGGCACAGCACACACCGGGCGCGGGGAGCGTGGGGGAGGCAGTAACCCAGGCACTTGGTTTTCTGGCCACGACGCCTCCCCGCCACCCCCAGCAGCGCCTGCACGCCCTGAGGAGCCGGGCGGGGGTGGGGCGCTCGGGAGCCCCTCTCTCTGGCTCCCAGGAAGTAAGAGGCCTCCCCCGAACATGGACTCAGAGGAGGAGGTGCGGTGGGTGGTGTGGGAAGCAGCCCGCGCTATTAGAACGCGGTAACACACGGCCCACAGGATGGGCGGCAGCGGAACCCTGAACCACCCGGGCATTCTCTGGGCTACGGGCACCGTGGGTGTCACACAAACACGCCACGGGGCTGGCAGGACAGCTACCCGCCGCGACCACTTTCCCTGGGCCTCTCAACGGGCGCCGGCAGCCGCCACTCACCGTGCCACTTCCTGACGAAGGGGCCGGACAAGATGCGCATGAAGCCGGCCAGACAGACGATGTCCACGGCGAACTCCTCCAGGACCTGGTCGATGGCCGCGTCAAACTCCTCCCGGCTTTTGTACGACTTGTGACTAAGCACCTGGGACAGGACACGGAAGCGTGGTGTGTCTCCGTGCAGGCCACCCATAGTCCACACCGACCTTCCCCCGACCACAGCCGCTTCCTGGCGGAGATGCGCCCACAGGAGGAGGTGGGGGATGGAGGACAAAGCAGGAAGATGGGCTCAGCACCACCCCGAACCCCGACATGCAGAGGCCACGAGCCCCAGCCCCGGCCTGTCGGGCGGAGGCCAGGAGGAAACACGGGAGGCCGTACCCGGGTGGGGATGCCCGCCCTCGCCGCTCGGTCCAGCCCGGCCACGGCGGCCTTGTTGGAGATGACCACCACGATGCGCGCGGCGCTGCCGGGTTCCCGGGTGCTGTCCATCAGCGCCTGCAGGTTGGAGCCTGCGACAGACACACAGCGCACATTCTTAGACACGTGCCCGCCAAACCTTCGCTACCTGCTCAATTACAGCTCACTTCCGGGTCACAGCAGGGTCAGGGGTACAGCTAGTGCTTAGACGTTTACCTAATGTACGAAGTGGTCCTCGCAGAGAAGTCTAACCCCCCTCCCCACCCCCGCACCTAGTTAGTGTGTCACTGACGGGACCCCGAGCTGTGTGAGTGGCTGGATTCCCGGGGCTGCAGGGATGGCACCCCTCGTGACCTGCCCGAGGTTTGGGGGGACAGGATGGGGAAGGGAAGAGAAGCTCACCGGTCCCAGAGATGAGGACGGCCACTCTGGCCTTGGCCGGGGCGGCGACGGGCCGGTGCGCGGAGCCGTTGTGCAGGGCGGGCCCGCTCGGCCGCAGGGCGTCCAGCAGGTGCCGGACTGTCACCCGGGGGCCGCCTTCGTTTCCACACCCGGAGGGAGGCAAGCACAGCAGGACCGACAGTGAGCAGACGGGTCTGCGCACTCAGCACGGGGTCATTCCGAACCGGGAAGACGTGCGAGGACTACAGTGACAGCTGTTGCCGAAAGCTACTCAGCCCTGAGCACTTCCCAGGGGACACGCTGTCCACTCAGCTGAACGCTGTAGCACACGACGAGACCTAGTGGGGCCCCACCCGCCCTCCACGTTCATCCAGGGCAGAGGGGAGCTCGGGGCCCCGCGGAGCCACTCAGACTCCGGCATGGGAGGCACAGAGGGCCTCTCCCCCTGGCACTGAGCCGAAGGGCGTGGGCTCACTGCCCGGCATCGGAGAAACCACCACAACAAAGCAACAAGGCGGGCAGCTCCGAGTGGTTCTGCCCGCTGCCGCCTGCTGGCGCCGGTGCCCCCTCACCCTCCTGGGTCTGAGCCGAGCCGCCAAGCGCCGCCCGAGCCAGGTCTTGGGGAGTGACCGGGGGCAGCGGGCAGCTGTAGGAGCGCAGCCGGGACAGGGCTGTGCGAGGAAACCGCACCCCCGGCGGGCAACGGGCTCGATGCCCTGGGCCCCCAGACGGCCCAGCACCGCCCCCTCTCCCCGGAGGCGCTTCACTCCCAGCTCTCACCCCGCTGGCCGAGGCGCAGCTGGGGGAGGTGGGGGGAAGGGGCAGAGGGATGCTCCGGAGACCTAGCCCTGCGGCAGACGTACATGGTGTCAGTATGGATGTGGTCTGGCTACCCCTGTGCCACGGACAGCGTGCGAGGGGACAGGCACGCTCGGGGCTTTACGCGAAGAGCCCAACAGGGAGCGGTACCTTCGGGGCGGGCCACCACCCTGCCGACCGGCCAGGCCTCCTCCTGGCGCTGCCGCACGTCGCTCAGCACCTGCTCCGCCAGGTCCTCCGCCACGACCAGGACGGCCCCGAGCCCGCAGTTGAAGGTCCTGGCCATCTCCTCCTCTGAGAGGCGTCCTTCGCGCTGCAGCCACGAGAAGATGGCGGGGACCCGCCAGGCCCGGGCGTCTGCAAACGGAGGCGCTGTCTCATTACCCGCCGCTGCGCTCGCAGGAAGGGTGAGGGCGCACACGTGCCACCTCAGCTGCCACGAAGGTCACCATTCTGCCAACCGTCGGGAGTCCACAGCGACATACAGGGACGTAACGTTTATGGACGCTCGTTGGAAGTGATGCCATCGTGACAGGTGAGTACTGATGATTCGGTAAAAGGTAGGATAAACAGATTACACCCAACCACGCTATTCCAGCAAAACGTTTGCAAAGTGTGTATTTATATAAAAAGACCAACAGGCTGAGAGCCTCGTCCCCACACACGATCCTGTCCTGAGGGACACGACGAGTAACCTGAACGCCGGGAAGTCCAAGTCTGGTTCCTGGAGGAAACCTCACAGCCGAAGCAGGCCCGGTGTCCCTTGTGTAGGGACAGACGTTTGCTAATTCAAAACCCAAACTGGCTTTTAGGGATATGGCTTCCCCACCGCCCAGTTTTCGGGGGTGGCGAGCACCATGCCTCTTTAGCCAGTGGGTGCCGGTGAAGAACTGGCCAGGAAGGCAGAGCTGACACCCCAGGAACGGGCAGGTCCCCGTAAGGCCGGCCTCTGCGCTCCGCACCAGCTCGCACCGCGTTTACTAGCTTCCGAGGATGAGCACTTGTCAGGCCTGCCTGTCCCCCTGGAAACCTATTCCTCCAGGGGTGTCTCACCCACCACTTACCCGGGGCCCATCACGCCGCACTGCTACTGAAGGGGTCCCGGCAGCCCCTTCTCCCCCCAGCTTCTCTCTCCCGCTTCTGGAGGCGCAACCCCCTCTGAGCGCTCTCCTCGCTTACGCTGCCCGTTTCCTCGCGCTCACAGCCACCTGTTCGGACTCTCCCAGCTTCACATCCGCTTGGACCAGTGGTTCTCAACCTTTTTTCATGCTGTGACCTTTTAATCCAGTTCCTCATGTGGTGGTGGCCCCCAATCTTAAAATTATTTTCGTGGCTACTTCATCCCTGTCATTTTGCTGCTGTTAATGAACCATCATGTAAATATCTGTTTTCCAATGGTCTTAGGCGACCTTGCTAGCAGTTTTCA
>JAAGEH010000629.1:0-12193 GCA_011751065.1 Lasiurus cinereus | reverse complement strand
CCTCCAACCTCCTGGTTTCCTCAGAAGAGGCGGCCTGCAGCTGCCTGACTGCCTTCCAGGGTAAAGGCTACGAGCCACGTACTGGCTGCCTCGTGAGGGGGGCCTCGGCAGTATGGAAGTTCTCGGTAATGGCGGCCGGCAGCTTACGGCGTGCATCACTCAAGCCGGCCTCTCGCGAGCAAGCCAAGTCTCGCGGTATTCGGCACCTCGCTGTACGGACTGGCTGCCTCAATAATGGCCACCTGCACAGTACCCAGGGCTGCCACAGGAGAGGGCTCCGTATAACTGCCTGCCTTGAGGACAGCGGCTTCCAGTCTCCTGCCAGATTTAGTAGAGGCGGCCTGCACCTGCCTGCCTGCCAGGGTAAAGGTCTCATGCCCGTTACTGGCGGCCTCGTTAACAGGGACCCCCCGCAGTACAGAATGTCTCGGTAATGGTAGCCTGCAGCATAAGCCATGGGGGTGTTTTTTCTGAGTATAAATTTTAGTCGTGGTTAAGGGGCTTTATCTGGAATTACAGCATCATGGACAGAGGCACAGTGTGTTATTCCTTGAATGGCCACAGGAGTGCAGCAGAGGACTATTTTTGGGCAGGAATTGGCTAACAGCGTCCCTTAAGGACTAACATAATAAATACATAGATCCATAGATATATAGAGTATAATATTAAGTGATTTCAAGAAAAAATATAAGTGTGTATTCCCAAAACCAGTGTATAAGTATGCTCTATGATTATATTCTTAAAATCACAAAATAAAGGATGTTTACTCTTAGAACGTTTCTACAGAATTATTTTAGCTTTCATTCTGAAAGAGACAGGCCTAAGTATTGAGCAAATCCCCGTGCAATACAAGAACAGGTTTCAAAACCGATGGGCTTCAAAACCAAAGTATTAACTGGAATCTTTTATTCAGAAAAAAAATGTGTTTAAAACTATTTTATTCTGGAACACAAAAGTACTCAATCTTAATAACCTAATGCCACAGAAGTAACCTGAAATATATGAAGCAATTTTAGAAAATACTAAGATACTGGAAAGGGCGACTCATTGAAATGCTGCTGAAATACATTCAAATTCTGCATTTCCAAAGCAAATTTACAGTTCCACCTCTAACCCTGGCCTTGACCCAGACCCTGACCTTTTACTCTCACTCTCACTCTAAAACCCTAACAGCAACCACAGCTCTAGCCTCAGCCCCAGCCTTGACCTCTGACCCTTGACTGCTCTTCGATTTATTTTTATTTTTTAAAATATATTTTATTGATTTTTTACAGAGAGTAAGGGAAAGGGATAGAGAGTTAGAAACATCGATGAGAGAGAGACATCGATCAGCCGCCTCCTGCACGCCCCCTACAGGGAATGTGCCCGCAACCAGGATACATGCCCTTGACCAAAATCGAACCTGGGACCTTTCAGTCCGCAGGCCGACGTTCTCTCCACTGAGACAAACCGGTTTTGGCCCAATTTATATTTTTGAAAGTGAATAGAATCAGTAGCTGGTGTTGCTCACTGGTTAAAGCATCGGCTTGCCAGACATACACTCACTCACTCACTACTCTCTAGTTAAAAGAGGCTCTAAGGAACATTAGGCAGGGTGGTGGGTCATCTTAAAGGAACCTCAAGCAGCCTCTTGAACCTTCCTTTACAGGGTTGGGGTGGGAAGAATTGAAGAACCCAGGGCTGTGAGTTCGGTGGATCCAGGTACGGAATGATTTTTGCCATGGACAGACTCGATGATTTTTTAAGTGTTTCCTTTTTTTCTGGGTAGAATTTTTGGTCGTGTTGCAGGGCTTTAGCTGTAATTTCAGCACCGTGGCCGGAGATACCGCATGTTTTTCCTTAGATGGCCACAGTAGGGCAGCAGAGGATCACTTTTTCACTGGAGTTGGCTGACTGGGACTCAAATTCCGGACCCTTGGGATGCGGGCCACATGCTCTTGCGGGCCAGGTCAAATTCCCACTCTTTATACCTTGGCACATTGATTGCTGACAGATCGAGCTTTGACACCTTGGGTCGGCTTCCAGAGAGACGGTAAGATAGGACCGCGCAGCTCAGGTAACTGACACAGCAGTGTGCTCCAGAATGCTGCTGTTCAGCCTCAGGATACGCTCATATTTCTTTCTTATGTAATTTCCATGTGTGTGTTTTAAACACATCTTTCCTCTGTTTCTCTAATTTTTTGTACATTTCTATGCTTGTGAAATATACTTGAATTTATTTTTAAAAAGATGGGGTGGGTGGTTTTCCAATTCTGTTTGGGTAGTGAACTCCATGGCTGTTCATTATGGGATGCACAGATGTTTTTATTATAGCTTGAGTTTTGTTCAGCAACCATTTATTAAACTTCAGGCAAACTTAGTTCGTTTGAGGCTTGTTTTTAAAATAAGTCGAGGGCCGACACTATCCTTTCTGATTTTTCTACTGAGTGATTCCTGTATTAAGTCTCTGCACTCTGAACGGTCAGCAATGACATATTTAAGAGCCAGTGAGAGCTGCAGTGGTTGTTCCAGAGGAGTTTGAGCTGTAGTGGCTGCTGTTTCCAGAACTCTCAGGATACATATAGCTTGGTGCTGAATCAAAGAATCAAGAGGAATTTTCATGATATTTTGCAGTCTTTCTTTTTTTAAAAAAACATCCTCTCAATATCCCTGCATTTTTTTCACCAAAAAATGCACATCCTGAAATCCTCATGGCCACTTTTGGGGACATTCTGCAGAATGACCGGTTTGTAAACTTCAAAAGTGTGAAGGTAATGAACATAGAGAAAACCGGAGACTGTGATAGGCTGAAGGGCACTGTAAGTCTCATCACATCAATGCAGCTGGTGATATGGGAGGGGATTCTTTTGCAACTTA
Organism: Lasiurus cinereus; assembly: GCA_011751065.1. Lineage (NCBI taxonomy): Eukaryota > Metazoa > Chordata > Mammalia > Chiroptera > Vespertilionidae > Lasiurus > Lasiurus cinereus. The sequence continues at coordinate 9,337 of JAAGEH010000629.1, read as the reverse complement.
TGTTGTGACTGGGCGATTCATTAAATCATCCGCAGCTGTGGCAATTAGAAGGAAGCAAAGCATCTGTGTTGGATCTCCAGGTTGTGGCTAAGGCAGCAGCAGAATTCTGAATCTGAAACACAAAAAAAGGAGTAGAGAAGTCCCTGTACCCAGTACTGACTGCCTCGTTAGCGGGGTCTCTACAGTACGGAAGGTCTCAATAATGGCGGCTTGCATGGTACCCACTAATGCAACAAGAGCGGCCCCCACATAACTGCCTGCCTCGAGGCACATGACCTTGACTGGAATCGAACCTGGGACCCTTCAGTCCCCAGGCCGAAGCTCTGTCCATTGACCCAAACCAGTCAGGGCAATATATTTGAATTTATTTATAAAACTTTGGGGTGGTTTTCCAATTCTTTTTGGGTATTGAACACCATGCCTATTCATTATCGGGTGTCCAGATGTTTTTATTATACCGTGAGTTTTGTTCAGCAACAATGTATTAAATTTCAGACAAACTTGGTTCGTTTGAGGCTTGTTTTTAAAATAAGTCGAGGGCAGCCACTGTCCTTTCTGATTTTTCTACTGAGTGATTCATGTATTAAGTCTCTGCACTCTGAATGGTCAGCGATGAAGTATGTCAGAGCCTGTGAGAGCTGCAGTGGTTGTTCGGTCATAGCTTCACTGCCGCAACCCGAGAGGGCTCCGTATAACTGCCTGCCTCAAGGACGGCGGCCTCCAACCTCCTGGCAGCCGTAGTAGAGGTGGCCTGCAGCTACCTGCCTGCCAGACTAAAGTCCTCAGGCCCTGTACTGGCTGCCTTGTTAAAAGGGGGCCTCTGCCATACGAAGGTCGTTTTAAAGGGGCGGAATACCCACTGCCACAATCCTAGGGGGCTCCGTGTAACTGGCTGCCCCGATGACGGTGGCCTCCAATGCACTGGCTGCATCAGTAAAGACCTCTCCACTACTGGCTGTCTTGTTAACAGTGGACTTCAATAATGGCAGCCTCTAGGTTACAGGCTGACGTAGTGAATACACAACTTAACAATGTAAGTGCAGCCGTTCCTTTAGCAGGGCTGGGGCAGAAGGGGTGCAAAAGTTGAGATTCGTGGGACTTTAGACCATCCAGGGAAGAAATGATTCCCGCCCTGGACAGACTCGATGATTCTGAGGATTTTTCTTTTGGGTGTTTGTTTTGGGGTAGAATTATTTATTGTGTTCACAGGCCATTAGCAAGAATTTCAGCACCACCGACAGAAGCACACGGTGTTATTCCTTGACTGACCATAAGAGTAACCTGGTAACTATTAACGGTAAACTGGTAACTAGTCACCAGTAAACTAATTAGAGGCTGGAGCAGGAAGAGGTGAACAACTCAGAGCCATGACTTTGGTCCTTCCAGGGATGGAATGATAGCTGCCATGGCCAGCCTCGCTGATCTTGGGACCATTTTGTCCTGGGTAGAATTTTTGGCCGGGTTCATAGGGCTTTACCTAGAATTTCAGCACCAGGGACAGAGACACATTATGTTATTCCTTCCATGGCCACAGGAGGACAGCAGAGGATAGGATAGTTTTTTGCCTGACAGCTACCTAGCCATAGCCCTAGCCCTAGCCCTAACCCTAACCATAACCCCTAGCCCTAGCCCTAGCTCTAGGTTTAGTGCTAGCCCTAGCCCTAACCCTACACCTAACCATAACCTTAGTACTAACCCTAACCCTAACCCTAAACCCTAAACCATATAACCCTAACCGTAACCCTAACTCTAAATCATAACCCTAACCCTAAATCATAACACTAAACCCTAACCTCTAGCCCTGAACCCTAAACCTTAGCCCTACTCCTATCTCTAGCCCTTACCCTAAACCCTAGCCCTAGCCCTAGCCTTAGAGTTACTTGTAAATCCCTGCTTGGACTTGGGCTGCCTGCAAGTATGTTCAATAAGGCATGCTTGAATGATATAAGGCAGTGGTCGACAAACTGCAGCACGTGAGCCACATGCGGCTCCCAAGCTGTGGTTTGCCGCTCTGTTGACTAATGAGTTGGCCGACCACTGGGATAGGGGCAAAATCACAAGGAACAACAACCGCCTGTAATTATTAAAATCGAGATTCTAGGTCGTGGTCAGCAAACCCATTAGTCAACAGAGCGCTCTGGCAAACCATGGCTCACGACCCGCATGTGGCTCGTGAGCCAACAGTTTGCTGATCACTGGTATAAAGCATTTACTGAGAAGATCAGCCAAACAAGGAGACAGGGCACTCACAGACATTCAAATCCCAACTATAAAAGGGAACGGGCTGGGGTGAGGCAGGGGATGGATACAGCCACATGCAGGCCTGTGGGTCACAGTGGCCAGTTACTGTCCTTCCATGAGATGATGTGGATGAGATGATGTTTTGACTCCTGGTGGGTCAGTCTGACTGTGCTTATCAGTTGGTATGACACCTGAACCCTGATGCTCAAGCCTTGCACCTTGACCCTTGACCTTTTAACCATGAGCACTGACCTCTGAACCTTAATCTTTTGCCTTTGAACCTTAAACTCTGACCCATGACTTTTGACCTGGACCCTGACCAACATACCCTCTCCCTCTAAAATTCTAATGTAACCTACAGGGGGATAAACATCATTAGAATAAATTAAACACAATAAAATTATGCAATGATGACACCCTTTACACAAGAGATGCATGAGGCTCATGTTGGCAAATCAGAACAATCTCTTCCCAAGCCAAAACAATGACAAACACACAGTCATTTTTTTATTTAACATTAGCATCTTCCATGCACCACAAGAAGCTATCCAAGGAGCAAAAATAGAGCCTAGGAAATGCAAGAAAAGAGTTACAAATACCTCCAATATCACTTGTTATCCCAAAACAGGAATTTGTAAAAATCATGAACAAAACAACAAACAACTTAATTTTAAAATCATCTGAAATCCCTTTTCCAGAAAGGGCACACTAAAGCCATCCCCAAAAGGTGGCAGCTTCGATGACAGGTTCCACGTACCCAGGATGCAAGTTTGATCACTGATAGGAGCCTGTATGGGAAGTACGCGATCAATGTTTCTCTCTCTCTCCCTTTAGATATAAGTATGTTATCATAGGTGTCAAAGAAAAGAGACAGCATTATTTGAGGTAAAACATTGACCTTGACACAAAATCACTGATTAGCTGCCCCTGCACATCCTCCACCAGAGATCAAGCCTTCCCAGCAACCCGGGCATGTGCCCTGATCGGGAATGGAACCATGCGTGACCTTCTGGTTCATAGGTTGACACTCAACCACTGAGCCACACCGGCCAGGCGCATAAATATTATCTCTGTATATAAAGGCCTCAGTGACCAAACAAACGAACGCCCAATCACTATGATGCACACTGACCACCAGGGGAAAGATGCTCAGTGCAGGTGCTGGCATCTGGTGGTCAGTGTGATCCCACTGCAGGAGCACCACTCAGGGACCAACAGGCTCCAATGCTGGGCTCACGGCTGGCTGGCGGGGGCAGCTGCTTTGGCGCAAGCCTGTCCCGCCTCCCCAGCAGCACGCTACCACGCAGCAGGGCTGGGATGAGCGGGAGTGGCATCCAGCCCCAGCTCAGACTCTTCCCAAGCCTCCTGCCACTTCATGCACTGCTACGTCCCTCAGGGGATGTCGGACTGCCAGCTTCATCCCTATCTCTACAGGCCCGAAGTCCAACCTCCCCCGAGCGGTCCCAGACGGCGAGAGGCTGAGGGACCCTGACCGTGCACGAATCCATGCACTGAGCCTCTAATTCTTTTCTTTTCTTTTTTTTTAAATATATTTTATTGATTTTTTACAGAGAGGAAGAGAGAGGGATAGAGAGTTAGAAACATCGATGAGAGAGAGACATCGATCAGCCACCTCTTGCACACCCCCTCCTGGGGATGTGCCCGCAACCAGGATACATGCCCCCGACCGGAATCGAACCCGGGACCTTACAGTCCGCAGGCTGACGCTCTATCCCACTGAGCCAAGCCGGTCTCGGCGGGTCTCTAATTCTTTTTTTTTTTAATGTATTTTATTGATTTTTTACAGAAAGGAAGGGAGAGGGACAGAGAGTTGGAAACATCAATGAGAGAGAGACATCGATCAGCCGCCTCCTGCATGCCCCACAGTGGAGATGTGCCTGCAAGCAAGGTACATGCCCCCGACCGGAATCGAACCTGGGACCTCTCAGTCCGCAAGCCAATGCTCTATCCACTGAGCCAAACCGGTCTTGGCTAATTCTTTTTTTAAAAAAATATATTTTATTGATTTTTTGCAGAGAGGAAGAGAGAGGGATAGAGAGTTAGAAACATCAATGAGAGAGAGACATTGATCAGCCGCCTCCTGCACACCCCACAGTGGAGATTTGCCCGCAAGCAAGATACATGCCCCGATCGGAATGGAACCTGGGACCTTTCAGTCCGCAAGCCAATGATCTATCCACTGAGCCACACTGGTCTCGGCGGGCCTCTAGTTCTTAATAATACTTGTAGGTATACAGGCCTTGTCAGCACCTCGGGATAACTGGCTATTTTTGATATCTGCCCTCTTTCTCCTTGAAAAGCTTTTGATTTCCACCGTAGATGGAGGTGTCACAGACAGGGCAGATGTCCATTAGTGGTTAGGAACCTGATAAGGTTAATTGCAACAATGTTGGAGAGTCTTTAATTAATATTTCCTTAAATAGACCAAAAATGTCCTGGTGTTAAGTAGTGGTCACTGACCTCTTAGTCTCTGGAAGAATATGGTGACATTAATGCTGTTCATTTATCATTCCCTATGACCTGGCTAATGAGCCCTTGAGAATAATGTAGAATGTCTCCTTTGGTTTTTCTTATATTTGAAAAACAGGAAGATATAAAAATTAACAATATTTAAAACAGTAATAAGAATGACCTACAATCAATTTTTATTGATTTTGATTTGCCAGAATGTTTATGAATTCAGGCATTTCTTACAGTCTTATAAATATTTAAATATATGGCCTGTATAGAAATCTGTAACTTAGAGCAAACCACTCCTTCTCATGAATTTCATAAAAGATGTCATTTACTTGAAACTGTACTAGAGTAAAACAGTGATTCTGTAAATGACAACACATATGGTAGCATGGTTATAGATTTGTTAATAAAGTACTTGAGGAAAACTTTGCTTTTTAATGATTAGGATACAATGACATAGAGAATCATATAAACTCCATATATTTTTTTCCGGATTGAATCTGTAACTTCAATTAATATCTATAATTTTAAAACATTGCCCATGGCCTACCAAAAGCACACAGTGAGCTTTAGAAACAATTAATAACCTTCCAGGGTGTGGACCACGGAGACCTGGAGTGTCACAGGGAACCATTGCTCTGGCTGCTTAGTGTGCTGACAGGACACGGGCTGCCCTGGGAGTTCCCTGGTTAGATTTGGCTTTCAAATTTCGCATTTTTTTTTCTTAGTGAAGGTTGACATTTGTATAACATCTATTTTAATAAAAAATAAATGTATAAAAATAGAACACAGATGTTAGTATTTTTATTATTAATATTATGATCAATTTTGTTATTTCAAGTATGTTAAACATTTAATTACTTTGCTTTTATTGTTAATACTCAACTGAGGATATTTTTACATTATTATTATTTTTTTAAAAATATATTTTATTGATATTTTACAGAGAGGAAGGGAGAGAGACAGAAAGTCAGAAACATTGATGAGAGAGAGACATCGATCTGCCGCCTCCTGCCCGCCCCACAGTGGAGATGTGCCCACAAGCAAGGCACATACCCCCAACCGGAATCGAACCTGGGACTCAAACTCGAAGCGATTCCCCTGACTCAGGCACACTATGCAGCACAAAAGCCAGAAACAGGATGCCAGAGACCGGCAGCTAATTTTAAAGACCAGATTCCATACGCCAGAATCTGAATCTATAGCTGCACTCGGACCCCACACAGAGCCTAGGACACAAAGCCACACCCAAAGAGACCCAAAACCCCAGACACACACCCGAATATATGTATTTGAACTGAAACCACAGACCCTGGACAGAGAGCAGGGATCTATGACTAAGACGCATTAGCCACAATCCGGAGTTGGAGCCAGACACCAGAGCTCAATTGCCAGGTGCGTGAATTAAACCAGATCCTCATGTTGTATAAAAACCCTTTATTCAATAAACGTGTCACTCTAAGTTCAAGCAGCTAGTTTCACAAATACTTTTATTGCATGCCAATGTCAATGTACGAGAGAAAAAAATAAATTCCAGAACTTCACAATTCTACCAAAGCCTGCAGGGTCACATCAATAAGGCTAATAACCAAATGAAAAAGTAATGACAATGCTTCCCTTTCCTGGCAGGTGTCATGATCTCTCGGCAGCATCAGCATGAGAAGTTAGCAGTGCCCCAGCCAATAATTTCACAAGGCCAGCTCTTCAAAACTGTGGGCTATTTAAAACGTAATCATTTACATTGTACCTTGTAAATTCTAACAACTGAGCTAATAACCAAATTAACAAGAGATGTACTACATTGAATACATGCACAAGGAAAACTCACATACAAATGAAGGCCAAAGACAATCATAATAAAAGAGTAATATGCAAATTGACCATACCTCTGCCACACCCACAAGCCAAGCCCACCAGCAGATCAGGAGTGAGTATGCAAATGAACCCAACCAAGATGGCTATGGCCACAGAAAGAGCAGGAGGGAGGCTTGGGTTGCCCCAGCGATGGAGGAAACCAAGCTTTCCACACACCCTGGCCGGCCCAGGCCTCTGCTTAAGGCTACGAAGTTTCAATTGTAGAAGATAAATAAATACCAGATACCAGGGCCTCCGCTTGGGTCGCCGGGGAGGGGGAGGGCGCGTGGCCGACCTGCAAACCACCGCAGGCCCCTCGCCTAGGCTGCCCCATGCCCCAAGGGAACCCCCACCCTGATCCTGGACACCCAACCAGCTGGCTCCCACCCATGCACTAGGACACTATTCCATATAATAAAAGAGTAATTTACAGATTGACCATCACTCCAACACACAAGATGATTGCCCTCATGTGGTCAAAGATCCTGCCCGCCATGTGGACACAAGATGATCACCACAAGATGGTCAGCAGGGGAGAGCAGTTGGGAGGGACCAGGCCTGAAAGGGAAGGAAGTTGAGGGTGATTAAGCCTGCAGGGGAGGGCAGTTAGGAGTGACTAGGCCTACAGGAGAGGGCAGTTAGGGGCAAAAAGGCTGGCAGGGGAGCAGTTAGGTATCAATCAGGCTGGCAGGGTAGTGGTTAGGGGGTGATCAGGCTGGCAGGCAGAAGGGTTTAGGGGCAATCAGGAAGGCAGGCAGGAGAACAGTTAGAAGCCAGCAGTCCTGGATTGTGAGAAGGATGTCTGATTGCCCGTTTAGGCCCGATCCCAGTGGAATCAGGCTTAAACGGGCAGTCAGACATCCCTTGAGAGGTCCAAGATTGAAGAGGGATCAGGCTGGGCTGAAGGACACTCCCCCCCCCATGCACAAATTTTGTGCTCTGGGCCTTTAGTATGTGTGTGTGTATATATATGTATATATATATTTTTTTCCAATTTATATTTATTTTTGAAAATATTACAGATGTCCTCCTTTTTTCCTCCCATTAACTCCCTCCACCCTGCTCCTGCCCTGACCCCAGGCCTTCACATCACTATTGCCTATGTCCATGAGTTATAAACATATGCATATAAATTCTTTGGTTAATCTCTTTCTGCTTCCTCCTCCCTCTGAAATTTGTCTGTTCCATACTTCCATGTCTCTGGATCTATATGTTTGTCAGTTTATTTTGTTCATTAGATTCCATTTATAAGTGAGATGGTGTGATATTTGTCCTATATAATAAAAGTCTAATATGCAAATTGTTCCCGCCACTGGGAGTTCGACCTGGAGTTCAACCAAGGGGCAGGGCTGGTGGTAGCAGGTGGCTGGGGAAGGGAGGCATCCCGGCTGGCAGCCAGGAGCCACTAGAGACCCTACCCATGCACTGGGCCTCAGTAAGGTCATATCAGGGACAGGAACTGTTGGAAAATAGGGAGCCAGGGTCTTAGGTTATGGAGGTAAAATGGGTGATATTTAGGAAAAGTGCAGGATATGTGTCATGTTAATTTTCATTAGGCCATCTCAAAAAATTTAGAATGGAGAGAAGGGGTAAGAGATGAGTATCAAGAAACTACTGGTAGCCCTAACCGGTCTGGCTCAGTGGATACAGCATCCGCCTGTGGACTGAAGGGTCCCAGGTCAGATTACGGTTGGGGCATGTGCCTTGGTTGTGGGGGTGTACAGGAGGCAGCTGATGGATGTTTCTGACTCTCTATCCCTCTCCCTTCCTCTCTGTAATAAATCAATAAAATATATTTTTTTAAAAAGAAACTCCTGGTCGCCTGCCCAGTGTGACTCAGTGATTGAACCAGGAAGTCATGTTTGATTCCCAGTCAGGGCACACGCCCAGGTTGTAGGCTCCATCCCCAGTGAGACGTGTGAAGGAGGCAGCCAATCAGTCATTCACTCTCATCATTGTATTTCTCTCTCTCTCCCTCTCCTTTCATATCTGAAATCAATAAACATATATATAAAAATAATAAAGGAAACTTCTGAGAAAGCAAATGAATGAATAAAAGCTGCCATGACCAGATAGAAAAATGAATTGTGTTATAAAACTACAGTAATTTAAAAACTTGGGTAATGCCCTGTGGATAAAAAAGTTGATGGAACAGAATGCAAAGTCTAGGAAGAGACTAAAATATACATGGAAGTTTGTTGTAATAAAAATACCTCCTTAGGCCAGTGGAAAATGTTGTTGGGACAACTGAATAAGAAAAAAAAATATTGAAACAAAATCAACTCATTTCACTCATAACTAGTATAAACACTGAAAGCTGACTAAAACAGAAGGGTACAAAGAGATCAAAAGTGGAAGAATGGAAGATTTATTACGCAAACATAAACCAAATAAAAATCACATAACACAGGAGACTTAAAGGCAAAAAGCACGACAATAAATAAAGAAGAGCACTTCAGATCAATGACTTCATTTTACCAGGAAGACCCACCTTCAGAAGCACTTCATCACATGAAATCAAAGTACACAGATCAGAGCTACAAGGGAAACGAGACAAATGTATAATCATCACAAATTCATAATATTGCACCTAACACACCTCTCTCACTCAGAGACAGAGCCGCCTCTTTCAGACCCAAGAGCCTCCCACAGCGACCTCAGTGAGGATGTAGAAACCTCAACAACCTGAGCAGCAAACTGCATTCCGCCTTCAGAGAACCCACTGCACCAACCTTTCCTGCTGAAAGGCACGAAGGTGTTATTC
>JAAGEH010000628.1:0-11923 GCA_011751065.1 Lasiurus cinereus | reverse complement strand
GGGGAACCCTTTACCTCGGTGTAAATTATGAGGAATTGCTCCGTGGGCGGTGGGTTCTGTGTGGCGTGATGGCGTGAACAGCGTATTTCCCTGGGGGCACTTTCATGTCTGAGTGAGTGCTACCCTGTTTCTCCAAAAATAAGACAGTGTCTTATATGAAGTTTTGCTCCCAAAGAGGCGCTAGGTCTTATTTTCAGGGGATGTCTCATTTTTCCATGAAGAATACGGTACACATTTATTATTGAACAAAAAAAAAAGGGAAATGGATGACCTGGGAGGCCTTATGTTTGGGGGAGGCCTGATGACCGGAGAGGCCTTATTTTCGGGGGGGAGGCCTTATATGACAGCAAGAGGCAAAACTGGAAGTAGGTCTTAGTTTCAGGGAAACAGGGTATTTAGGCAGCAGTACTCAATACACAACAAGAGAGGATTGTTTCTTATTCTGTTTTCCACTTGGAGCACAAGTTTTCCTTTGAACCTATTTCTTTCCATTTAAGACGTTTTCAACATCTCCCCACCCTTCAGACTTATTAAAAGTGCGGCCCTCTCCTTTATATCCTACCGGAGGCTCAGTGCATGGAAATTCATGCACCAGGGGAGGGCCCTCAGCCCGGGCTGCCCCCTCTCACAGTCGGGAGCCCTTGGGGAGGTCTGTGGGGTATGGGCTGGATCTGCAGTCTGTCCTCCCTCTGGGGGAGGCGGCCAGGCCATTAAGGCAAGGCCCCGCCCCCATCACCCCACTGCTGCTGCTGCTGTTGCCGCTGCCGGCCGCTGGCCCTCCTCGGCTCTCGCAGCCACTAGCTTTGTCTGGAAGGATGTCCGGAAGGACATCTGGTCTATAGGTCTAATTAGCATATTAGCCTTTTGTTAGTAGAGATTGAGAGCATTCCCCCCTGAGTTTCATTTCCCTAAGAGCACAGCAATGATCTCTGATCTCTGTAATTATTCACCTGATGATCTTTATCTGGGTCCTGAGCTGTCATGACTGAATTTTGCCGGAGACTTGCTATGCAACCAGGTTGAAGTAAAGCTGTGTGTGGCATTTATGGACAACGGTCACCTGGAACGTGGATAAGGTGTCTGGTCACAGAATTTGCAAGGTCTGATAGGCTGTGTGTGTGGCTGTTAAGTGAGAATGGGATTTGCAGCCAGCCTTCCTTATTGGGCCTATTTCCACTGTCCCTCCCCAGCCATGTGACGGGCAATTCCCTGGCTCTCTGGCCACGGAGTCCTCAGCTGGCAGAATGTGATGAAAATAACCTTATCATGAGACTGACCCCAATACCGGCCGGGGAGGCGAGGGCCTGAAATACATGTGTTTAAGGGGGCTGCCAACCCAGTGCCCAAGAGTGTCTGTCCATCACACCATCCATATGGTTCCAGGCAAAGCCTTAGAGCAGCGGTTCTCAACCTGTGGGTCTCGGCCCTTTTGGGGGTCGAACGACCCTTTCACAGGGGTCGCCTAAGACCAGCGGAAAACACCTATTTCCCATGGTCTTAGGAACCAATACACCGCTCCTCGGTGGAGCAACGTGTAGCCATGTCGTTTACTGTTGTCATATGAAGACTGTTACCCATGCTGCACCATGATTCAAGACAAAATTTCATTTATTTGTCATTAGAAATAAATATTTCACAATGTATAATTACATATTGTTTTTGTGATGAATCCCTATGCTTTCATGATGTTCCATTTGTAAGAACGAAAATACATCCTACCTATCAGATATTTACATTACAGTTCATGACAGTGGCAAGATGACAGTGATGAAGTAGCAACGGAAATCATTTTAGGGTTGGGGGTCACCACCCCATGAGGAGCTGTCTTAAAGGATCGTGGCCTTAGGAAGGTTGAGAACCACTGCCTTAGAGGGTTCTAACATTGTAATTGGCTGTGGCTACAGCAGGTCTCGGTGCCAACCCAAAGGTAAGGCAGGAACGGTTCTGAACTAGGAACGGTTCTCTTCGAGTCTCTCAATCACGCCCTTTATGGGGAAGGTTGTTGGGAAATCAGACTGCCTCTGTGCTCGACATCGATGGTGGATCTATACGGACGCTGTGTGCCTATACGCATATGGATTATTCGTTCCAGGAGCTGGAGGGATTGGCAAACCATAGCCACCCATTAAATGGCTCCCCACCTCTATATCCAACGTGTAAAGTGAGGCCACTGTGAGCCCGTGACGACTCTCTTGCCTTCTGTTTTCAGAGGAAAACCTGGCCTTCACTCCTCCGATCAGGTGTGACTTCTGTTGTGAAGGAAGAGGCAGAAGTCACAGTCCTGATGTTATGTGCGTCTGGTCTACCTGACTGTCTGAGCGTGTGCCCCTCACTTCTTCTACAAGGTGTTTCCTGAGCGAGTGAGGGAAGGGCCCCAGGGCCTTGTGGGAATGGCTGCCCTGGGAGGGAGGGAGCCGTCTCACCGTCGTGTTTGGGGTGATGGCAGGCTGTTAAACAAACTCCGCCATTCCCCCGTGAAAGGAGGGGCCGCCCTAGCTGGTGGGGTTTGGAGGAGAACTAGCTGCTGGGGAATGATCCCTAGTCCCCAGTCTGGTCTGTGCTGAGAGGATCCCTTTTCCTCTGTCTTCGTCTTCTCCAGCTTTTCACCGCCTGTGCCCAGCAGCAAAGGGCTCATCCTTCTGCGCACACACGTGTGTGTAAGTATGTGCATATGCATATACATGTGTGTGCACATGTGTTCATCCCTAAACTGTCTAGCATTTTCAAGCTCGACATGTATTTTTTACTCCCAAAGGCATTATTTCACCCTCAGCTATCTTGGATCTAAATGGCATTAATCTCAGAAGATGGAACAGAGTTTTTGGTCTTGCACAGTTGGGGGGACTGTTCTGGTTGCTTACAGAGCAGCACATACGCCATGCTCACCCCTCCCTGTCATAGACTACAATCAATCGTCATCTTCTTTACATACATAATTACATGTATGATTATATGTGTGTGTGTGTGTATATATATATATTATTGATTTCAGAGAGGAAGAGGTGAGAGAGAGAGAGAGAGAGAGAGAGAGAGAGAGAGAGAGAGAGAGAGAAACATCAAGGATGAGAGAGAATCATCGATGGACTGCCTCCTGCACGCCCCCTACTGGGGGGATGGAGCCTGCAACCTGGCCATGTGCCCTGACCGGGATTCTAACTGTGACCTCCTGGTTCCTAGGTTGACATTCAGCCACTGAGCCAAGCCGGCTGCCCTTTGCCCGCTTTTCACACTTCCCTGCACACTACTTGTGGCATTTACTTTGACAAAAGCGTCAGGACTCGCCCGCTGCCGATGGAAGGAGGCAGGAGGCACTGAGGGATCAATGGCCCTCGTCCGCATCGGGGAGAGGGGGTCTCCTCCTCTCATGTGGATCTGGCTCCAGCAGAAACTGTGCTGCCTCTGGCCCGCGGGCTCCTCCGGCGAGGTGGGATGCAGATGCTTGTAAGGCTACGTATGCAGGAGTGGGCAGGAGTGAGTGTCCAGCCGTGATACCAATAAAGGGTACAGTGACCCATCAGTAACAACATAATGCGTGGGAAATAGCGTGCTCAGTGACATAAACCAAACAGACCTCACATGTACCACATGATCTCACTTATTGGTGGAGTCTAACAAAATGGATTGACCAACCAAATGAAGCCTGACACAGGGAGGCACGGACAGACTGACAGGCCTCGATGTGGGGTTGACAGGGGGATGAGAAGAGATAAGCTAGAGAACTTATATACCGTATTTTCCGGTGTAGAAGACGACTTTTTAACCCAGGAAAATCTTCTCAGAAGTCGGGAGTCGTCTTATATGTGGGGTGTCGTCTTACAGGGTGAGTATATCCCAAACTCTATATTTTAGCTGGAAAAGTTGGGGGTTGTCTTATATGCCCAGTCGTCTTATACGCCGGAAAATATGGTACTTATAGGCACAGCCCATGGACACGGGCAATAGGGTGGTGGAGACCTGAGGTGGTGGGCTGGGGGAGAGGTGGCAGAAGGGAATGGGAGAGACCTATAAATATGTTCCTAATAATTAACCCTGTGCTTTGCATACTCATCACCATCCACCTGCTTTTCCCGACCCCTCTCCTTCTCCTGATGCCAGAAATGGCATTTTTATACAAATGCTATTGAATTGAGAAATAGGAGGAAAACAGGTCTGAGAAACCGTGTCTGATGGTTTTCAACCTGAGTGTTTGTAATCACTTGTCAGACAGTGTCCATTTAGAATGGTCTCAAGCGTGATTTCCATTTAGAGAGTCTCCGTAGAGCAACATAGAAGTCAGATTATGTTCACCTGAATGTGTTTCCCCACACTGACGTGTTCCAGGTCTAAGTTAGATGAATCCTGTGGTGAGGACAAAGGCTTCTCATAAACAAGAAAGGCGGGTCTTGTTTCTCTAGGGCAGTGGTTCTCAACCTTCCTCAGGCCACGATCCTTGCATACAGTTCCTCATGGGGTGGTGACCCCCAACCATGAAATGCTGCTACTGTTATGCACTGTGATGTAAATATCTGCATTTTCCGATGTCTTAGACGACCCCTGTGAAAGGGTCGTTCGACCCCCAAAGAGGTCTCGACCCACAGGTTGAGAACCGCTGCTCTAGGGACTTCATGTCAGTATGCGGTCGGCAAACTCATTCGTCCGCAGAGCCAAATATCAACAGCACAACGTGACTGAAATGTCTTTGGAGAGCCACATTTTTTAAACTTAAACTTCTTCTCACTCCACTTCTTCAAAACAGACTCGCCCAGGCCGTGTCTTTGGTGAAAGAGCCACCCTCAGGGCGCCAAAGAGCCAGCCGCATGTGGCTCGCGAGCCGCAGTTTGCTGACTACGGCACTAGAGTAACGTCTTTGAACCTATCAAGGGTGGTGGAGGGACTATAACGTGGAGTTTCTGCCCAATGAAAACGGTAGCAGAAAGCAACCCCCGGCGATGTTTCACATCCTAACGCAGGGGGAAAAGGTCACTACCTTCTCTCTGGTATGTTTGCCCGCAAACTCCCTGGAGACACGGTCATTTACAGAACAAAACTACCGTGTGTGGGTTCCTTTACGGGTTTGAGAATACTTGAATCCCTGGGGCGTATTGTATCATCAGTATTATTTTAACACATTACCTGGTTAATGGATGGGATCACCGAAGGTGTCATAATATTTACGGTCGTCAATGGCAGCTGGGACAGGAGGGGAGAAAGCGAGGGGTGAGCGCCATTGAGAGCTACAACCTAGCTCCGCCGGAGGCATAGCCAGCTATTGTGTAATTAACCTGCTCGTTAATTTACATGAAAGTACTTTCCATTTTTTGCATACAATTATGTCGCTCTCCAGAGCAGCACGGCTGGCTTTCCATAATACGTACACGGCGTACTCTGCTGTGTTCTTCTCTCGGTGGCCTCTCTCTCCCCAGGTGACTGGGTCTGGCTAGTTGTAGGCCCTTCAGCTTGACCTTGCAATGGGCGTCAAGGTCAAAGTCAATGCAGATATCCGTCTCCAGGCCTGGGCTGGGGGTCCCGCATCCCCTCAGTCCAGCCACGCCACACGCTCGCCCAGCACAGCGGGAGGGACCTGGCTCCGACTCTTTTTTATTTAAATACAGTGGTACCTCGAGATACGAGTTTAATTCGTTCCGTAACCTTGAGGCATGGGAAACCATGAGATGCTCGAGTAAACTGGTGGGTCGTGTGCAGCCAGCCGATCTGCACGATTACTCCTATCTCAAATGTTACTCGTATTTAAAAGCAAAAATCACTCGCTTGACGGCTCGTATCTCAAAATCTCGTATGTTAGGGCACTCGTTTCTTGAGGTACCACTAGGTTGTTTTAAGGGAGAGTTTGGTAAGTAGAATTATTGAGTAAAAGGCATGGATTTTCGTGAAACTATTGATATAGAGCATCAAATTATCCACCTGTGAATATTCCCCTCACATCATATCCTACCAGCGTTATGCATATACACACACGCATACATTACCAATCGTTATTTTAATCTGCCCGTAAATTTTATGAAAGTAGTTTCCTACCGTTTTGCCAAACTCAGATGACAAATATCACCTAGAATTTTAAGGAGCCGCATTGCCAGGGGAAGTAGAGGGATCTTTGAAAAAGATCTTTAAAATTTGTGTCCATCCTTGGTCCTGTGTTTGGTTTTCCGCAGGCGATCACATCTCCACAGCCTTCGCCTTTGAGGACCTGGGCTCCTCCTTTCAGGAGCAAATATGTTCCTGAGGCCCCAGCTCAGGGGGAGGGAAGTCACTGACCTCATCTCTCTCCGCTGTGAACTCGGTCACACAAAGGCCGGGCACTTCTCCAAACGTCTGTTTGGTTCGTCCTTTTTAAAATGGGTTTTTATTGATTTCAGAGAGAGAGAGAAAAACGTCAACGAGAGAGAAACCCACCGATCGGCCGCCTCCTGCATGCCCCCTCCCGGGGATCGAGCCCACCACCCGACCTCCTGGTTCATAGGCTGAGGCTCAGCCACAGAGCCGTGCCGGCCCGGCTGCTTGATGCTTTACCTGGAGAACAGGTGCCTAGTCAGGAGGTGGTTGACAGGGAAACCAAGTTTTCAGCTCATGGTTTCTTGTGGGGAAGGAGGGTAGCGAGTGGAGCAGGAACTGGTGGTCTGCTGTTCTCACGTCCAGATCCCAGGAAGTGCCTCTCTCCGTGTTCAGCTATGACCTGCACGCTGAACCCCACACACACGTGTCCGGGAGCTGGTCCCGGCGGTACAGTCCGTCACCGTCTCCCAATGACCCCTGCACTTCACCCGTCTCAGAAAGAGAGGTCCAGTCACCCATCTTTTCATTTCCTTATTGAACCCAACCAGAGCCGTGTGCTCCTAACCCCACCCCACCGGGCAACCGCGGCAGGCACGGCCTCATTGTATTTGTATTTCTGTGGTGCCCGCCCTCACGTGTGCCTGTGATTTCCATGGGCCCCGGTTAAACAGAATAAGCGGGTCCCTGCACCCAGAGACATGGATATCGCCGTGCTCCGTGAATACTGTCCCAGAGTTCACATCTCACCGGGGATCGGTGGGGTGTGCACCATGATGGGTTCGGAGAACACAGTCTGAGCTCCGTGAAGAGTCTGGGCTGGGAGATACATTGGGGTGTCACCAGCCGTGGGTGGTAATGAAGTCGTAGAAGTGAAGGGGGGCGTTTGGGGTGACACATCGACTGGGATATGCCTGAAGAGGGACCTGGAGATGCTGTCGGGTGAGACTAAAGGAAGGGGGAGTGCACCTGTGAGATGGACACCGAACGGATGGGGAGAGGGCGGGGCGAACAGGGGGGAGGTCAGAGATGACAAGGGAGAGGGTTTCCGGCGGCCGGGTGTCAGGTGTGGACAAGGTGTCCGTCAATGGCAGCTGGAAAAGGAGGAGAGAAAGGGGAAGGACCGGACCACGCCCACTGGCTTTGGCAACACGCCAGCCGCTCCCCTTCGGATTTCCCTCAGTGGGAGGTGGAGGCAGGGTCCTAGGAAGGCGGGTGGAGGGTGATGGGTCCAGGGGTGCGCAGCTCCGCTGTCAGAGGTCTCACCTGGAGCTGTGAGGTGTGGGAAACTTGTTGGGCTTGACAGCCATTTTGTAGTAAGCTCCAGCCACATTAGCACTAACCTCGGGCTAGGTTTCTATTACCCCAAACCCTATCTCTTTCCCTATCTCCCATAAGCCAGGCATTTCGCCTTAGGGCTAGGAATTTTCGCTAACTTCCTCATTCCTCCTTCTCCCTATAAATACCCCGAATTCCACATGAATAACCGAGACTTGATCAGAACTTTGTCTTGTCTCCATTCCTTGTGTCTCTTGACCCTTTCATCCCCACTCCCCCTCTAGGGTCCTCGTTGACTTAACCTGCGGGTCGGGACAGTAAGGAAGGCCTCCATCTACTCCAACATCTATTAGCGCTCTCCATGAGGTGGGGGGCGCAGATACAGGAGGGCTCTTTAAACTTGGGGGGAATGTGAGCATGACGTCCATGAGCGACAATGGGAGGTGCTGGAAATGGAGCAGGTCCCGAGCCTGTTTACGTTGGTTTCCCCAAATATTTAATATTTTGTGACTTTATTTAACAGAGTGTGGTAGTGAAGTATCAGCATTAAAAGATAAAGGTCGTTTTCCTGAATACTGAGTTAAAACTTGAAATCATATTTGATATGCACATGCACACAGGAACACACACATAGACAGACACACACATACACAGACACACACACAGTCATACACACACTCACGCACACAGACACACACAGACACATACACACACATGCGCACACACAGACACACACACACCCATCAGGGAACCTGTGTTCCAAGGAGATCTCTTGTCCTGGGCCCCCCCCCAATGGAAGAGTGCCGATGGGTGGGCGTTTGATGGTTTCGATGGAATGAGATGGTTCCCCTACGTGGTTCTTGTTATGCCGTTCCCACTGGGACAGGTTTGGGTTGGCTGCCGGCGTCATGGTAAACTGGGTGATAAGGGCCTGTGGTCTCTTGCGGTTGGTCAGTGCCGCTCCCACGACCTGCCAGCTCCCTACCCCAGCACCCACTGTCCACTCCCGTCCACGGAAGCCCCATGCTCCAGCGACCCGAGTTCTGGTGACCCCTCTCCACCCCCAGAGATGCCTGCCCGCCCTCTCCCTGGGAGGGGCCTGCTCCTCACCCTTCTCGTTGCCACCGCGGTCCCTTCTCCAGGTTCACCAGGTTCACCTTTATCCCAGGTCCCAGCAGCTCCCCGTGTGGACCCCATGTGACACCCACGTATGTTGTCCCGATTCTTGTCTTGACGCATCTTCAACACCATGAGGCTTTTATTCCTTCCTACGCAGCCAGGATCCTGCCTCTTTTTTAAAATATATTTTTTTTATTCATTTTTTTTACAGAGAGGAAGGGAAAGGGATAGAGAGTTAGAAACATTGATGAGAAAGAAACATTGGTCAACCGCCTCCAGCACACCTTCTACTGGGGATGTGCCCGCAACCAAGGTACATGCCCTTGACCAGAATCAAACCTGGGATCCTTCTGTCCACAGGCCGACACACTATCCACTGAGCCACAATGGTTAGGATTGCCTTTTTATATATATAAGATGGTTCATCCTTTAATTTATATAATGATTGCTGGTATTTAATAGTCAACCACCAATGATTTGTATCATGAGTGACTAAAAGGATGCATACCGCCTGGCCAGTGTGGTTCTGTGGTTGAGCGTCCATCTATGAACCAAGAGGTCACAATTTGATTCTGGGTCAGAGAACATGCCCGGGGTTGTGGGCTGGATCCCCAGTAAGGGGCGTGCAGGAGGCCACTGATCCATGATTCTCCCTTGTCATTGATGTTTCTCTCTCTCTCTCTCTCTCTCTCCCATCCTCTCCGACGTCAGTAAAAATATATATTTTTAAAAAGATGCCTGCAATACATGAGTGGTTTTCTCTGCAAGATGATAAAATGTGTAGGAAAGGGGTGGGCTTCTACACCTTCCTGCATCGGACACCGAGGCAAATGCTCTCTTTGTAAGAGACACAAATCGACAAATTGACAAATCAGTGCTGCCGTGGACCAGCCCCTCTTTCCACAGGTTGGTGGCGCTCACCTGGGTCTACAGGGGACTTTTGTACAGTGGTACCTCGAGATATGAGTTTCATTCGTTCCATAACCTTGAGGCGTGGGAAACTATGAGATGCTCGAGTCGCAGTAAACTGGTGGGTCGTGTGCAGCCGGCCGATCTGTGGGATGACTCCTATCTCAAATGTTGCTCGTATTTCAAAGCAAAAATCGCTTGCTTGATGGCTCATATTTCAAAAATCTTGTATGTTAGGGCACTCGTATCTCGAGTTACCACTGTATTTATATTAGCTGTTCCGATGGTCCCAGGCCCTAGATCCATGCAACTCCTTCAAACTCACTGCATCTAAAACAAACCCACACTCTGCCCACTAAACCTGGTTGTCCACTAGTGTTTTTCCCCTCCCTTGCTTTGAGGTGTCTAAACAGGATACATCTCCAGCCCTCCATATCTGCTGTATCACAAGAACCTACTGATGAAACCTTTGTCCATAATTCTCAACTCCATTCTCTTCTCCTCTTAATACAATTGACCCAGATTATTATTTCTAACTAGAGGCCTGGTGCATGAAAATTCATGCACTCGGGGAGGGATGGGGTCCCTCAGCCCGAGCTGCACCGTCTCTCAGTCCTGGACCCCTCCCTAGGAGTGGATGGCTGTTGGATGGACATCCCTCTGACAGTCCAGGAGCCCCTGCTCCTTACCTCCCGCCTACTTGCTGCTCCTTAGTGCTGCCTCAGAGGCCAGAGAGGCTTCTGCCATCACTGTTGCACTTGTCAGCTATGAGCCCAGCTTCTGGCTGAGCAGTGCTCCCCCTGTGGGAGCACACTGACCACCAGGGGTCAGCTCCTGTCCCCTGGTGGTCAGTGTGTGTCATAGCAACCAGTTGTTCCACTGTTCAGTCCATTTGCATTTTAGGCTTTTATTATATAGGATTTGGTTTACTGGAGCATCTTGCCAACTGGTCTACCCCACCATCTCTCTAGTTCCCCTTCCCCCAGTCACAGATACCTGAGTCAGGCCATCTATACCGCTTGCACCTCTCTCTGGCAGGTATATCTTTAGAGAATCATATATCCCAAGGGAATAAGCTTCCATGATTTCCTCTTGACTTCTTTCCTGAACTTTGCTTGGAGACAAGGGTTTTTCACGGTCTGTAAATACCACTTTGGTACATTTTCAAGAGAACATGGTTTTCGAATGGAAAGGAAGCTCGCCGATCTGACAATTTTGAGATCTCAGGAGGAAGTTTCCCATCATGGCTGAGGGCGTGCTTTGAAGGCAGCTCTACACTCATCAGTACTCACGGTGTTGTCTTGAGGAGATCAATTCCTAGCCTGTAGGCGGTACACTTTTTACCTTTTCAGGTTGCTAGCAGTTTACTAAAATAAAATAAATAACATGTGACATTTTCCTAAAATAGTTAACGGTGACCAGTGATTTTCTTTCTCATAGCGCCCGGGAGTGGGGAGGCGGGTAGATGTGGAAGCTATGTCTGGTAGCACTTTTTTTCTTTTTTTAAAATATATTTTATTGATTTTTCACAGAGAGGAAGGGAGAGGAATAGAGAGTTAGAAACATTGATGAGAGAGAGACATCAATCAGCCGCCTCCTGCACACCCCCTACTGGGGATGTGCCCACAACCAAGGTACATGCCCTTGACCAGAATCAAAGCTGGAACCTTTCAGTCCACAGGCCGACGCTCTATCCACTGAGCTAAACCGGTTTTGGCTGGTAGCACTTTTAACCACAGTTTAGAAATTAACCGCCATTTTCCCAATATCTCCTTTTCAGAGATTTTACAAAGGAGATTTGAAGGTGAAATGAGTGAATTCTAGTGGAAGCAAGTACTAGAGGAGAGTACAACTGCTCTGAACATCCCAGGAGAGCTCTCCTTGTCCTAGTTTCCTCTGGGCTGTTGCCTTCCTGGCCACAGGGAAGCTCAGGGTGTCCTCAAATCCACTGTGGGGCACAGACCTGGGTTTGAAGAGAGTTACAGGCTCTCAAGAGTCCATCCCCGGTTGATAATGAGCTGCGAGAACACCTTCCTCAGAAACCACAGACTTGCCAAAAGGGCAATTTAACACCTCATCAAGAGACAGATGCTCCATGAATTATTCATAGGAGCCCCATCAGACTTTATATCCACCAGCCTCGTGCAGGACACCCTTGGGGTGACAGCAACTCCCTCTGCTGGAATGTATGGTCCTTCTCCCCCAGACAGAGGTCACCGGTCTTCAACCCACTTAAAACTCTTAGAGCCAGGGTGCTGAGTGCTCCCATCTCTCCTCAAGTTCACTGTCTTCTGTACCATGTCATCTGGGATGTCCGTGTGCATGTGCACATATGCAAATGTCATGTACA
>JAAGEH010000627.1:0-13607 GCA_011751065.1 Lasiurus cinereus | reverse complement strand
ACCCCATGAGGAGCTGCAGGCAAGGGTCGCGGCCTTAGGAAGGTTGAAAACCACTGACCTAAGAGGTGACATTGACGGCCTTGTTCGTATTTCATATTTTTAAAATGTAAAAACGTGCATAAAGTTCCAACAGCGCGAGCCAAATGCAGAGAAAAAAATAATGGTGCTCAGATCGACCTGAGGGAGAACGTTCACCACGCGGCAGATTTAATGAGCCGGCAGCCCCAGGCCACAGGCCCACAGGGCCCTGGATCCACCCCGGGGTGACCAGCACGCTGTGCTCCGTGTCCACCAGCACGCTGTGCTCCGTGTCCCACGGCGCCTGGTCTGTCCGCCGGCGAGTTAATGGGTGAACTGATCAGCTCATCTGGCGGTTTCCCCTGATTGTTTTACCAAGAAACCGATGTTTCTCCGGCTGCCGCCGCCGTGTTCCTGCTGTGAGCGCAGCACTCCGACAGGGGGTGCCAGGCACGCGGTTCAGACCGCAGCCCCTCCCCCACAGCCAGGGCAGAGCCGCCACTACGGTTGGGAATGCCTCTTGTGGGGGCATTTCCAACTCTCAGCCTCGCTGGGAACGGGGTGATGAGTGACACAGCCTGGACACTCGTGCCCCCTCTTCCTGCCCCCACCCCCGCCATGGCAAAGCAAACCACCAGCTGCTTTTAGATGTTTTTTTTAAAAAAAATATTTTATTGATTTTTTACAGAGAGGAAGGGAGAGGGATAGTTAGTAACATCCAGGAGAAATGCACGCCCCCTACTGGGGATGTGCCCACAACCCAGGTACATGCCCTTGACCAGAATCGAACCTGGGACCTCTCAGTCCGCAGGCCGACGCTCTATCCACTGAGCCACACCGGTTTCGGCTGCTTTTAGGTTCTTCCCAGGTGGGGCTCCCACTGGGCTCTGGGACACGTGCCGGGGGAGGCGCCAGACCCTGGCCTCAGCTGGCAGAGAGCCGCCCTCAGAGTACAGAGTTCACGGGAGCGTGCTTTCCTGCTGGGAACACTCAGGGATCGCCTTCCCGGAGGGCACATCACCCTGGGTCAAAGCAGCTGGACCGCTCCCTCCCTCTCCCCCTCCTCAGGTAGGCTCACCCCCACATGCTCTTCCAATGGCCAAGGGAGAGGGGGAGCCCGGGTCTCAGGGAGCCTCTCCTGCATCCTCTTGGGACTCTCACCTCGTTCCTTCAACCCCCGCCGCCCCACCCCATTCTCTTCTTTGGATTTTCATGGCCACATCAAGAATGACAGGTCTGCCGAAGCCGGTTTGGCTCAGTGGATAGAGCATTGGCCTGTGGACTGAAAGGTCCCGGGTTCGGTTCTGGTCAGGGGCATGTATCTTGGTTGCAGGCACATCCCCAGTGGGGGGCGTGCAGGAGGCAGCTGATCGATGTCTCTCTCTCATGGATGTTTCTGACTCTCTGTCCCTCTCCCTTCCTCTCTGTGGAAAATCAATAAAATATATTTTTTAAAAAAAGAAAAAGAATGACAGGCCTTTTCAAAAGCAAGCAGAGGCCTCAGCAGCACTCAAGAGAGAGGCACGGGAAGGGGGTCCCTGATGAAAGCAGACCTGCACGCACCTTTGCAGAGGGGACTGGCAATCTAGATCAGTCAGTACCCACTTGTTTGCTAGAGAATTGGGGACTCGGGTGAGTGAAGGGGCCATCCTCTCTGCAGAGCGACCCCACTGCCCGGGGCGGTTGCCTGCACCCCAGGCCTCAGCCCCGCCCCACCCCGCCCGCCCAGGATGGAGGCCGCACCGAAGTAAAGGGAGGCCATGAATGATTCAGGAGCGGCCGGCCATTTGCCTGGGTCCGCCCTGTACACAGATGTGGAACCGAGGCCCTGTCTCAGGACGCTTCCTCACGTTGACGAAAACCATTCGTAACATTCAATCCCATTAGTGCGGGACCAGCACTTGGCATCCGTCAGCCTGATGACTCCCGCTGCCAGAGGGGATACCACGTTCCAGTGATAGTTAGCTCCCGGGGACGGTGGCTGCTGATAGAACGATCCCTCATTTTCTCTGCCGAGATGACTCTGTTCCATTAGCGGTGTCTTTCTGTAATCTGGCCTGTAAGTCAAACCTGCCACTGCCCGTGGCCGCGGGTTCTTTATTCGGTTTCTTGTTTAAAAACCATCCTGTTAGCGAGAGCTCCCTGGAGACATGGACAGAGAGAGGCAATCAGGGCCATTGATCAACGATCAGATCGGTCTGCTCCGGGATGGCCAGGCCCTGGCAGGTGAACGGGATGTTGTCAGGATAGTGTGGCTGATGCCACTCTGATGGCCCGGTGTGGGGAGAAGGAGCTGGCTTGGATCCGTGGCCAGTGGGTCAGCAGGCGGGCTGGGGTCTGCTGTCACCTAGCCCAGGTGGCCCCTGAAGTGCCCTCTGGTGCTCACGCTGGGATTCCTTCTTCTTCACCCTCCACCCAACACGTGACCGCGTTGTGGAGAGGCTCGGGTGCCTCTGATGGCCGCGTCTTGATCACCACGGCAGACGCCCAGCTCAGAGTGTGGACTGAACATTTGTTGACTTATCCTTACATTTATTGGGGTGATATTGGTTAATAACGTTATTTGTCCCGAGTGTACAATTCCATGAAACACTCTAGTGCAGTGGTTCTCAACCTTCCTAAGGCCGCGACCCTTGCATACAGTTCCTCATGGGGTGGTGACCCCCAACCATGAAATTTTGCTACTGTTATGCATCGTGATGTCAATATCTGCATTTTCCAATGGTCTTAGGCGACCCCTGTGAAAGGGTCGTTCGACCCCCAAAAGGGGTCGCGACCCACAGGTTGAGAACCGCTGCTCTAGTGTGTGTGTGTGTGTGTGTGTGTG
Source organism: Lasiurus cinereus (assembly GCA_011751065.1). Classification (NCBI taxonomy): domain Eukaryota; kingdom Metazoa; phylum Chordata; class Mammalia; order Chiroptera; family Vespertilionidae; genus Lasiurus; species Lasiurus cinereus. Next base: position 10,762 of record JAAGEH010000627.1, on the reverse strand, counting down.
TGTGCGCGCGCGCGCTCACCACTGGATGCTAGTCTCCTTCCGTCACCTGGATTTATCCCCGTTTCCCTTGCTGGCCCTCCTCCCACTCTCTTCCCCTCCGGTAACCACCACGCTGTGTCTGTGTCTGTGGTTTGTTTGTTGCTTCCTTTCTTATATCCCACAGAAGAGTGAAATCATGTTTCTTGTCCTTCTCTGTCTGACTTATTTCACGTAGCAAGATGCTCTCCATTCCATGGTCCCTGCAACATGGAGAGTGGGTGGCCTTTGCGGTCATTATGTCCGGGACTTTGTTTCCATGGCAAACACATGGGTCAGGGTCAGCCGAGGTGATGCTAGTGGGTCGTCCCCATCCACGAATCTCTTCATCTCTGAAGTATCGCGGTGTCGGAAGCGGCGTGTGTGCGGCCATTCGAGCCCTCTCCTGGGGGCTTCCTGTGTGTTCTGCTGCCCTCCGAGTGCCCTAGTGGCACCAAGAAGAGACGTAGACATCACGTTCCTCTCTGTCCCCCTCGGATAGACGTTTGGGGTTTTCAAAGATTGAAGTTGACTTGCATGTGCAACCTGAAGGAGAGCAGGGCCCTGGGTGGTGACAGTGGGGTCCAGGGCAGTTTGTACATGATGCTGCTGTGCACGGTTCCTGTTGTGCACGGTTCATGCTGTGCATGGTTCATTTTGTGCACAGTTCCTCTAGTGCGCGGTTCATGCTGTACACAGTTCCTGTTGTGTGTGGTTCATGCTGTGCACAGTTCCTGTTGTGCACGGTTCATGCTGTACACAGTTCCTGTTGTGCACGGTTCCTGTTGTGCATGGTTCATGCTGTGCACAGTTCCTCTAGTGCGTGGTTCATGCTGTACACAGTTCCTGTTGTGCATGCTTCATGCTGTGCATGGTTCCTGTTGTGCACGGTTCATGCTGTGCATGGTTCATGCTGTGCACGGTTCATGCTGTGCACGGTTCCTGTTGTGCGTGGTTCATTCTGTGCACAGTTCCTCTAGTGCGCGGTTCATGCTGTACACAGTTCCTGTTGTGCACGCTTCATGCTGTGCATGGTTCCTGTTGTGCACGGTTCATGCTGTGCATGGTTCCTGTTGTGCGTGGTTCATTCTGTGCACAGTTCCTCTTGTACATGGTTCATGCTGTGCACAGTTCCTCTTGTATACAGTTCATGCTATGCATGATTCATGCTGTGCAAGGTTCATGCTATGCACGGTTCATGCTGCTCACAGTTCGTGCTGCTCACAGTTCGTGCTGTTCACGGTTCATGCTGTTCACGGGTCATGCTGTGCATGGTTCATGCTGTGCACGGTTCATACTATGCACGGGTCATGCTGTGCATAATTAATGCTATGCATGGTTCCTATTGTGCACAGTTCATGCTGTGTACGGTCATGCTGTGCACGGTTCTTATTGTGCATGGTTCATGCTGTGTATGGCTCATGTTGTGCACGGTCCTTGTCCTTGATATTGACAGATGAGAGAAAGTCTCTGTACAAGGGGAGACCATCTTTAAACTTTTCTGATCCTGTATAAATATAATGGGGATCAAAGAGATGACATTTCTGCAAAGTTAAATTTGTGTGAATAATTTATACATTAACAGGCAAGATGTTTTATTTTTTCTATTACCATTTTTGTTTTATTTCTGGATCCGCCACTTGTACGTTAGATGGGATGTGTTCTCGTTAATTCATTATGTAGTTCACCTATGGACTCATTCATATGCTCACCCATTCATTCCTTCCCTCGGCATGTGTTCCTATGAGTAGCATGAACTCCTTTAGATCAATTAACAAAACCCTTACTAATTAATCTATCCATTAACCAACCCATCAATTAACTGATCTTATCTACACGTTTTTCTCCTCTCCCTGTGCTCCCTCCCTCCCTCCCCCTCCCTCCCTCCTTCCTTATTTCTGTTTCCTCCTCTCACAAAGACTCTTCCCTTGTCCAATCCTCGGTCAGCTCTTCCGAGCCTCTTCTCCAGGAGGCTCGCCCTTGGTCCCTGTGCTCCCCGGCCCTGAGGAGCTGAACCCCAGGCAGGGCGTAGGGCCAACTGGCATCTCCCCAAAGTGTGGAGAGAAGATCCTCCCTGGGGGTGCAGGCGATTACAGTGGTACCTGGAGATACGAGTTTAATTTGTTCCGTAACCTTGAGGTGTGGGAAACGATGAGATGCTTGAGTCTCGGTAAACTGGTGGGTCATGTGCAGCCGGCCGATCCGCGCAATGACTCCTATCTCAAATGTTGCTCGTATTTCAAAGCAAAAATTGCTCCCTCGACGGCTCGTATCTCAAAAATCTCGTATGTTAGGGCACTCGTATCTCGAGGTACCACTGTACTTAAGCGGGGGTACAGACGGAGGGCATTGCTCCCTGCGGCTCCCTGGGCCGGATGCCATCCGGCGCTGACTCTGCCCGTAGGGCCCAGCAAGTGGCCTGCAGACCCGGGAGCAGCCCCGGAAAGGCCTGTGTGCTTTCTTCCCGTGAAATGACCTCTGACGCCAGCGGAGAGGCTGTGTGCGGAGGCTGGAAACTGGATTCTTGCGGGCAACGAGCTTCAGAGCGCCGCCATCTCCTTCCACTGAGCATCTTCCTAAACACACGCCCACCGAACGCTGCTTGCTTCCCAGTGATACCTCTCGAGACACAAAGGTCGGAGCCATGGAATCCAGCTGCATCCTGGCCCCCTCTATCTGGGGAGGCCAGCCACCCACGCAGGGACCCCCACACACTCCGCGTGCAGGCAGCGGACGGGAGGGAGGCAGGGGTGTTTAAGAGGCGATCGATACCCTGCTGTGGAATTGTACATGCCCACGGCGTGCTCTGAGGTCCTGTCTCCCCAGCCTGGCTGGCTGCTCACCTCGAGGAGGTCGAGAGAGTGAGCACCTGCGATGCCAGAGCTGTGGGTGCAGGGACCCGATCATTCTCTTAGCGGGGAGGGGAGGGAGGTTCAGGACATGCCACCCCAGGTGCACTGTGGGCATGTTTTGAGCTGAAGGCAATTAAAAACAGCAGGCACGGGGCGAGCTCTCTGCCCCCGTCATTACCAACGCCTTGACAGAGGAGCCCTCATTCTGGGCGGGGAGGTCAGAGGCTGAGCGTCCGCCCGCACTCCCCTGCCACTCATTTCCCCTGGAACGCGGCCGCAGTGTCGCTGTCAGAGCTGCTGAGGCCATGCTGTCACCCAACGGGAAAGTAATCCCCAAGCCACGCTTCCACTGGAAAGCCATTTAATTGATGCTTGAAACTTGATTGTATTCAAATTTCCGCACTCACAGCCCTGCCCCCATCCCCGAGGCAGCTCCCGAACTAAGATGGACGTTCTTACCTTAAAAAACTGCCAATACGTCCCGGTGACCCGATCCGCGGGAACAATGTTCCCGACTCGGCGCAGGTTAAACGCCCTCCTGACCGCCCAGGTGAGTTATAGCGCGCGGCCCGGTTCACCCAAACAAATAGACTGCCGGCCGGGACCTGGTCGATTGCTTCCAAATGAATATCTCGGCGAGAAGCCATCCATCTCCAGCCTCCCCGAGACCCGCTGATCAGCCATAAATCCATTAGCGAGGAGGCCTCTCTCCTCTCTCTGCCACTTAGACCCGAGGAGGAGAATATTCATGCCGGAGCCCTGGGGTGGGGGGACGGCGGTGCCTGGGACGTGACTCAGGTGGGGCACATCCGCAGAGGGCAGCTGCCTTCACGCCCCGTCCTCATTCCATTATGATCTTTGCAATATTTATTGTGCAAACGAGCAGAAGCGTGTGCATGTTTATGGGAAACAATATGAGCAGGTGCGTGCAGGGAGGCCCGTGAGAGGACGGAGGAGACAGAGGCCAGGCAGAGGGGGACCACAGACATCCTGTATAATAAAAGCCTAATATGCAAATCGACCCAACAGAACGACCGGTCACTATGACGTGCACTGACCACCAGGGGGCACACGCTCAATGCAGGAGCTGCCCCAAGAAGGAGGTGACTGGCAGCAGTGATTGGGGGGTGGGGCTGGTGAGCAGGTGGTGCCAGGACACCAGCCAAGGAGGGTCCCAGTGGAGACCCCTCAATTGCCCCATCTGCCAGTCAACCCACAGATGGCCCTGATGGCCAGCCAGGCCTAGGGACTCTACCCTATATATTGAGAACAGTCTCTGAGATTGAAACATGAAAACCTGGCAAGGCTACTCTAACACTGGCTTGTACATTTTATGGTCGGCCCTGATGCTGACACTTATCACTGTGGGACAAAGCCAATCACTTAACCTCTCTCTGCTTCAGTGTTTCTACCCATAAGACGGGGAAATTGGTACCTCTGCCTCAGAAGGATCGTCTTATGTACTACTTTTTATAATCGGGGCAAAAAAACATAGCTGCCCACACAACAGCAAGGTGCCTTTCACCTGTATGAGAAGTATGGTCTCTGGTGCAGGCAGCGTCCCGGATTGTGAGAGGGATGTCTGACGGCTGGTTTAGGCCCGACCTCCCCCGTGGGGTCCCAGATTGTGAGAGAATGCGGGCCGGGCTGAGGGCACCCTCCTCACTACGGTGCATGAATTCCGTGCAATGGGCCTCTAGTGATCCTATGTAATAAAAGCCTAATATGCACACTGTCCCTTTGGGTGGTCATCAACCAGGAGACTGAGAGTTCATCCGCTCACTATGGTGCACTGACCACCGGGGGGGGCGGTGCTGAGTGTAGTGGGCATTGGCAATGCCGTGCTGGCAGCGGGTGGCAGTGGAGGTGCTGCTGGCCCTGATGGACCCCGATGAGAGTGGGGCCATGGTGGGGTGGTGAAGGAGGTGAGAGGGGGGCCTGACTGCCCTGCCGATCACCCCCACCCACAGACAGTGACCAGTGGTGGTGGCAGGGGGCAGGGCCGCTACCTGGCTCCCAGGTGCTGAGGGAACCGGGCAGGGGGCCTAACCCTGATCAATCACCCTGCAGGTGGGATGGTGGAGCAGGTGAGGGGTGGTGCCAGGCTACAGCAGGGTTCCAAGCTGGGGGCACAAGTGGGGGCCTTATTGCTGCAGGCCACCTCGAGGGACCCCACCCGTGCGTGAATGCATGCGCCAGCCCTCTAGTTTTCTGTAAACGTGGAGTCTCGGGCAGCAGGGCTCTGAGCGTTGCCCATTTTCACACCAGCCCTGACGGGGGCAGGGAGTCAGAATCCAATTCACAGTCCGTCGGGCTGTTTCCGAAGATGAAAGCCACACAGGCAGACCGTTCGGGGTGTGACCGATGTGAGTGTTCCTGGGACTCTGGGTTTCCGGGGACTGTCTAACTCAGAGGTGGCGGCCTCCTGAGGCTGCTGGGAGGGTGCTTGGGCAGAGATCATGGCCTTGTCTCGCCAGGAGCAGCCGTGAGTGTGTTCTTCTGAAATAGCAGGTGGGAGGCCGGGCTGCTCCCCGTGTGGACACTTCCCTCGGACACGAGGCCGGGGAGGGAGATGCTGCAGCTCCCATAGGGGGAGGGAGATCTGGTCAAAATTATTTCGTCTTTTCCAAAATGTTCAAGGTGAGGGTCACGTCCCACAGGCTGGGGTTCGGGTCCCAGCTCAGCCCCATGGTGTCAGGGGCACTGTGAAGGGAGACCTCCTGCCCTGAGACCCCGTTTCCTCCATTGTAACGTGGAAAGAATGCCCCTCCCTCCCGGGGGTTCTGCAGGATCCTGGCAGCCGATGGAGTGGCCCACCCAGGGCCGATGTGGCCCATGCTCCTTCGCGGTGTCCTCCCTCCCGCCTCCCAGACTCGGCGCTCAGTGACACTCCCCCCGGCAGGTGCAGGGGACCGAGCGGGTGGCAGCTGGTCCACAGCACGCGACGGGTGGCAGAGCGGAGAGAACGGGTGGTAGGTCACTCAGCTCTTTAAATGCTGCCGCCAGGTGGGGCAGACCTACTGTTGTTAGGGAAACAGTAAAAAAATATTAAATCCTTACTGTAGGAAAGAGTATCATTGAAATAATGAAATAAGTAGGCACCTTTGCTGGCTGGTGGGGCACAGAGGTTGAGCATCGACCGATGAACCAGGAGGTCACGGTTCCATTCCCATCAGGGCACCGGCCGGGTTGTGGGCTTGATTCCCAGTGGGCGGTGTGCAGGAGGCAGCGGGTCCATGGTTCTCTCATCGTCAGTGTTTCTCTCTCCCTCCCTCTCCTTTCCTCTCTGAAATCAATACAAATATTTTGAGAAAATAACGGGGCACCTTTAATATATAACACCCCCAATTTGGGGAGTCCTGAGCATCTGACCGAAGGGACAGTCTTGCACTTTCCAGATGCTGCGCCCGCCGCCACCGCGGCCTTGTTTACAGCAAGAGCCCTTATCTGTGGCCGAGACAAGTGCTATATTCCGAGGTAATTAATCTGGTAATTAGAAACGGAAATCGCACGCTCCTCGTCATGGCGGTGCCTGTGCTGGAGGAGAGAGCTGTGATCTCAGGGAAATGTGTGGAGGAAAAACGGAGAGAGGAGGCCATGTGCTCCCCAGTTATAACCAGCCGAGCCCTCCCGGCACGGGAAATCTCTGGTACCCCGAGTGCCTGGCTCTTTCTGAGCGACCGGCTTAGCTGCCTGCCTCTGAGAGGGAAGAGGAAAACGGATGCCGGGTATTTGTGTGGCTCTGTCTTTTTGAAACGACCGACTGTCATCTTTACTGCACTTGACCTCGGGGTCCCTTTGGGGGTGGAAAGAGACTCTTAGAGGAGGGGACCGGCCAGGGAGGGACTCGAGAGAGGGCGCCCCTCCCCTGAGGATGGAGGAGGCTGCCCGCGCTCCCATTCGCGCCCCCGTTTCTCCACTTTCTGCCTGAAGGAGCCATTGGTCTGGGCGGGACGCACAGACCTCGCCTCAGAGCGAGCATCTAAAGGGAGGCGTCCCACGGGCTCCTGGGTGACATCCGCGAGGTGAGCCCGTCTCCGGCTCTCCCGGCTTGGCCCCAGCCCGTTGGGGTGTTAGGAGGGGGGTCCCCATTTCCAGGTCCCGGGGAGTATGGCACAGTGAACACGCATAAGGCAGCCCTGAACGCGCAATCGGGACACAGAAAAGTGCGAGGGTCCGCCTTCAACCCCCCGTCACCTGCGTTCCTGGGGCGAGAGCCGTGTCTGCATCCATGTCACAGCGGTGCGACACCTGCAAGCCCCAGAGCAGGAGTGGCAGGCCGTGTGCCTTCCACGTGCGGTCCAGGCCTCGGCGCCCTCCGATGGGTTTAAGGCAGTGGTTCTCAACCTTCCTAAGGCCGCGACCCTTGCATACAGTTCCTCATGGGGTGGTGACCCCCAACCATGAAATGTTGCTGCTGTTATGCATCGTGATGTAAATATCTGCATTTTCCAGTGGTCTTAGGCGACCCCTGTGAAAGGGTCATTCGCCCCCCAAAGGGGTCGCGACCCACAGGTTGAGAACCGCTGGTTTAAGGACACAAAGCACGGTCTGCTGTGCAAGCCAGATCCCAACATGGAGCCCCGGTGCTGCCTGCGAGGCGTCGGTGGACCAGCACCATACACTCCAGGCCCACGTTCCCAGCTGCCAGCGCGCCTTTTCCCGGGGAAATCGTTACACGCACCCCGGATGAGGTCAGTGCTGGACGAGGCGGTTTTTCTGGGTCACGATGCAGAGCGTGACACCGATTTCCTGCTCGCCGCCTTCCCCGTGCCAAGCGGCGTTTCAAAGTTTTCCTCCACGGGGATCTTTAAGGAGAAAGGACCACATTTTGGATGGAAATATCCTTGTTTTCGTTTGACCGGAATAGCCTGGGCCCCAGCTGGCGGTGGCCAGGCCTGAAACCGTCTGGGGAGGAATGGAAATCATGGCCCGTCGTATGTTCTGTTCCGTCTGTGGTTGGTGTTCAGACCGCGGCACGGGCCTCGGTTTTTCATGCTCCAGGGACAGAAAGAGACAGCGTTGTGCCCGACCCCTGGACGCTGCCATTTTAATTCTCAAGTGATGTTCATGTGAAACAGCCAAGGTTCGGGTACCCTAAGGGGGAGACCCAGCACAGCTCGGGGTGCTGTTTGAAGAGCACATGCCCGCACGTCTCTTTTGAACTTGCCTCTAAGCCTCGGGGTGCACCCAGCCCAGCCTTGTGGTGAGTGAAGTCACGTTCAGGCCCTGAGCTCCTGGGGAGTTTAGGATGTCAGATTGGAGGGGTACCCCCTGCTAACTGCCCTGGAATCAGCTCCTGCTCCCCTGGGGTCTGCTGGGTGGATATCCCTCCAGCGGCCCTTTGTCCCCATGTCACAGCCAGCACCTGAGAGCTGAGCGGAGCTCCTAATGACAGCACGTCACAGCGTCCTGTCCACTATCACCGGGAAGCAGGTGCCAGTCATCCCTGGAACACAGACCACCGCCCATAATCCCATCGCCCCTCTCCCTCCCTGGCACCCCGTTTCTGAGGTGAGGGGGCTGCAGCCCAGCAAGGTCTCTGGTGACTTAACCGGGAGCACCTGGGGAGTTGGTTTCAGACTAGAAATGGATGCTCCAAACTTGACCCTAAATCCCGCATCATCCTTGACAGGCGCAGAAGCCAGCGCCCAGTTTCTTAAAGGGGATGATACGTGGGAGCCTGAGGCCTGGCTGTTCTCCTGAGACTTGGCCGGTGGGTGACTCGGTGTCTGCGAGCAGCGGCACGACTCAGCATTTCACACTCAGAGTGCAAAATGCGAGGCATCAGTTTAGCTAATGGGTTATTATCGTCCACTTACATATCTGTTTCTAATTATTTTATTCACAAAAATCATTGCTCCAACTAAATGGCATGAGATTCCTTTCGGTGGCGGCGATTTGCTGAGCAACCTGGACGGTGGATCTAATTAGTGTCACAACGATGCTGTTGAGGCCGGGGAAGGTGCTCATTGAGCTGTCCCTGGTCCCACTGTGTCTGCAGGAGGACAGGAGCTGTGTCTGCAGGGGGAGGGACAGGAGCTGTGTCTGCAGGGGGTGGGACAGGTGGGGAACTACCCAGAAGCCCTCTCTCTGGGGCATGTCATGGCCATGGTGAGGAGGAAAGACGACTTGAACTTGCAAAAGAAACGCTGCAAACTCTCTCACTCCTCATTTGTTCTCCTAAAAGTCCACTCCTGTTTCCTAAAGAAATCTATTTATTCTTCCCATAACATTATGCTTTTTCTTCCCATCCCTTTACCCTACTGTGTTAGGCCTATGAGCTTCAAATTGTAACCATCTCAACCTAGCCTGTTTGGCTCAGTAGATAGAGTGTCAATCTGCAGACTGAAGGGTCCCAGGTTCCATTCCGGTCAAGGGCACCTGCCCGGGTTTCGGGTCAATCCCCAGTAGGGAGTGTGCAGGAGGCAGCTGATCAATGATTCTCTCTCATCATTGATGTTTCTATCTCTCTCTCCCTCTTCCTTTCTCTCTGAAATTAATACAAATATATTTTAAAAAATTCTAACCATTACTTGGAGTTCCTCATCACGGAGTTCTCCCACAAAGCATGCACACACTTCCTCTCCTGTTAATTTACTGTGTGTGTGTGTGTGTGTGTGTGTGTGTGTGTGTGTGTGTTAAATCGGTTTAATTCACAGGCCTCAGGTGCAGAACCTAGGAGGGTAGAAAACATTTTTCCTCTCCAACACAGGCTTCTCTCTCTCTGCCCCAGGGCCTGAGCCTGGCCCAGCACTTGACCATGGGAATGTGGACTAACCTCTTCCTAACAGCTGTTCCCCAGAACATCCCTGATCAGCAGTCCCCTCAGAGCCCCCGCTCCTCCCCTTCCCCCAGTTCTTTCGAGCCTTGCTCACTCCTCCCTGTAAAGAAAGTGCCCGTCTCCCTGAACGTGGAGGCTTCTGCAGATCTCCTGGTGCGGGGTCTCCCCACCTGCGATAACGATGCTTCAGAACAAAGTCCCTCCTTCCCTGGGTTTGGACTTGCTGTGCGTGTTCAGCGACGAGAGGGACAGGACACAGGCTGGCCTGACGGCCACCTGGGGACTGGAGGGGCCCTGTGGGAACCCCGCCTCCTGCCACTCATCTGGACGTTACTGTGGTCGCTGCGAGCAGCCCGCTGCGGCCGGTGAGTTGAATTGTGCTTAAAAGAACCAGGAAGCCTCAAAACAACCCCGAATCTAGTCAAACAAGGTGAGCATAATGTTCAATTACGCCCTGCCGTCTCACGCTGCAGAAATCGGGCCCGTGCTGACTCGAATCTGCAAGAGGTCCGCGTTCGTGCTTCATTAATGCGACAGCCTCAGCCGCCGCCAACCGCGGGAACAAACAGGACAGGGCCTGCGTGGGCACCTCCGCGCCCGACACGCGGGCAAGGCCCCTCTCAGCCACTCTGATCTCCTGTTAATTCCAGGGAAGGGCAGTTCGGATCTTCTGTTTCTTCTCACTTTACGCTCGGGAGCCTTCTCTGGGTTTGAACACACACACACACACACACACACACACACACACACACAGCGGTTTGTGAATACATCTTCCCGATTTACATCTTCAGGCTGAAGAGGCCTGTGATCCCAGCCTGGCACAGAATTAGGGAAATGATGGACATCGGCCCTTTTTCTGGCCTCTGGGCCATAGCTGAGCACCCCACGGCGCCCCCCACAGTGTGGCCGGCAGCACCAACCCCCTGCTGGGGTCTCCCCGGCCACCCACCCACCGCAGAGCTCCAGCAGAGCGTCCGATTTCCTGCGGGGTTGGAGGGAACAGACGCGGCAGACAGGCGCGTGAGGCAGGCTGTCCATTTCCCGGGCACAAACCTTCATTCACCAACCCAGTACGACCCGAGGGTACCGCTGGCCTGATCGCTGCCCCCCC
>JAAGEH010000626.1:0-10133 GCA_011751065.1 Lasiurus cinereus | reverse complement strand
TTTCTTTCTCTCTTTCTTTGTTTCTCTCTTTCTTTGTTTCATTCTGTCTTTCTTTCTCTCTCTTTCTTTCTGTCTTTTACACTTTCTTTTTCTCTCTCTCTTTCTTTCATTCTGTCTTTCTCTCTCTTTCTCTCTTTCTTTCTCTCTTTCTTTCTATCTTTTTCTCTTTCTCTCTTTCTTGCCTTCTTTCTTTCTCTCTTTCTTTCTCTTTCTTTCTTGCTTTCATTTTATCTTTTTTCTTTTTATCTCTCTCTCTTTCTTTTTGGCTTTCTTTCTTTCTTTCTTTCTTTCTCTCTCTCTCTTTATCTTTCTCTCTCTTTCTTTCTTTCTCTCTCTTTTTCTCTCTTTCTAGCTTTCTTTCTATCTTTTTCTCTCCTTCCCCCCTCTTGCCTTCTTTCTCTCTCTTTCTTTCTTTCTCTCTTTTTTCCCTTACTGTGTTTCTCTCTTCTTAATTTCTTTCTTTCTTTCTTTCTATCTTTCTCTCTCTCTTTCTCTTTTTCGTTCTGTCTATCTCTTTTTATCTTTTTTTCTTTCTATCTCTCTTTCTCTCTCTTTCTTTCTTTCTTTCTCTCTCTTTCTCTCTCTCTCTTTCTTTCTTTCTCTCTCTTTTTCTCTCTTTCTTGCCTTCTCTCTTTCTTTCTCTCTCTCTTTCTTTCTTTCTTTCTTTCTGTCTTGCTTTCTTGCTGTCTAATTTTCTTTCTTTCTTTCTTTCTTTCTTTCTCTCTTTCTCGCCTTCTTTCTCTCTTTCTCTCTTTCTTGCCTTCTTTCTTTCTCTCTTTCTTTCTCTTTCTTTCTTTCTTTCATTTTATCTTTCTTTCTATCTCTCTCTCTTTTTGTCTTTCTCTTTCTTTCTTTCTTTCTTTCTGTCTTTCTCTGTCTTTCATTCTCTCTTTCTCTCTCCTCTTCTTTCTGTCTTTCTTTCTCTCTCTCTTTCTCTCTTTCATTCTGTCTATCTCTTTTTTCTTTTTTTCTTTCTTTCCCTCTATCTATCTTTCTTTCTCTCTCTCTTTCTCTCTCTCTCTTTCTTTCTCTCTCTCTCTCTTTCTTTGTGTCTTTTTCTTTCTTTCTCTCTCTCAGTGTTTCTTTCTCTCTTTCTTTCTTTCTTTCTCTCTTTTTTCTTTCTCTCTTTCTTCCTTTTTTTTTCTTTCTTTCTCTCTCTTTCTTTCTTACTTTCTCTCTCTCTTTCTTTCTTTATCTCTCCTTCTCTCTATCTTTTTTTCTTTCTCTCTTTCTCTCTCTCTTTTTCTTTCTTTCTTTCTTTCTTTCCTTCTGTATCTTTTTCTTTCTCTCTTTCTTTCTCTCTTTCTCTCTGTCTTTCTTTCTATCTTTTTTCTCTCTTTCTCTCTTTATCACCTTTTTTTCTTCCTTTCTCTCTCTCTTTCTTTCTTTCGTTTTATCTATTTTTCTTTCTCTCTTTATTTCTCTCTCTTTTTCTTTCTCTCTCTCTTTCTTTCTCTCCTTTTCTCTCTTTCTCTATCTTTCTCTTTCTCTTTCTTTCTTTCTTTCTTTCTCTCTTTCTCTCTCTTTCTTTCTTTCTTTCTTTCTGTCTTTCTCTCTGTTTCTTTCTTCTTTCTCTCTTTCTTTCTGTCTTTCTCTCTCTTTCTTTCTTTCTTTCTTTCTTTCTTTCTTTCTCTCTCTCTTTCTCTCTTTCTCGCCTTCTTTCTTTCTCTCTCTTTCTTTCTCTCTCTTTTTCTCTTTCTTTCTTTTTCTCTTTCTTTCTTTCTCTCTCTCTTTCTTTCTCTCTTTCTTTCTTTCTTTCTTTCTTTCTTTCTTTCTTTCTCTCTTTCTGTCTATACCCAGGTCCTGCACTCAGGAACTCCATGGAGCCCCTCTGGTGGCATCAGTGGGTACTGTGCAGGGGGCCATTACTGAGGTAGCCAGTCCATACAGCGAGGTGCCCAGTACCACAAGAAGCATCATGCTCACGAGAGGCTGTCTAACTGATGCACGCCGTATGCTGCCGGCCGCCATTACTGAAACCTTCTGTACAGCAGGGGTCCCGGCTAACGAGGCGGCCAGTATGCAGCATGAAACCTTTACCCTGGCAGGCAGGCAGCTCAGGTTGCGTCTACTGAGGCTGGCAGGAGGATTGTGGCCGCCATTCTGGAGGCAGGCAGTTATACGGAGCCCCCTCGTGTGCGTCCCTGGGTACTATGCAGGCGGCCATTATTGAGGCAGCCAGTCCGTACAGCCAGGTGCCAAGTACTGTGAGACTCGTCTTGCTAGCGAGAGGCAGGCTTAAGTGACGCAAGCTGTCAGCTGCCGGCCGCCATTACTGAGACCGTCCCTAATGCGGGGGGCACCGGCTAACGAGGCAGCCAGTACGGGTCACGGGGCCTTTACCCTGGCAGGCAGGCAGGTGCAGGCCGCCTCTACCGAGGCTGGAAGTGATTTCTGTTCGCTGTCCTCAAGTGAGGCAGTTATACAGAGCCCTCTCTTGTGGTGACCATGGGTATCGTGTAGGCGGCCATTATTCAGGCAGCCAGTCCATACAGCGAGGGGCTGAGTAACCCGAGACGCAGCGTTCTCTCGAGAGGCCGGCTTAAGTGACGCACGCCTTAAGCTGCCGGCCGCCATTACCGAGAACCTCCATACTGTCGAGGCCCCGCTCGCGAGGCAGCCAGAACCTGGCTCGTAGCCTCCACCCTGGCAGGCAGACAGGCAGCTGCAGGCCGCCTCTTCTGAGGAAACCAGGAAGTTGGAGGTTGCCATTCTCGAGGCAGGCAGTTATATGGATGCCTCTCGTTTTGCGTCAGTGGGTACTAGGCAGACGGGCATTATCGAGGCAGCCGGTTCATGTAGTAAGGTGCTTTTTGTTCCGCAAGAGTCCGGCTTAAGTGACGCAGCCGTACGCTGCAAGCCGCAGTTACCGAGACCTTCTGTACTTCGGGTCGCCTCTACTGCGGCTGGCAGAGAGTTGGAGGCCGCCGTCCTGGAGGCAGGCAGTTATACGGAGCCCCCTCAGCTTGCAGCCTTTGGTACCGTGCAGGCGGCCATTATTGAGGCACAGGTGCCATTATTGAGGCTGCCAATCCGGAAAGCAAGGTGCTGGAGTATTCCGAGAAGCACTGTTCTTTCCAGAGGCCGCCATAATCTCCTCATGAAACAGGCAGGACGTGACAGGTCTCCTTTACTAAGGTTACTTGTCATTAGTTTACAAGTTACTAGGATACTGGTTACTAGTTACCTGATGACCAGGTAACTGGTTACTGGTTAACTGGTTGCCAGGTTACTAGTTGCCTGGTTACAAGGTACTTGGTGACTAGGTACCAGTTTATTCTTGTGGGCATTCAAGAAATAGCACCATGTGCTTCTGTCCGTGGTGCTGAAATTCCAGATAATGCCCTGTGAACATCACACATAATTCTACCCCCCAACAAGCGAAAAAACAGAAATGTAAAAGAAATAAAAGCCCTCAAAATCATGGAGTCAGTCCAGGGTGGGAATCATTCCTTCCCTGAATGTACTGATGTCACTGGTCTGGATTTTAGAATCCTTCCTGCCCCAGCCCTGCTAAGAGGGTCCGTGGCTGCTGCAATGACATTGAGAACCTGTCCATTCATTATCTCAGTCAGTACCCTAGAGGCTGCCATTATTGAAGCCACCAGTAACAGGAAGGCACAGTTAACAAGACAGACGGTGTGGACAGTTCTCCTTTACGAAGCCAGTATGTTGGAGGCCGCTAAAATTGTGGCAATGGGAACCTTGCAGCCGCCATTATTGAGGCAGCCAGTCAGTACAGCCAGGTGTGGAGTACTTTGAGACTCAGTGTCCTCGTGAGATGCCGCCATTATGGAGACCTTCCATAAGGCGGAGGCCCCCACTAAGGAGACAGCCAGTATGGGGCCGTGTCCTTTAACCTGGCTGGCAGGAATCTGCAGACTGCCTCTACAGAGCAAGCCACCAGGTTGGGGGCCGCCATCCTAGAGGCAAGCAGTTATGCAGAGCCAGTTTGGGTTGTGGTAGTGGGTACCATGCAAGCCGCCATTATTGAGTCAGCCGGTCCTTACAGCGAGGTGCTGAGTACCGCCAGAGGAATTGGGGTCAGGAGAGGCCACCTTAACTGATGCATGTCATACGCTGCAAGATGCCATCATTCAGACCTTCCGTATTGCAGAGACCCCACTAATGAGGCAGCCAGTATCAGCACGGGGACTTCCCTAGCAATTTTTTGTCTTTCTGAATCAGAAATCTATTACTGCATCAGTCACAACCCGGAGATCCAACACAGATGCTTTGCTTCCTTCTAATTGCCACAGCTGAGGAAGATTGAATGAATCTCCCAGTTACACCGTAAGTTGCAAAAGAATTCCCTCCCATATCACAACTGCACTGATGTGATGAGACTTATAGTGGCTTTCAGCCTATCACAGTCTCATATTTTCTCTATACATTCCTGACTTTCATACTTTTGAAGCTTACAAGCCAGTCATTCTGCAGAATGTCCCCAAAACTGGCCATTAGCATTTCAGGATGTGCATTTTTTGAAGGGATTTGAAGGGGTATTGAGAGGATGTTTTAAAAAAGAAAGACTGCAAAATGTCATGAACATTCTTCTTGATTCTTTGGTTCCACACAAAGGTATACATATCCTCAGAGTTCTGGAAACAGTAGGCATTATAGCTCAAACTCCTCTGGAACAACCACTGCAGCTCTCACAGGCTCTTAAATACTTCCTTGCTGACCATTCAGAGTGCAGAGACTTAATACATGAATCACTCAGTAGAAAAATCAGAAAGGATAGTGGCTGCCCTTGCTTTATTTTAAAAACAAGCCTCAAACAGACCAAGTTTTTTTGTAGGGTAATAAATGGAAGTTGAACATAACTCAAGCTATAATAAACACATCTTTAATGAGCAGCCATGGAGTTCAATACCCAAACATAATTGGAAAACCACCCCCACGTTTCAAAAATGAAAATTAGTATATTTCACAAGCATAGAAATGATAAAAAACTAAGAGGAACAGAGGAAATATGTGTTTAAAACACACACATGGAAATTATATAAGTAAAAATCTGAGCATATCCTGAGGCTGAACAGCAGCATTCTGGAGCACACGACTGTGTCAGTTTACCTGAGCTGTGCAAGTCCCATCTTACAGTCTCTGTATAAGCACACCCAAGGTGTTGAGGCTTGGTCTGTCAGCAATCAATGTGCTAAAGTATAAAGAGGAGGAGTTTGTCCTAGCAAGTGTTGCTGGGCTGGAAGAACAAGTGTCCTGTATCCCAAAGGGTCCGAATTTGAGTCCAAGTCAGCCCTTTTGTGCGAAAAATTGATCCTCTGCTGCCCTCCTGTGGGCATCAAAGGAAAAACATGCGGAGTATCGGGCCAAGGTGCAGAATTTACAACTAAAGTCCTGTAACACGACCAAAAATTCTACCCAGAAAAAAAAAACAAACACAAAATCTTCGATGCTGTCCATGGCGGAAATCATTCCGTCCCTGGATCCTTTGAAGTCACGGCTCTGGGTTCCTCAACTCTTCCCATCCCAGCCCTGCAAAGGGAGGCTTTTGAGGCTGCTGCACTGAGGTTCCTTTAAGGTGACCCACCGCCCTGCCTAATGTTCCTTAGCGCCTCTTTTAACTAGAGAGGAGTGAGCGAGTGAGTGTATATCTGGCAAGCCAATGCTTTAACCAGTGAGCAACACCAGCTACGGATTCTATTCACTTTTAAAAATATAAATCATGCCAAAATCGGTTTGTCTCAGTGGAGAGAGTGTCAGCCTGCAGACTGAAAGGTCCCAGGTTCGATTCCAGTCAAGGGCATGTATCCTGGTTGCGAGCCCATTCCCTGTAGGAGGCGTGCAGGAGGTGGCTGATCGATGTCTCTCTCTCATCGATGTTTCTAATTCTCTATCCCTCTCCCTTCCTCTCGGTAAAAAATCAATAAAATATATTTAAAAAAATAAAAATATAAATCGGAGTGGCAGTCAAGGGTCAGAGGTCAAGGCTAGGGCTGAGCCTAGAGCTGTGGTTGCTGTTAGGGTTTTAGAGTAAGGGTGAGAGTAAAAGGTCAGCAGGGTCTGGGTCATGGCCAGGGTTAGAGGTGGAAACAGTAAATTTGCTTTGGAAATGCTGAATTTGAATGTATTTCAGCAGCATCAAAATGAGTCGCCCTTTCCAGTATCTTAAAAAATCCAAAATTGCTTTATATATTTCAAGTTACTTCTGTGGCATTAGGTTATTAAGATTGAGTACTTTTGTGTTCTAGAATAAAATAGTTGTAAACACATTTTTTTCTGAATAAAAGATTCCATTTAATACTTTGGTTTTGAAGCCCATTGGTTTTGAAACCTGTTCTTGTATCACATAGGGATTTGCTCAATACTTAGGCCTGTCTCTTTCAGAATGAAAGCTAAACTAATTCTGTAGAAATGTGCTAAGAGCAAGCATCCTTTATTTAGTAATTTTGAGAATATAATCATAGAGCATACTTATACATTGGTTTTGGGAATACACATTTATATTTTTTCTTGAAATCACTTAATATTATACTGTATATATCTGTGGATCTATGTATTTATTATGTTAGTCCTTAAGGGACGCTGTCAGCCAATTCCTGCGCGAAAATAATCCTCTGCTGCCCTCCTGTGGCCATTCAAGGAATAACACACTGTGCCTCTGTCCATGATGCTGCAATTCCAGATAAAGCCCCTTAAGCACGACTAAAATTTCTACCCAGAAAAAATACCCCCATGCCTTATGCTGCAGGCTACCATTACTGTGATTTTTCCATACTGCGGGGGGTCCCCGTTAACGAGGCCGCCAGTAACGGGCACGAGACCTTTACCCTGGCAGGCAGGCAGCTGCAGGCCGCCTCTACGGTGGCTGGCAGGGTGTTGGCGGCCACGGTCCTAGAAGCAGGCAGTTATACTGAGCCTGCTCGTGTTGCGGCCCTGGTACTGTGCAGGCGGCCATTATTGAGGCAGCCAGTGTGTACAGCGAGGTGCTGCGTCCCGCGAGACGCAGCGTGCCCGCCAGAGGCCGGCTTAAGTGATGCATGCCGTACGCTGCCGGCCGCCATTACTGAGACCTTTCGTACGGCGGGGGCCCCTGGTTAACGAGGCAGCCAGTACGGGGCACGGGGCCTTTACCCTGGCAGGCACGCAGGTGCAGGCCGCCTCTACTGAAGCTGGCAGGGGTTGGGGGCTGCTGGCTTGGAGGCAGGCAGTTAAAAGGAGCCTCCTCGAGTTATGTCAGTGGGTATCGTGCAGGTGGCCATTATGAAGTGAGCCAGTCTGTACAGCGAGGTGCTGAGAATCGCGAGACTCAATGTGCTCCGGAGAGGCCGGCTTAAGTGATGCAGGCTGTACGCTGCCGGCCGCCATTATCGAAACCTTCTGTACAGCGGGGGCCCTGGCTAACGAGGCAGCCAGTACGGGGCACGGGGCCTTTACCCTGGCAGGCAGGCAGGTGCAGGCTGCCTCTACCGAGGCTGGCAGGGGTTGGCGGCCGCGGTCCCTGAGGCAGGCAGTTATATGGAGCCCTCTCGGTGTGCGTCCTTTAGTATCGTGCAGGCGGCCATTCTTGAGGCAACCAGTCCGTACAGCGAGGTACTGAGTCCCGCGCGAGGCAGCGTGCTTGTGAGAGGTCTGCTTTAGTGACGCACACCGTACACTGCCAGCCGCCATTACCGAGATATTCCGTATGGAGTGAGGCCCCGGCTACGAGGCAGCCAGTATGGTGCACAGGGCCTTTACCCTTTTAATCAGGCAGCTGCAGGACGCCTCTACTGTGGCTGGCAGGGGGTTGGCGGCCGTGGTCCTAGAGGCAGGCAGTTAGACAGAGCCCTCTCGTGTTGTGGCCCTGGGTACTGTGCAGGCGGCCATTATTGAGGCAGCCAGTCCGTACAGTGAGGCGACAAGTACTGCGAGACTCAGTGTGCGCCCGAGAGGCCGGCTTACGTGATGCATGCAGTACCCTGTCGGCCGCCATTACCGAAAACCTCCGTACGGCAGGGGACCCGCTAACGAGGCAGGCAGGTTGGGGCACAAGGCCGTAAGCCTGGCAGGCAGGCAGCTGCAGGCCGCCTCTACTGAGACTGGCAGGGATTCTCGGGCGCGGTCCTCGAGGCAGGCAGTTATACAGAGCCCCCTCTCGTTGCTTCAGTGGGGACTATGCAGGCGGCCATTATCAAGGCAGTCAGTCCGTACAGCGAGGAGCTTTTTGTATCACGAGACTCAATGGCCTCACGAGAGTCTGGCTTAAGTGACGCACGCCGTAAGCTGCCAGCTGCCAGCTGCCATTACCAAGACCTTCTGTACAGCGGGGGGGGGGGGGGGGTGTCCCGGCTAACGAGGCAGCCAGTACAGGGCACGGGGCCTTTACCCTGGCAGGCAGGCAGGTGCAGGCCGCCTCTACTGAGACTGGCAGGGTGTTGGAGGCTGTCGTCCTCGAGTCAGGCTTTTTAGGGAGGTCCCTCAGGCTGTGGCCCTGGGTACTGGGCAGGCGGCCATCATGGAGGCAGCCAGTCCGTACAGCGAGGTGCTGAGAATCGCAAGAGGCAGCCCGCTTAAGTGACGTATGCCGTATGCTGCCGGCGGCCATTACTGAGACCTTCTGTATTGTAGACGGCCTGCTAATGAGGCAGCCAGTATGGGGCATGGAACCTTTTCCATGGCAGGAAAGTGCAGGCCGCCTCTACTGAGACTGGCAGGGGGTTGGCGGCCCCTGTCCTCGGGACAGGCAGTTATAAAAAGCCCTCTGAGGTTGCGGCCGTGGGTACCGTACAGGTGGCCATTATTGAGGCAGCCAGTCCGTACAGCGAGGTGCTGAGTACCGCGAGATTTAAAGTGCTCATGAGAGGCCTGCTTAAGTGATGCACGCTGGACCCTGCCGGCTGCCATTATCGAAACCTTGCGTACAGCGGGGCCCCGGCTTAAGGGGCAGCCAGCCCGGGACCTTTACCCTAGCAAGCAGGCAGCCGCAGGCCGCCTCTACTCAGGCTGGCAGGGGTTTGGAGGTGGCCATTCCAGAGGCGGGCAGTTATACGGAGCCCCATCTGGTTGCAGCCTTGGGTACTGTGCAGGCAGCCATTATTGAGTCTACCAGTCCGTACAGCGAAGTGCTTTTGTACCGTGAGACGCAGCGTGCTCGGGAGAGGCCGGCTTAAGTGATTTACGCCGTACAGTGCCGGCCGCCATTACCATGACCTTCCGTACGGCTGGGGCCCCGGCTTAAGAGGCAGCCAGTACGGGGCACGGGGCCTTTCCCCTGGCAGGCAGGCAGGTGCAGGCCGCCTCTACTGAGACTGGCAGGAATTCTCGGCTGCTGTCTTCAAGGCAGGCAGTTATATGGAGCCCTCTCAGATTACGGCCGTGGGAATCATGCAGGCGGCCATCATGGAGGCAGCCAGTCCGTACAGCGAGGTGCTGAGTACCGCAAGAGGCAACGTGCTTGCGAGAGGCCGGCTTAAGTGACACATGCCGTATGCTTCTAGCCGCCATTACTGAGAACTTCCGTACTGCAGAGGCCCCGGCTAACGAGGCAGCCAGTACGGTGCACGGGCCTTTACCCTTTTAATCAGGCAGGTGCAGGCCGCTTCTACTTAGGCTGGCAGGGGGTTGGAGGCTGCCGACCTTGAGGGCGGTAGTTATATGGAGACCCATCTGGTTGCGGCTGTGGGTATCATGCAGGAGGCCATTACTGAGTCTGACAGTCCGTACAATGAGGTGCCCAGTACTGCGAGAAGCAAAGTGCTCGCAAGAGTCCGGCTTAAGTGACGTATGCCATAAACTGCCGGCCGCCATTAATGAGACTTTCCGTACAGTGGGTCCCCGGCTAATGAGGCAGCCAGTACGGGGCATGGGGCCTTTACACTGGCAGGCAGGCAGCTGCAGGTCGCCTCTCTTGAGGCTGGCAGGGGTTGGGGGCTGCTGGCTTGGAGGCAGGCAGTTATAAGGAGCCCCATCGGGTTATGTCAGTGGGTATCCTGCTGGTGGCCATTATGAAGTGAGCCAGTCCGTACAGCGAGGTGCTGAGAATCGCGAGACTCAATGTGCTCGCGAGATGCAGGCTTAAGTGATGCACGCCATACGCTGCCGGCCGCCATTACTGAGAACTTCCATAGGACAGGGGGCCCCGGTTAACGAGGCAGCCAGTACGGGGCACGGGGCCTTTCCCCTGGCAGGCA
>JAAGEH010000625.1:0-25228 GCA_011751065.1 Lasiurus cinereus | reverse complement strand
ACCCTAACCCTGACCCTGACCCTGACCCTGACCCTGACCCTGACCCTGACCCTGACCCTGACCCTGACCCTGACCCTGACCCTGACCCTAACCCTAACCCGACCCTGACCCTGACCCTGACCCTGACCCTGACCCTGACCCTGACCCTGACCCTGACCCTGACCCTGACCCTGACCCTGACCCTGACCCTGACCCTAACCCTGTAGCCAACAAGCCAATAAACAGGAAGCTAGTATCCAACTAACTACTGACCAGGAAACCAGTAACCAAGCAACTAGCAACCAACTAACCAGCAACCATTAACCAGGTAAGTAGTAAGCAGGTAACCATTAACCAAGTAACCAGTAATCAGGTCACTGGTAACCAGCAAACCAGCAACCAAGTAACTAGTAATGAGGCCACTGACAACCAGCTAACCAGTGACCGGGTAACTAGTAAACAGCTAAATGGCAACCATCCAAACAGTAACTAAGTAACCAATAAGCAGGTAACTATCAATTAAGCAGCTACTGACCAGGTAACCAGTAACCAAGTAACCAATAAACAGGTAACTAGCACTCAACTAACTAATGACCAGGTAACTAGCAACCAACCTAACAGAAACCAGGTAAATAGTAAACAGCCAACCAGTAACCAACTAACCAGTAAAAAGGCAACTGCTAACCCACTCACTACTTACCAGGTAACTAGCAACCAGCAAAGTACCAACCAACCAACTAACCAGTAACCAGGTAACTTGCAACCAACTAACCAGTAACCAACTAACTAGTAATGCAGTAACCAGTGAACAACAGACCAGCATCCAGGTAACCAGTAACCAACTAACTAGAAAACAGGTAACTAGCAATCAGGCATCCAGAAACCAGATAACCAGAAAGTGACTAAGCAGTCACCAAATAACTAGTATCTAGCTAAGTAGTAACCGTAAATCTGGTAAACAGATATCTGGTAACCACCTAAGCACAAAGCAGGGCATCATCAAACAGGAAACTAGTAACTAGCTTACCTACAACCAAGTACCTGGGAACCAGCCACCTAGCAATCAAGCAACAGTAACCCAAGTTACTGGAAACCAGGCCAATGCATACTACTAAACAAGTAATAAGCATCTAACTAAATAACAGGCACACATGCACCAAGTACCTGTTCACCGGGCACATACTCGCAACATAAGCAATCAACAGCCAGGCAGTCACCAGGCTGCCAGGTAGCAGGCATCTAGAAACCAGGCACCTAGAAAGTAAACAGCACTGAAGCAATAACCAAGAAAATTGCCATATAACTACTCAACGCCTACCTTCGTACCAAGCAACAAGTAACCATCAAACTGCAAGCAACTAATTACTAACCAACTAACTAGTCAACATTTAAGCAGTCACCAAATAAATGTGAAGCCAAGCAGAACCTACGCATCCATTCAACAGGCACACATTCACCAACTAAGCAGTGACCACGCAGGCAATCACCAACTCGTAACCAACTCTACAGTCACCACTGCAGTACTTACCAGGCAAGCAGTCACAAGCTTTGCAGGCAGCAATTATCAGGTTAGCATTGACAATATAATAGTTATTAGCTAACTGCTCACAACCTTTACAATCTGGAACTCACCAGCAAGTAGCTGCACACCAGGTAACTAGCCACCAGGTAAGCACCCACCCTCCAAACATTTCTGAAGCAGCCACCAAACACCTGAGTCGTCACATCTATCCACTCACCCACCTCCTGGCTAATAGCAGAGTAGCTAGTGGCCAACTCCTTACCGGCTCACTGGTCACCAGTGGACCCTGCACCCATCTACATGAGAAGCATTCACACACAATTAGTGACCGAGATCCCACCTACTTACTTAACTACCCATTAAGTCAGCCCCACCTACACATTGCTACCCTGACAGATAATCGCTGCCAGGCTGTCGTGGAACAAATATCTGCACACTGGCTAACTGGTAAGCAACAAAGCCAGAGCGACAGCCAGAGGATAAAGCCCACACAACCACCCACACCATAATAGCCTCCACATACCCTCTCCCCTCCCCCTCCCTTCCTCTTCCTACCACCCATTCTCGATTTTCCTATGTTCTTTCCTTCTCTTCTCCCTCTCCTTCCCCCCTGCCTCTCGCCCCTTCTCCTTTTCTCCAGTCTGGCTTCCTGACTTCCCGTCTCCCACCTCCTCCCCTCTAAGTAAAAGATATCTAACCTGAATGGGGCAAAAAGCGTTAGCAAAAAGCAGCAAAGCAACAAACACGTAAACACAGGACCCCTGGTCCAGCACACATCTAAACGAACAAAGCATACGGCAAAAGCAAAAAAAGGAAACGGAAGAGCACCAATAGCAGCGCAGATGCCTTGCACATGTGACCTTTCACATATCAAGGAACAGTGTCAGCCAGCCTGAGAAACCTAAGCACACAAGCAAACACAGAAACCGAAGGAACACAGCACACCAATGGTGGTCAGGAAAAAATGCAGGAAAGTCGAAAAAAAGAGAGTGAGGACACTCATTCACACAAGGTGTTCTGCAGAGCACCACCAAAGAAAAGAAAATCATTCTCGAGCCATGGATGAAAAAGGGGAAATGATTTCCAGAGCAGCATCGCACACACATAAATGCGTCATGAACAACCCTGTGGGTGCCGGCAGCAAACGTGTGCAAGGAGGCAAACAGACAATGAATCACAATCCACACAGGGAAAGAAAGAGCATCCTGCAAAGCGCTGCAGGCGCACCTTCTGCTTTCTCAACTACACCTGACACAAAATAAAACCACCCACATCCACCTGACCTGCACGCAACTGCACACAAGCATACCAGGCTATCACTGAGATGGGAGGCAGGCGAATACAATGCGACATCACTAGCCAAGCAGGCAGCCCACAACCACTTGCCGGTACCACCCTCTGAACTGAAAACACATGCTGCAATGCACACCACAAGCAGGGAAATCCAGGCCACAGCATACATGACACACCCACTTTTGGGAAGCTTGCAAGGCCTCTCCTGCAGGGAGGCTAGAAGAAAGGCCTTGAAAAGGGTCTTTCACTAACAGTCTCCCTGGAAGCTGGGTCACTTATGAACACAGTGCCCTAAGCCTAGGGGTCAGGCAAGGTTATGTGGTTAAGAAGCTATGAAACAGATTAGATGTCCCTGAGGAAGAACTGTACATACAGGAAAGGTGCGTCAAGCACATGATCAAAAGTAAACTTTTGGAAAGAATGATGAATGCTTGGCTATGTGCCCAGGCTCATGTCTGGCTGTGATCTCAGAAACAATAACCTATAAATACATTAGTGGTTCTTAATAGACTTACCTTCAGCAGCATCCCTGTCATTGGTCCTCCCGATCCCCGCTTCCTGTCTCTTCTTTTTCTAGTCGTCTCCTCTTACTGTCAGGTAACCCTGCCCCTGTCGGAGCGGGTCTCCGACAGGTGGCGCCCGGAACAGGGACCTGAAAGTACTAGAGGGTCGACCTGGCACAAGATCGCATGCATTAAGTGATTACGTTTGTACGTGAGTATTTGTGGTTGCCGGCATTGATACTGAGTAAATCAGGAGTAGGAAACATGGGGCAAAGTAATAGCTCTGAACTTCTTGTACAGGAGTTGGGTAACTCTTTGTCAATGCATGCCATTAATGTAGATTCTAAGTAACTTTCAAATTTTCTTGTATTTGTAAGACAGGTGTGCCCTTGGTTTCCAGAGTGAGGCACTATTAGTATTGAAACATGGAGGAAGGTAGGATAAAGGATTCAGGGTCATTTTCAAGCTCATGGACCAGAGGCCGTGCATGTTGACGCTTTTTGTTTGTGGTCTCTTATTAAATATTGTATAGTAACTGATAGCGAGGCAGATAAGTGGAGAAAAGTAGCTGCTTATGGGACACTTACTCGGCTCCGATCTGCAACAAAGTTGTCTCCTCCAAATTGTCCCTTACCGCCTGTTCCCACATCAAGTACTTCTATGCCTCCAAACTATGAAGAGCCCACAGTGCTCTCTGCCCCTGAGAGGGCTCCTATGGATCAGTGAGCTCAGACAGGTAATGCTGTCACTAAGGTCTGTCAAACAGACTCATCAAGGGGTTTTAAAAGCTCTTCAGAAGGTACCAGAAAGTAAACCTAAGTTATATCCATCACTTACAAAGTTCAGAAAGGGAAATGAGTTTTCCCCTAATGATTGGGAAGACCTTGAGGAGCAAGCTGCTCGCTATCACAATGGTGAGGAAGGAGTATTTGCTGCCACGATAGCCGATCAGTCAACTACAGAATCTAAGGGACCTGAGGAGAGTGGTAAGCAGCGTAATCTCCCAATGCAGGCCCCAACATGACGGCATCTGGGGTCCCAGTTTGGTCTGCTCTGGTCTGATTAGATTTTTTGTCTAATTTCTGTGTTTTGTTTCAGTAGTTTCCCTGTTCATATTTTACTTCTGACCAAGAAGAACTTTCGGTTGTGTGAGTGCATGAGAAAGGCATGCATGAGAACCCGCGGCTGACTGGATGCTGATTACTAGGAGAAGTGTGTGTTGTGATGTTCTGGATTGGTTTTCGAATTGGCATTTGTGTAACAGTTTACACAATTACGACATGAAAAATGGGACAGGAAAACTCAAAGAAAGGTCATCTCAGTCCTTCTGAATGCATGAATAAAAAGTTCTCTTAATTTTTAAAAGGAGGGGTAAGGGATATGGGGTCTCTGTGGGCGCCTTCACCCTTGTGAATTTGCCATAGTAAATTTTAAAGTCCTAGGCATAAATTTTCAACATTTCAAAGAACACAGAACTTTTATCTCTGGCTTTCTTATCTCCTATGGTGGTTGGAAACTTCCAGGGTCAGGGCTTACAGCTCTGCAGGGCAGAGACATTCACAGACCCTGTCCCTACCTGTGACATCATAATCCAACGTGAGCCATCTAAGGCTGAACTGGGGCCAGAGCCATTATTAAAATGTTGTTTTATTTATCTGTAACTGGATTAAAGATGTTTTCTTTCAGGTGGCCATCAAGGCTTCCATCTCACAAGAAATCTCCCCACACACCCTTATCTTTCCAGGGTGACTAAGAGTCATTCTTCTTCACAGGATGTACCTCAGGCTTAGGAAGGGGGCACTACTATAGCAGCCATCTGTAGTTTTATTTGAAACTCCCACTATTTCTGTTTCTCCCTTCTGTATAAATTGTCTTCCTCTGACTCACAATAGAAAAGGGAGACAAGCAACTGGACTGAGGAACTGGAGGGAGGATATTGGCAGTTAATCATGAAAAAGGGACACTAGATCTTAAAACATGGAAGAGTGCGAAAAAATCTACAGGATTACTATTCTGCCCACGTGCCAGAGAAGGTCCCGGTGGACACCTTCTCCCTGTGGAATGTAATTGCAATAGCTTAGATCCAAGACATGAGGGACATCAATGCTCTGAGGGTCTGGTACAGGGGAAAAGGTTGGAAGAGGAGAAAGACTCGAATCCTACTGCTCCACAGGAGGCAGCAGACTTGATGCCGCCCCCTCCTCCAGAGAACCCACCCTAGCCACAGCCCTACTTTATGTCAAAAATTTGTAGCTCTAGCCATCGCTCCAGTCAAAGCTCATTAACCTGCTTTTCATATTATAGATTACACGGATGACATTGTGCTAGCCCACTCTTCCCAGTATACTCTTACCAATGCTTATGGGGCCTTACAAAATCCTCCGAAACAATTTGGATTATTGATAGCAAAAGATAAAGCACAAACCCAAGAAACTTTTAATTATCTAGGCTTCTCCTTATACCCTAAAGAATCTAAACCTCAATAGATTGCAATTCGAACAGAACATTTGAAAACTCTTAGTGATTTTCAAAAATTGCTTGGAGAATTAATTGGATACGTCCTTCCTTACGTATTACCACAGCCCAATTGCGTCCTCTGTTCTAAATTTTACAAGGGGATGCTGATCCTGCTTCACCTCGAAAGCTGACAGACACCTCAAGCTGTTCAGCTCTTAAAATACTTAATGAAGCTCTTTCACAAGCTCAGCTTTCTTATTGTGATTATTCTCAACCTTGGAAGTTAATTATCTTAGCTACTCCACATACTCCTACCAGAGTCGTGTACCAACAAGGACCTTTGTATTGAATACATGGCCACACATCTCCTTCCCGTAGTTTAGACGCTTGTCATATTTTAGTTCTTCAAATAATCCAGAGTGGTAGGAAAGTAAGTGTGTCACATCTAGGGAAAGATCCTGATGAAATTGTAGTTCCTTACGCAGCAGAACAAACTGAACGGGTCACTGTATAGTAGCAATGAGCTTTCTTTGGCCCTTGCCAATTTTATGGGGACAGTAAGTTTTCACTTACCTAACAATGGGTTACTTCAATTTGCAAGTACTACTGCATTTATTTTTCCTAAGAAAATAAATATTTCTACTGCACGAACTGCTTTTACTGATGGATCTTCCATTGGAGAAGCTGCAGTATCCACAGAGGATACTAATCACGTTTGGCAAGCAACATATAAATCTGCCCAACAAAGAGAACTATTTGCAGCTATGCAATGTTTTCTTTTATATAATGAACCTTCAAACATTTATTCCGATAGTCAATATGCAGTTACTGCCTCACACCATTTAGAGTGTGCACCATTTATTCGTGCTGATAACAATACTATTCATTCATGGTTTTTACAGTTACAGCAATTAACACACAACCATAAAAACCCTTGTTTTATTGGACAACTTCGAGGTCATATGAATGTACCTGGACCTTCATCTTTTGGGTATTCTCATGCCGATTTCATCACAAGAACAGTTTATGTAGCTCCTATTTCTGTAGAACAGGCACAAGCTTCTCACCAGCTACATTAACAATCTTCTAGAGCCCCGAGACTGCAGTTAAAAATGTCTCGTGACGCTGCACGTGACATAGTGAAAAGTTGCACTCAATGTGCACGATTGTTGCCCGTTCCTCATTTTGGGGTCAATCACAGAGGTTTGAGGCCTAATGATTTATGGCAAATGGATATAACACATGTTCATTCTTTTGGGAAAATAAAATATGGGCATGTTACTATTGACACTTTTTCTGGATTCTTATGGGCTTCGTGCACAGCCTCTCAAAGTACTTGTGCCGTGCAGACACATTTACTCGCTTGTTTTTCAGTCCTGGGCATTCCTAAAAATATAAAGACATATAATGGTCCTACACATACTAGTAAATCACATCAGCAGTTTTGTTTTATGCTTAATATTTATCTCAAGACAGGCATTCCATATAATCACCAAGGACAAGGAATAGTGGAAAGGGCTCACTTAGCCTTGAAGAATGAATTGTTTAAATTAAAAAAGGGGGAGATGGAATATAAATCTCCAGCCGCATTACTGTCCCATACACTTTTTCCATTAAATTTTGTAATGGCAGACAAAAATGGACATTCTGCCACAGATCGCATTTGGAATCCTACATGTCAGGAACAACCAATGGCATACTGGAGAGATCCTTTAACTAATGAATTTCATGGCTTTGACCCAGTTCTGATTTGGGGAAGAGGTTATGTCTGTGCTTATCCCACAGATGCACCATCTCCACGGTGGTTACCTGAATGGTGTGGGAGACATGCCCAAAAACCGAGTTGCCAAGTTACGAAGGAGAATACAGCGGATGACACTACAAACACACTGACATAGAGGACATAATCCATCAGTTCCTACCTACAGTTGCGAAGTTGCTTTCAGTGATCTGGATTGTCTCTTTTCCTTTTGTTCCTGCACAAGGACATGAACATTGGACTTATGTTCCACATCCTCCACTACTACATGCAATGACTTGGGATGATGCCAGAGTGGCTGTGCACACTAATGACACTAAGGTTATGGGCATACAGTCATCAGATCATATTTGGCCTGTACAAGTGGACAACCTTAAGTATACTGGCCTCAGGATGCATTATCCCATTTGTTTTACTCAGAACAATACAGAATACTATACGCAGCTCCAGAGAGTAGACGATGATGATAAGAATTCATCAAAGGGAATACAAGGGGGGATAGACATGCTATATCCATTTTTTAACTGTTCGATGAGGGGGTCTAGCCAACCTCCTCAATGAATACCACCTTGTAAACCCCAGGCATCTCGGAATGCTTGGAGACTGAGCTGGCATACTTGTCACCTCAACGACACTGTATGCAATAAATTCGTTTGTGACTGGTCAGATTTCTCGGACCAATGTACACCACAGAAGTTAGTAGCTGGGATATGGACTGCAAATAATAAGACTTTGCAAACAGACTTATGGAATCTAGCAGCTAGTTTAAGCTATGCTACAGTTAATAGAGTGAACATCACTTCTCCTCCTACTACTGGCATAATCAGTGCAAGTGGAAATACTTGGAATGCTAGTGCTGCTTCGTGTGTTCCTGAGCATTATGGCTTACTCATAGGATCTGTAAGTATCAACAAGAATAATAAGACCGGAGGTTTGCATGCATCCTGTCATAATTGCATTCTCACTAATTGTATTAATAACACTCAGAATGATGCATTAATTTCAGTACAGCCTGCTTTTGTATTTGTACCTGTTAATTTAACTGAGAATTGGTATGATAATGTGACCATGGACCTTCTACAAGATGTTAATAATCAGCTTAGCCGGAGTAAGAGATTTGTAGGTATGCTGATAGCTGCTATGGTAGCTTTAATAACCATGATAGCTACTGCAGCTACAGCTGCTGTTTCTTTATCAACCAGCATACAAAGTGCAGAATTTGTTAATTCCTTATCTTATAATGCCAGCCGTACATAAAAAACACAGGAAGATTGGGATCAAAAGATACAACAGTGACCTAATACTTTATATGATGTAGTGACAGTTATTGGAGAATAACTTTCTAGCCTAGAAACAAAGACTAGTTTGCAACGTCATAGTAAATATCATTATATCTGTGTCACTCCTTACATATATAACAATAGTATATATAAATGGTCACAAATACAAAATCGTCTAATTGGCATATGGCACAATACTAATACATCTCCTAACCTAGGAAAATTGCATAGGGAAATTCAAGATAAGATAGAGAATCCTAGACTTAACATAGATATTGCTAAAGAAGCTGAGCAATTGATTTATAGCTTAAGAGATCAGCTCCCTTCCATGGAAGATCTCGGACGACAAGTTTCATAGATGGGAATCATGGCTTTATGCATTTTCATTGTAACTCCTGTCCTATTGCTTGGCTGACGATTACTTGTGGTGCAGCTCACCAAAATTATGATTAATGTGAAACAAGTGCAGCTGCACCAACAAATAAGTCAAATATTTCACCATTTATAATAAAGAAGGGGGAATTGTGGGAAGCTTGCAGGGCCTCCCCTACAGGGAGGCTTAAAGAAGGGCCTTGAAAAGGACCTTTCACTAATAGTCTCCCTATAAGCTGGGTCACTTGTGAAGAGAGTGTCCTAAGCTTAGGGATCAGGCAAGCGTACGTGGTTAAAAACCTATGAAACAGAGTACATGTCCTTGAGGAATAACCGCACAAACAAGAAAGGCGTGTCAAGCACAGGATAAAAAATAAACTTTCGCAAGGAACGATGAAGGCTTGGCTGTGTGCCCAAGCTCATGTCTGGCAGTGATCTCAGAAACAGCAACCTATGAGTACATTATTGCTTATTAATAAACTTGCCTTCAACAGGATCCTTGTTGCTGGTACTACCGATCACCACTTTCTGTCTCTTCTTTTTCCAGTCCTCGCCTCTTACTGTCAGGTAACCCTGTCCATGTCGGAGCAGCTCTCCGACACCCACGGGTCCACACATGCACACTGCAACGAACCGACGTCAACAGCGGCACAAACAGAACAATGAAGACCCCAATAAAAACCTGAAGAAATGCCAACATTATCTAACCAAGGAAAAGGTCATTGCCACCACAGGATCAAACACTGGATGACAGGGCAAGGAAGGACCCAGAACAAAGAGCAACATCTGCAAAGGAAAGGGCTGCATACACATAACATAGGAACCTGGTAATGGGATGCTAACAAACCTTAAGAAAATGACACAGACATCAAGGCATCCTACCATAAGCACACACCAACCAGAAAACTGACACTGCAACTGGCAAAGCAGCACACAGAGCATAGAAATGCACTGCAACTGGCAAAGCAGTACACAGAGCATAGAAATGGAACACACAGCAAACAGTAGCTGGAAATGCAGGCACAAAGGCAATATGTAGGCAGCAACAGCAGCATGAAGGCATCAGAAAAGAAAAGGCACAAAATGAAAATACAACGAACCGCAATCATTTCTCGGCCACACGCACTGCATTGAAAACCTAAGGGCAGTCAAGGCAGAATGGCAAGAGTCTGACCACACAAGGAAAAGGAGAGACAAGGACACAGACCTACTACAATGGGAAATGCCCAGCATGCAGCACAAAGAGGCTCACCTCCATGGAAATAGCAGCAAGCTGAGGACGTGAAGGTAGCAGGCAGATCTTAATCAATTTTAGTTCAGGTGCCTTTGAGGAGGAAGAACACAGACCTGTGGGAAGAGCCATGCAGGAGGCAGGTATGAAATACATCCCTGCCATCCATTTTCCAGCCTATCTCCTTGCCCCTTCCTATCTGTAAATACTTAAACGGAAAACATGCCGACCCAAAAGAAAATGAAATGCAAGCATACATGCATGCATGCAACGTACAGCAGTGACTCTCAACCTTGCTAAGGCCACGAGCCTTTAACACACTTCCTCATGCTGTGGAGACGCACAACCGCAATTCTCCATTGCTACCTCATAACTGTAATTTTGCAAATGCTACCAATCACATATGCGCTTTCAAATGCTCTTAGGCCACCCCTGTTAAAGTGTTGTTCGAACCCCAAAGGTGCCGCAACCCACAGGTGGAGAACCGCTCCCCCACAGCATCTGATAGCAGAAAGGAACAGTAGCAGGATCGAAGAGCCCGCAGGACAAAGAAAAGACCCACAGAAAGGGGAACAGCGGAAACAGCAGCCTAGCACCCCATTGCACATTGCGCCTACAAAACGAACCGGCAGGCAATGTTCTGCCGCCCCCAAACAAAATAGCAGGCGACAAATCAGATCCAGGGCACTCCGAATCATCTTCTAAAAAAAAAAAACAGTGCACATAGCATCAGAAAAAGCCCACTGCAAAGGAATAATGTCTCAGGACACAGAGGAATCAATCCCAGCAATCAGAAACACAAATAAGCAGAAACAACGACCCGACAGAAGACCAAAAACACACGCAAAGCATAACTGCAAACAGGCACCGAAAATATGGCCACAAGATGTCAGCAGAGGGTCACGAATGAAATCCACGCTTCAAGAAGGCAGACACAGCAACTCCTAGAGTGGCCACAAGATGGCAGCACATAATAAACACTGACATCCGGAAGCAGATGCAAAATGTTACCGAAGCATCTGAGAGGAAAGGTGTGCTTAACAGGTGGGAAACCGAAAGGGATGCACAAAGCCATCAATGCGTAGGAGTCCGGAAAGGGCCAATGACCGCTAACGCCAGACAATGACCTCTGGGATGTCTGTGGAACACAACACACACAACTCGCTACGAGAAAGCGAAGGACAAGCAGACACTCACTCACTCACTCACTCACTGCTCACCGCAGTGAAGGTAGGAACCGACGTAGGAAGTCACAGTGCGCACAGCACTGCCCCCCCCCCTATCCACTGTTCCACTTACCCCCACAACGGGAAACGCTGGCGTGCGCTCAGGCAGGCGCAATGTGTGCTTTCAGGAGTGCAGGACAAATGCAAGGAACAAGGGCGCTCTTCTTCAGACGGCGGTTCCCAAAATCAGGTGAACGACAGGTGGAACCCACATCACCGACCGCAAAAAACCATAAAGCAACACACGGAGGCATCCAATGACATGGGGCACATTCCGAGGCTCAGCACAAGGATCTCCCTCGACTCCTGGCAAAACAAAGAACAAGACATAGATCAACAATGTACAAGCGATCATGCCAATTGTAGAGTGCCCTTCCTCAAGAACTCTGAAAGCACCACAAAGGTCGTGCGAGGAATCGCTAAATGTGTAGGGAGCCCCTAGGCAAACAAGAGGCATGTCAAGCCTGCAGCACCCCTCCATGAAAAAGAAGTGAAATCACACAGTCTCACTCACTCTTCAGCCTATTGCTGACCTGTACAACCGAACACACACCCCACACACCACAGAAAACTTCCTATAAATTCCACCTAGGCCAGCGATGCATTTTTCCTGGAAAAACAGACAAGAAGAGAGGAACTCAGCGCCAACTGCCCTCTCTGCATTATAGCACTCCTCTGTAAGGAGCTGCCATGCACATGCACAAACAGCATTTGGAATCAAGACTGGTACCTGAAGGAACATCAGGCAAGACTCCACAGCCATCTCAATTCAGCAGAGAAAGGAGGGGAAACATAGCAGCTCCCCTGAAAGCACCGTGTGGACTGGGACTCAATACTTAGTTCCTGTAAACAGCCTATTGCACTTAGCACTGTGGCCTGTGCTGCATCCATTATACCTGGGTGACTTGCCAAGACAGCACCTTCTCTTGGGACAAGCAGACACTCAGTCACCCACTCACTCACTCACTCACTCACTCACTCACGGGTCACCACAGTGAAGGTGGGGACCCACACCAGAAGGCACAATCCACACACCGCTGCCCTCCCTGCATCCCCTGTACCATTCACCTGCACTCAATGAGTCAGAGCGTGAAATTTTGGGGAGCAGAGGGAGCAAGCACCAACAAAGGGGCACGGGAGGACACATCAAAGCTTCTCTGGAGGGGAAAAATCAGGTGTCCGCAGCTTAATCAACATGAGTAACAATTGTTGATTTCTACAAAGTTAAGATGGGAAAGAACCAGAGCTAAGAAATGGACTCCTGAAATCTACTAGCCTAGAACCGCAAGGGCATACTTTCCCTGCTTGGCGACTGAAGGGCTCCCTGTAGTGGAGCAACAATATCTTTACAAGCAGTACAAGCACATCCCCCGGGATGCACAGGCTTCCCAAGGGAAATCCACCACGCGATGGAAGTGAATGCCACAGTAAGCAGAGGACCCATGATGCCTAGCATACCACATCCTCTGGGAGACATTGTGGATATATCAGACAGCTGAACAACAAAAGAATGCGTAGAACAGAAATTAAGTGCCACAAGAGGAGTGACTGCATCATAGACCCCAACACTAAAGCCGCACATAGCGAAAACCATGGCACAACATCCCCTTGAAATAAGGACAGACTACCACGTTGTCCCAAAAAAACCGCTAGCACTGATGATGATGATAATGAAAATAACCCCAAGAATACAAACACTAAGATATAATGAAGGCTATTTAAGCGATTTAGATCATAGCCAGGAAGACACAACAGGGCATGACTCAACTTTTGTTGAATGAATGGCTAATGTGAAAGGCACCGTGAACCTCATATGAAAAGCACAGCAAACATGACCAGTACCAATGCACTACGTGCACTACTGTGAACACAAGGGACCTCTCTGGTCCACACACCGGCAAACGCTCAGCAACGTAAAAGGGACAAAAGGAGGGAGCAAAGCAATGCCTTACATCAGCTGCTGGACAGCGACAGCATCCAGGCTATCATTACCAAGGCAGCGGAGAGGTTCATTGCCCATCTGCACAGCAAAGCACACTGCGCTACTACACACTGTTCTGCTGAAGCTACTCAAATCCGAGGACACCATCGGAAACAGCACCCAAGAGGGGAAGCAACTACAGCTCCCACAATGCTCTGCACATGAAAATCACAGGTCAGCGAGGAGGGGGCTAATGTGCTACAATGCAGTCGCTTGGAGGGAACACGACAAGGGACCAATGGCAACAGCATGCATGGAAGAAAGGAAGTTGGGACGCAAGCAATTGTGGCACTGCTGCCTGCACATAACAGTCAAGTGGCCATGGAAAAGCAATGTGCAAGCATGAAATGGGAACATGAGAAACAGCATCAAAGGACATACAACCCTTGCAGAAAGTCCTCAGAACTTGCTTGCTGCTTTACACCTCACATCAAAGAATGCGTCCAGTAACAGACAGGGTTTGGACAGAGGTAAGGAATGCTGGGCCAGACATCACGGGACAGTCTGCCAGCGTAGCCACACAATGGGCTCAGATAACCCTGGCAATGCACACAGGTAAGACAACAAACAACATTGAAGAAGCAAAACCAATCATCACAGGAACACTGAAAGCATCAGTGACACCTTGCATGTGTGACTTCTCAATGCCAAGGAAGTTGCCCAGCCAGTATGAGAAACTTAAGCATCCAACCATGCAGACAAACAAACCACATGAACACTGCACAGCATTCATGAGCAAAGATAAATGGAAGTAGCTAAAAATCAAGTAAAGGAAGCAATGCAATCAAATATGGTGACATGAAGAGCAGCACCAATGCTTAGGAAAATTACATTACGGGAAAACGATCGCCAGAGCTAATGTGGAATACAATCGCTTGTGACTGCCAACAGCTACCACAATGGCAAGCAAACATGAACACCTTCCAGGAAGTGACCATAGACAAGCAAATCTCTCAAGAGGAGGCAAAAACGCAGGCCATGAAAGCCCATAGAGGGAAATACAGGCCATCTCTCACTGTACAACAAGTGCATCCTCAGCTTTCTCAACCTTACCTGCTGCAAAGGAAAAACGTCTCACGTCCACCACCATGCAACTGCAAGCAAAGATACAATGCCCTGACATAAACGGGAGGACATCATTGACGCTGACACAGAACTTGGCAGGAAGACAGCACTCAAACAACGGTGACACCCTTTGAACAGGGAAGGTGCGACTCAACCGACGCCGCAGGCAGGAAAATCCATGCCACAACCAAAAGAGCATATCTACAGCCCTTCACATGCACACTGCAACAAATCAACCGTAACAAAGGCACAAGCAATGCTTTGCGGACCTCAGTAAAGAACTGGGGAAGTGAGAAGCCTAACCCAACAGGGGAAAAGTCAGCAAGAACAAATGCTAAAACACTGGCCGACAATGCGCCTAAAAGAAAGAGCACCGACCACAAAGGAAAGACCTGCATACACGTCAAATAGGACCCTCAGCAATTCTCTGCCAAGCAACAGCACACCTGTCCTCACAAAGCCACACCATCCACGGGGTAGGTAACACCCACCCTCATGGAGCAGTCATTGCAACTGACTGCAATACTGTGCAGGAATCCAAGTTCATAACATGCGACAGGAGGACATCCATCAAGGGAAAACACACACAGGAACGAATTGTAACGCAAACACACGCCAACAGGGAACCAGACATTTCCCAGCAAATAGCAATCGAAAACACATAAGAGGGGAGCTGCAAACACTGACAGGAAATGGTATGCCACAGGAAATGTGGAGGCATGCTCAAGGGCATGAAAGCATCAGGGGGGAAAAGGTAAGAAAGACAAAAACATTGAACCGCAATAATGTCTCGGGGCCACTCACTACCGTGAAAACAGGAGGACACCAAAGACAGAGTGGAAACAGTCACACAAGGGAAGGAAGACAAGGATTGAGGACACAAACCGACTGGAATGGGAAATGCCCTGCGTGCCGCCTTAAGAGGCCAACCTCAGTGGAGACAGCCACAGCCTAAAGACTCAAGCATGACAGGTAAGCCCGAAACATGCATATTGCGTGTGCCTTGGGAGAAGGAAAGCACATGCCCACGTGGAGAGTCGTTTACGAGGCAGGCATGAAGTGCACCGCTACCATCCATTTCCCACCTCCCTCCCTGCCCCCTCCTGCCTGTGAAGAAGTAAACAGGAAACATGCCAGCAAGAAGGGAAAGAAAATGCTGCATGTATGCAGTCATGCATACACCCTTGAACATCTGAAAGGTAAAAGGAGCACCGGCGGGATCAAACAGCACGCTACACAAGGAAAAGGAACAGAGAAAGGGAAACGGGGAACAGCACTCTCGCACCTCGGTGCACATCGAGGTATCAAAGCGAAACGGCAGACGATGCATTACCACCCCCAAAGGAAAGATAAGACGACAGCACAGATTCATGGAGCATCAAATGAACTTCTCAGAAAACAACAGTTCGCATGACACACAATTTCCCGAACCGCAAAGAAATCCTCTTTGAGGAAACAGAGGAATCAATCCCCGCAGTCAGAAACAGAGTTGACGAAAAAGAAAGACCAGATGGAAGGCAGGAAACATACACAGAGCAAAACAACTAGCAGAGAACACTTCTAAACACCGCTCCCAAAAGTTTTTCTGAAATCGGCCAGCATGCCAACAGTGGCTACAAGATGGCAGCAGAGAATCAAAAAGGAACTATACCTCACAAAAAAGGTAAAAAAACAGCGATTCCGAAAATGGCCACAAGATGGCAGCAGAAGATAACAAATGAAATCCACGCGTCAAAAAAGCACGGAGACAGCAACTCCTAAAGTGGCCACGAGACGGTAGCAGAGGATAAGCAATGGCAATCAGGAGCAGAGGCAAAATCACACTGAAGTATCTTCGAGGGAAGGTGCACTTTACAGGCGGGAAACCTAAAGCAATTGACAAAGCCAGCAATGCAGAGGAATCCAGAAAGGGCCGATGGCCAAAAATGCCTGACAATGAGCTCTGGGATTGCTGCGGAGCGCAACACACACATCACTCACAACGAGAAAACAAAGGACAACCAGACACTCACTCAATAGTCACCACCGTGAATGTGGGGAAGCACATAGAAAGTCACAGCCCGCACAGCACTACCCTCCCCGCAACCCCCGTGCCACTCACCTCCACTCCGAGAAACGCTGAGTCTGTGCTCAGACGCAGCGTGTGCTTTCAGGAGTCCAGGAAAAATGCCACCAACAACTGCGCAGTTCTTCGGACGCTGGTCCCCAAAGTCAGGCGGAAGACAGGTGGACCCCACATCACTTTCCGCAGGAAACCATGAAGCAACCCACGGAGGCATGCGATCACACGGGGCACATTCCGAGGCTCAGCACAAGGGTCTCCCTTGACACCTGGCAAAACAAATTCCAAGACAAAGATGAGCAACGTACAAGCTATCGTGGCAAGTGTGGAGTGTCCTTCATCAATAAGCCTGACAGCACCACAAAGATTGTACGGACAACCGCTAAATGTCATGCCTATGGAGCCCATAGGCAAACATGAAAGAGGTCAAGCATACACCACCCCTCCCTGCAAAGGAAGTGAATACACATAATCACACTCACTCTTCAACCAATGGCAGGCCTGCACAACCACAGACACACCCCACTCGCTGAACAAGACTTCCTATTAATTCCAAGTAAGCAAGGGAAGCATTTTCCCTGGAAAGCCAACCTCAAAGAGGGGAGGGTGGCGCAAACAACCCTGTATGCATGCCACCTATCCTCTCTAAGGAGCTGCCATGCACATACACAAACACCAGTTGGAATCAAGACTGGGACCGGAACAAACAGCAGATAACACCCCACAGTCATCTCAGCAAAGCATACAAAGGGGGTAAACATGACAGCTCCCCCTGGAGCACCCTGTGGACTGGGACTCGGAACTGGAGTTTAGTGAAGGACTCATGGCAGTTTGCATTGTGGCCTACGCAGCATCCATTGAACCTGGATGAGTTGCCCATTGCTGGCACAACAGCTCCTTTCTCTTGGGAGAGAACCGAACCTCCCTCACGTCACTCAGACGGAGCGTGAAATGGTCGGGCATGCAGGGCGCAAACACCACGAACGGGCAGTGGAAGGCACCACAAAAGAATGATCTGTGATAGCAATAAGCGCACTGGCTTCCTGAGAGGGAAACCTGCCACACAATGTAAGTGAATGGCCTGCCAAGCAGAGCACCCATAAGCCCTAGCATGCCAGCTCCAGAACACATCATGGCTGTTTAACACACCGGAGTAACAAAAGGATATGTAGAACATGAATGTGGTCCCATATGAGGGGCTACAGCCTCAGGAACCTCAACCGGAACCATCACCTGACGAAAAGCATGCCACACCATCCCCTTCAAAGGACAGCCTCCCACATGCTCCTCAAAAAAGCACTAATACGGTGATGATGATAAAAATAATTCACAGACTACAAACATGAAAGTGCTATGAAATGTATTTTTGCGATCTTGGTCATGGTAACAAAGAAACAAGGAAGCTACGGAGCGGGAGGTAACTGGTTTTGAAATGGTGAATTAGAAAAGCATCATGAGAGGAAGCCAAGCAATGCCATGATTCAGCTGCTGGACAGCGCCAGCATCCAAGAGATCGGGGCTGCGAATCACCCTCACGGAAAACAACGGTTCACATAGCATAGAAATTACAGCACCGCGAAGAAATCGTCTTTCGGGAATCACTCCCGGCGATCAGGATGAGAGATCACGAAAAGGAATGACTCGATAAAAGGCAGAAAGCAGACACAGAACACCACAAACAGAAATCACGGTTAAACACCGCTCACAAAAACTTTTCAGGTAACTGACTGCTATTCCAACAATTTCCGCACGATGGCAGCAGAGAATCCCAAAGGAACAATACTTGCCCAGAAAGCCCAGCGACAGCAATTCAGACAACGGCCACAAGATGACAGCAAAGGATAACCAAAGGAAATCACGAGCAGAAAAGCCGAAAAAGACAACAGATTCTATGAGGAAAAACACGCCTCACAGGAAGGCAACTGAGAACTGTGGGTGAAAGAGGCACCACAACGATCCGGAAGGGCCCACGGCATTGCTGCAGACACATAACAATGAGGCTGCCACGAAAAAAAAGGTCCCTCATGGAATGGGAACAGAGAAAGACAACCAGTGGAAAGAACATGCACCAGTTTGACAGAGCGCTCCGCAACAGGTTGCTGCTTCCCAGCTCAACAGGAACTATATCTCAAAACAGGAAGGAATGTGATGGAATGCATTAGGGCTGACCCAGAAACCAGGAGAAAAAATACCAGAGTCAGCACACAAAGGACTGGGACATGACAGAACTTTCATGCCTGCCACACTTCCTTAACGCAACACCACAAGACCTCCCTAAACTCAGAGACAGTTGCAGTGCCTGAAGGCTACCAGACATCATCAAAGGAACCATGATGACTTCCACCATGGGCCCCTGTGCTCATAAGCGATGGATAAAGATGGAATGGAAGCATGGACCCAAACCTACCAAACTCCACAACAGGCTTCTGTGGACTTTCACATGATCACTGTAAGACACGTGACACTTCCTCACTGGAAAAACGGTGGGTGGACAATGCTCCCAGCAGCCAACTCAGGCTTTCACAGCCTACTACCAACACAAGCATTACAGCAATATGGCATTGTTGCATCCATGACCACACATTGCACTTCACAAAACATACTACCAGCAAAATTTACCAAAAAAATTCCACATTAGCATGGAATGCACAAGGGAAGACACACCATAGACAGACCACACGGGGAGGACTCACAGGCCAGAGGCAGCAGTGGGAACTCAAGACATGTGAAGTGTGTGTTGGGGGCATCGAGGGGCAAAAGTTGAAGAGGATGATATGCAATTACCATAAAAAACTTTGCTTGCAGCAAGACAAGAACCAGAAGCACCAGAAGATCATGCATCTTTGCTTCTAAGGGCAGAAAAAGGCCCATCCACCACTCATCTCAGTTGCAGGAAAGGGGCAGAGCAGAGCGTTGCCTTGGTTGCGGGGAACAGTAAACTGGGGAGGGATATAGCGGCACACCGGAAGGCATGACACAGGTAACAATTCACAACAGCAGCAACAACTGCCTGAAAAACCTGGGGCTGACTGGCCAACTATCTACTGGATCTTCACCACACTGTCACCATTGCCCTACATTCAGCTAGGATGAAAGAAAGGAAACAATAAACCTGGACTGAGCTGTCACCATGACCCTACATTCAGCTAGGATGAAAGAAAGGAAACAATAAGCCTAGACTGAGCTGTGAAGACACAAAGACACAGCTAGAATATGAAAGGGAGAGAAGAGACTAACTGAGGCGTTAGGTGAGACATCACAGAATTACAAGATGGCTCCCAAGTGGATGAGAGCGGGAGGGGGGGGGCAGTGCCACAGGGGAAGACAACACAAAGGACCTAGGAAGACAAAGGACACAAATAACCATATACCTTGCCAATGTGAACACCCACATTTACAATTCTCTCATCCACTCAATGCATCATAGCCAAACGCCACATAACAAGCACTGAGAGACACCATCAAGGGTTGCTTCCACAAGATTGAGAAATGGAACAGCATTGGAACACCAAGGCTCCCCACGTGAAAACACATGCATTACAGGCATGCACCCATATTGCAATTGAAACACACCCCCACCACAGGAGACCCCATGGACACAACAATCCAGTACTGGCCACAAACTGTACCACCATGTCATCACAGCGCTGGGGCGAAGCACAGAAGGTGCTGCCGCACAGTAAGGGAAGTGCACTTTTAGGGCAGACTAGGCATACTATGAGCCCATCCGTCATTAATGCCTCCTCAACAGGAAGCCAGGAAAACACATACCACCTAGACGCTACTAACAGGAGTAACTGATTCCAACGACTCAGAACACTGTGGGTTGCCAGTGCTGGGGAAAACCAGGGGAAAGGGAAACCATCCTTTGATAAACACAAAACGAAAACTGCACTAAGTTGAACACTATATGCCGGCAGCTAGCCAGGAACAGGAAAATTTAGAAAACTTGCCCCAAAGGCACATGCTAGCCACACACTCAGGAGCCAGGTATGGTTGCCACTCATTGCAACTGCACAAAAAGGGTCCCACCATCTAAGAGTTCAGGGATACTGGGAGGTGAGCAAACTGGGACACAACAGCACAGTAACACATAATTGCGGCTCACACAAAAACTACACACGTACGGCCTGCCCAACGAAATGCCGCACTCCGTGCCGCCCCACAACCTATCACTGCAAGGAACAACGAACATGCGGGCCAAAAACGGCAAAGAAAAGAGGTGGTGAGGAGACAGCACTTTCAAACGACATTCCACATTGCGGCGACAAACCCAACAGCACCCCTTCCAGCGCTCACATAACGAACTGTAATGCCAAGAAAACCAGCAAAATACAGCAGGGACCCCTAGGACCGAAAGAGCACCCTGAGAACCAGATCTCACCTAATCAATAGAAAGGAATGTGGAAAAAATCGCTCTGCCTTTCAGGGCACAGACAACCAAATAGTAGAAGGCGAAAATGAAGGGCTGGAAAACACGGATCCGGTGGAAGACAGGCAACACACACAGACAGGAAACTGCAATAGAGAAGCACACACATGCACCACCGCCAAAAAGCATCAATGAAATAGGCTGCTACACCAACACTGACCACAAGATGGCAGCAGAAGATAACAAAAGAAACGAATGCGCCGAAGGAGGAAAAAGACAGCAATCTCAAAACAAACCACAAGATGGCAGCAAAGAATAAATGGAATGAAGGCGCCGCAAGGGAAGACAGCATCAGAGAAGGCGAGCGCTGCAAAGGCGGGAAACTTCAAAGAAGCAACACATCAACCCAGGAAAGCCAGGCCGCGCATACCTGCTAATGACCTCTGGCAAACTTACGGAGCGCAACAAAAAGCAGAAAAACGAGTGACATGCCTCGCCCTTTGGTAACGGCAGTAAAGTGGGGAACGCACAGGACCCATCGCAGCCTCCACTCCGCTGCCCTCCCCTCCACAACCCGCGCCACAGTCACCTCCTCACCGAGAACCGCGGGGGCTGGGCTCAGATGCTGAGCGCGCTTCCGCCAGCCTGGGAAAGGCGAACGAAGGATCCTCTGCCTCTCACCCTGACCCCAAAAGCCAGCCACACAAAAGGCAGACAACACATCACCAACCTCAGCAAACCTTGCAACCAGCCACAGTGGGATCCAATAGAGCAAAACACATGCCAACACTCAACACAATGGGCCCCATCCTCACTTGAAAACACAAAGCCAAAGGCTAAGGCGAGCCATTGGGCTCAGCACACAGATGCCCCCTCAATCAATGGGCAACGGGAAGACCTAGCCCAAGGCGAACAATCCGGCTGAGAACAATGAGCCCGCTTCTGACTCAACGTCACCAAGCTCAGGGGCAGGCCAAACACTTGTGCCCACACAATGGCAACGACCCCCATCACAGTGCAACAGAGAGCAAAAGGCGGATCTCAGCAATTGTACTCTAGGAGCAGACGCCAGCTACCGGCAAGCTGGGACTACCATCCTTCCGGAACCCGGAGGACACAACAAAGAGCTCGAAGCTCGGTCTTTGTCAGGGCCATTGAGCTGCCATTGAGTTAATGGCCCAACATCAATCATGCCCAGGGGGCAGAACCCCTCCCCGCCACACAAGCAAATGCCCATCATCTCACCCCTGAACCAATCGCTGCCCTTCCACACATAACAGACAACCCAAACCCCCACTTGGGCAGCCAATGAGTTCTCAGGGATCCTGTGACGCACTGTGCCTCGGAGGAGAGCTCAAAAGAGCGGAGCAAGGCCAGAAACGCCCTTTCTCTCCTGGGACACAGCTGCAGCAATGAGCTTCCCTGAAGACGAGCAAAAAACTGCCGGAATTTCGGGACTTAAGTCCAAGAATAGCATGCGGAACCTCACACTCGCGTCACCACAGCAGCGACCGAGACGAATTTGACAAAGCAGCTTCGCCAACAGATGCACCATGAGGACTATTACTGGGACTACATGACCTTGAAGCCAAGAAGAGACCAGGGCACCACCACCACGTGGCCGACGACGCACCTGGGTGAGTTACCCGTTTCGACACAATGTTGGACCTCAGGCCATTCCGGCAGAGCACAGGCACCACCAAGGGACTAATGGAAAGCAAGGTTAATCTAGAGAGATGCATGGGAGGCTGCGGCTCATCTCACATGAGCAATGGGCACAGATTTCCGGGAGGAGAGAGCAGGTAAAGGAGTCCAAATGGGAAGACGGAAACAACCAAGTCCCATGGAGGAAGGGGCACACCCTCCTTTCTGGGCGACCGGAGACCCTCCTAGGCAAGTAGGAATCTCTCTGAGAATTAGGGGAGGGCCTCCTTCAGGAGGCGCAGACTTCCAGGCAGGGAAACTCACCAGGAAATTGAGCTGAATGTCTCGCCAAGAGGAACGCTCCTAAGGGGGCCTAGCAGGCCAGCTCCGGCAGACATTGTGGCCTACCCACACAGCTAGGGAACTAAACAAGACACATAAGGGGGCTGAACTCCTAGATGATAATCTCTAGCATCAGGACCGCAACGCTGAGACAGCACACCTTGAAATGCACCCCACAGCATCCCTTGGGAAATCACAAGTTGTCCCGGGAACTCCTCGGGAAACTGGAATTATCAGCCATAAAAAAGCTAATAATTAAAAAAGTAAAGAAAGCACCCTTACAACCGCAGCAGGCAGGGATGATAAAACAAAACATACGACACGTAGGACCGAAGCTTGCAAAAGAAAAAGTTTTTTTTGGGGGGGTGCAAAACCATGTCTTCTACAGGTCGAAAAAAACAGCCAACCCCAACAGGAAAGAAACGGAAAAGGGGTGTACAGCGGAAAATCACGGAGTCCGGTGAAACGCACAAACCACGAAGGACAATGAGCAAACACCAAAGAAGGAAGGCTTCGGAAACCGGTAAGTAAAAAGACACCATGCCCCTGCCTTGGGAACCCCGACTGCATTCTCCACTCTAACAAACATCCTTTCTCCTGATACAACTACCAGCATACTTTGCACACATTGTTCTGCACTAACTTTTCCTAGCCATAGAAAGGGAAATGGGAAGACAACGTACAGAAGAAGAAAGTCCAGAACGGCACCAACCGATCTCAGAGAGCAGCCCCTGTCAGGGAAAGAGGGCTGGGAACACCACACGCCGCACACAACAGCAACACAGCCGGCAAAGAACAGTGCATATAGT
The DNA here is from genome assembly GCA_011751065.1 of Lasiurus cinereus. NCBI lineage: Eukaryota > Metazoa > Chordata > Mammalia > Chiroptera > Vespertilionidae > Lasiurus > Lasiurus cinereus. The sequence goes on along the minus strand of JAAGEH010000625.1, from coordinate 1,331 downwards.
CCCTTGCCTTACATTTTTTTCGCTTCGCCGCCACAAGGAGAAACTGTGAGTCCAATTAAACAAGCTTTATTGGGAGCATGCAGGGGGGTCCACCTGCTTGAAAAGGGGAGCAGGAGAAGCTGCGCCCAAACTGCGGCAGAGGTACGTTTCTGTACTTTTCAGGGGCTGCCACCATCAGCAGGAACCGGTGGCAGTGAAGGCTTTCTCGAGTCAGGTAACGCCTGGAGTCTGTTCTGCAGTCTTATATCCTGCAACCGTTTCTCAAACAGGGACTCTGCACGTGAGTGTGACGGTTTCAGAACATCGATGTCGAAAGGTGAGTTCCGCAAGGTGGGCGTTACTGCTTCACCTTCGGGGCAGGGCGCAGGGAAGGCCGCACGCCTTGCAATGCAAAAATGTGAGCCTGGCAAAGCAGCCATTCCATTCAAAACACCCATGCTTAATGCTGTCCTTTCTGTAACAGGTAATCACACCACGATAAAGAAATGCACGTGAAAATCCATGTGCCAAGGAAGGCACTAAAGCACAACCCATGGGCGAGCCAGAGATACCAGGTGAGTGCCTATGCCCGACTCTCACAGGAATAACAACCCATAGAAAGAAAAAAAAAACCTGTCCTCAGGACGACAAGGGACAAAAAGGTGGGAATGGGCTGTGGACAGTTTGGGACACGACCTTGCATGGTGGGCCAATACCTGCAAAGCGCAGGAAAAGGAAATCAGGGCCACAGAAAAAAAAATATCCTGTCTCCCATTGACTCAAAACAGACGACTATCTGCAGGGAAATGCATGGGGCCTGGCAGAGCTCCTCAGAGGAGGACACTTAAAAGGCGTTGAGGAAAGCTCCTGCCCACAATCACATGAAGAGACCACCAGGGGAGCTGGGAGACAAAAAACCCAAGGCAGGAAAGAGGGCGGAGGCGATAGGCTGCGCACTGGAAAGAAGCGGCAGAGCACTGAGATGCCCCGCAAACCCAACAGTATTAGTCACACATAACACAAATGCAGCACAACCTTCGAAAAGAGGGTTCTCGAGAGACAATCACTATTTGGGAGTCAAGAAGGGAATGCGTACAAAGTAGGTCAAAGACATTTAACAAACCTTTATGCACCGCTCAGGAAAAGCACAGGAGATCGTGGTGCTGCTGCTGCTGCTGCTGCTGGAGACAGATGCTTGCAAAATGAGCTCTGTGAGGACACCTTGCCAGAACGCCACATGGATGACGACTGCCAACGCCCACACTCGGACATAAACATGGACTGACTGTGTCACAAGCCAACAACAGGCCCTGAAAGCAAGGAAGTGCCCTGCACCGGACATTCCCCCAGCA
>JAAGEH010000624.1:0-10242 GCA_011751065.1 Lasiurus cinereus | reverse complement strand
GTCCCACACTCAGCCCCAAAGCAATAAATAAACTCAGTCTGCTGTCACTAACCAGAATACTAAACCACTGTTTCCTTTAACTCTCCTATCCTGTCTCTGCTTTCACTTTTTTAAAATTTCATTAATTTTTATTTTGAATATTTCTTTTTTAAAATTTAACAAATCTCTCTCTCTCTCTCTCTCTCTCTCTCTCTCTCTCTCTCTCTGCCTCTCTCTCTCTCTTCTCTCTTTTCCTCCCTTTTTCTAAAATCAATAAACATATCCTTGGGTAAGGACTTAAAAAATTAAAAATTGAACTGCCTTGTGACTGAGCGATTTCACTTTGGGGAATTTTTCCTGAGAAACCCAAAATATTGATTTGAAAGAATATATGCACCCCTATGTTCATTGCAGTGTTATTACAATAGCCCAAATTTGGAAACATCCCAAGTGTCCATCAGTAGATGAGCGATTAAAAACACTGTGGAACATTTACACAATGGAATACTACTTGGCCTTAAAAAAGAAGGAAATCTTATCTTTCATGACAGCATGGATGGACCTGAAGGGTATTATGCTAAGTGAAGTAAGCCAGTCAAAGAAAGACAAATATCATATGGTTTCATTTATACGTGGGAGCAAATGTACAAATAAACTAACTAATAAAATAGAAACAGACTCACAGGTACAGAGAACAGACTGACAGACGTCTGAAGGAAGAGGATTGGGGACTGGGTAAAAAACATGAAAGGATTAAGAAAAAAAAAAAAAGCTCTGATAGTCAGAAAACAGTGCAGTATGGTTATTACCAGAGGGAAGGAAGGTGGGGGCAGGTAGAAGAAGGTAAAGGGGAAATAAATGGTGATGGAAGGAGACTAAGGGTGGTTGACACACAGTACAATATACAAATAATCTATGATAATAAAAGCATAATATGCTAATTAGACTGAACAGCTGAACGACCTTCCAGACATCATTCTGGACATCCTTCCAGAAGAAGCTGCAATGGCAGGGGCCAAGGCAGAAGCAGTTAGGGGTAATCGGGCAGACAGGCAGAGTGTTTAGGGGTGATCAGTCCAGCAGGAAGAGGCAGTTAGAGGTGATTAGGCAGGCAGGCAGCATGATTAGGGCAATCAGGCAGGCAGGCGAGTGGTTAGGGACAATGAAGAGGCAGGTAGAGCAGTTATTGGTGAAAAGACAGGCAGGCAGATGAACAGTTAGGACCTAGAGGTCCTGGATTGTGACAGGTATTGTCTGACTGGGAGTTTAGGGTGCAAGCCGGCCAAGGGACACTTCTCCCCAGCCGGGCTTCTAGTGTATTATAGAATTTTACACTTGAACCCTTAATTAACCAATATGACCCAGTAAATTCAATAAAAAGATAGATTATGGCTTTTAAAAAGGTAAATACCACATGTAATACTTCCCTGGTGGTTTGGCTAAGTGGATAGAGTATTGGCCTGCAAACTGAGGGCTCCCAGGTTCAATTCCAATCAAAGGCACATGCCCAGGTTGCAGGTTCGATTCCCAGTGGGGGACGTGTGGGAGGCAGCTCATCGGTGGTTCTCTCTCATCATTGATGTTTCTGTCTCTCTCTCCCTCTCCTTTCCTCTCTAAAATCAACAAAAATATATTTTTAAAAAAGCAATACTAAATAAGAACCTCATAAATATTCTACATTTCAGTGGAGGGGAGGGGGCATGATGACTATAGTACATTGATGACTGCTTCAATTTCTTCCATAGTTATTGGCCTATTGAGATGTTTTGATTCTTCTTGATTGAGTTTTGGGAGATTATATTTTTCTAGGAATATGTCCATTTCTTCCAGGTTGTCTAGTTTGTTGGAATAGAGTTGTCATAGTAATTTTTAATAATCTTTTGTATTTTGGTGTGGTCTGTTGTTATTTCTCCTCTTTTATTTCTGATTTTGTTTATTTGGATCCTCTCTCTTTGCTTCTTGGTGAGCCCTAAAGGATCATCAATCTTTTTTATCCTCTCCAAGAACCAGCTCTTGGTTTTGTTGATCTTTTGAATTGTTTCTTTGGTCTCTATGTTATTTATCTCCTCTCTGATCTTTACTATTTCCTTCTTTCTGCTTACACTGGGATTTTCTTGTTTCTTTCTTTCTAGTTCTTTGAGTTGTAGGGTTAGGTAATTTATTACCATTGTTTCTTGTTTTTTACAGTAGGCTTGTAGAGTTATGACCTTCCCTCTCAAGACTGTTTTTTCTGTGTCACATAGATTTTGGATTGTGTTTCATTGTCATTTGTTGCCATGATGTTTTTATTTCTTTCTTGATCTCTCTGGTAACCCAGTCATTGTTTAATAGCATGCTGTTTAGTCTCCATGTGTTTGATTTATTTGGATCGTTTTTATTCTAGTTGATTTCCAGTTTTATGACACTGTGATCTGAGAAGATGCTTGATATGATTTCTATCTTCTTGAATTTGAAGGGAATTTGCCTATGACCCAATATATGATCTATGTTTTAAAACGACCCATGTGTACTTGAGAAGAATGTATATTCTGTGGCTTTGGGGGTGAAATGTTCTGAAGATGTCAATTAATTCCATCTGGTCTATTGAGTCATTTAGGATTGATGTTTCTTTGCTGATTTTTTGTTTAGACGATTTGTCCAATGGTGATAGTGGGGTACTAAAGTCTCCTACTATGACTATATTACTGTCATTCTCTCCCTTGATATCCTCCAGGAGTTTTTATTTTTTTTATTTTTTATGTATTTGGATGCTCCTGTATTGGGCGCATATATGTTTACCAGAGTTATTTCTTCTTATTGGATTGTTCCCTTTAATATTATAAAGTGGCCTTTCTTGTTTCCTGTTATGTCCTTCACTTTGAGATCTACTTTGTCAGATATAAGTATTGCCTCTCCAGCTTTTTTTTTTTTCATTTCCATTCGCCTGAAAATCTTTTTTCATTCCTTCACCTTCAGTCTGTGTGCATCTTCTTTTTCTGAGGTAAGTTTCTTGTAGACAGCAGATATATGGGTTGTGTTTTCTTATCCAATCCGTTACCCTATGTCTTTTGCTGGGAGCATTTAATCCACTTGCATTTAAAGTTATTATTGATAGGTACTTATTTGTCTCCTTCTTTATTCTTTTGTTTTGGTAATATTTAAAATTAAATCTTTATTATTCAGATTATTACATTTGTTTCTCTTTTTTCCCCTCAATAGCTCCCCTCCACCTGGCTTCCAACTCTCCCTCTACCCTTACCTCCCCACCATTGACCTCATCCATAGGTATATGATTTTTTTCCAGTCTCTCCCTGCACCCCCCTCACCCCTTTCTCTCTGAGAATTATCAGTCCACTCCCTTTCTGTGCTCCTGATTCTATTATATTCACCAGTTTATTCTATTGATCAAATTTTCAATTCACTTAATTTTTAGATTCACTTGTTGATAGATATGTATTTGTTGTTCATAATTTTTTATCTTTTACCTCTTTCTTCTTCCTCTTCTAAAAGAGTACCTTTCAGCATTTCATATAATACTGGTTTGAAGTTGATGAAGTCCTTTAGCTTTTTCTTATCTGTGAAGCTCTTTATCTGCCCTTCAATTCTGAATAATAGCTTTGCTGGATAGATTATTCTTGCTTGTAGGTTCTTGCTATTCATCATGTTGAATATTTCTTGCCACTCCCATCTGGCCTGCATCGTTTCTATTGAGAAATCAGCTGACAGTCGTATGGGTGCTCCCTTGCAGGTAATAAACTGTTTTTCTCTTGCTGCTTTTAATATTCTCTTTGTCTTTTGCTCTTGGTATTTTAATTATGATGTGTTTTGGTGTAGTCCTCTTTGGATTCCTTTTATATGCGTTTTTTTGTGGTTCCTGGACTTATAAGTCTATTTCTTTTACCAGATGTGGGAAGTTTTCAGTCATTATTTCTTTAAACAGGTTTTCAGTATCTTGCTCTCTCTCTTCTTCTGGCACCCCCACAATTCTGATGTTGGTACGCTTAAAGCTGTCCCAGAGGCTCCTTACATTATCTTCACATTTTTGGATTCTTTTCTCGTCTTGCTTTTCCAGTTGAATGTTGTCTGCTTCTTTATATTTCAAATTTTTGACTTGATTCTTGCCTTCCTCTAGTCTGCTCTTAGGTCTCTGTATAATATATTTTATTTCAGCCAGTATATGTTTAATTTCTAGTTGGTCCTTTTCCATCTCTTGTTGGTCCTTTTCCATCTCTAGTTGGTCCTTTTTCATCTCCTCTTGGGTCTCACTAAATTTATCCATATTTTCTGGGATATTCTTGAAAAACCTTATATAACTGTGGTTTTGAACTCTATATCCAGTCATTAGTTTTCCTCCATTTTTGTTTGTTTGTGATTTATTCCTTTGTCTCTGCATTTTCACTATGCCGGGAGAACTTCTGTGTTAGATTTAGCCTTATGATACAAGACTTGCAAAACTGCAAAAGCCTCTCTGTTGAGCTTGGGAGGGGTGGAGTCTCAGGGTTTAATGGACTGCCTTGCCTTCCAGTTGGCCCCGCCCTACATGGCCCCTGGGTCTCTAGGTCATCACTGGAGCGGTCCCTGTGTGCGCTGGCAGTGCCTCTAGACTGCTGCCTTTCCAGCTTTCTTGCGCTCCGGGACCATATGAGTCTAGGTACCCAGGGTCTCGCCCCAAACTGGGGTATAGTGGTGCAGTTGGGAAAAGCCAGCAGCACAATCAACAGTCTGTCTTCTGCGCGCAGTGCTGTGGGCGCCACCAGACTTCTGCCCTTTCAAGACTCCCCCAAATTTCCGTGCACTTCTCCCTTTTTATAGTCCAAACTCCCCCTGTATGGGTTTCAGCTGGACCTGGAGTTCAGTGCTATAGGATAAGGGGTTCAGTGCAGTTGGGAGTCTTCATCTCCCTCCCGCCAGAGAAAGCCAGCCAGGTACTCCAGCACCCTCTTTCTCCATGTGCTCGTCTCCGTACCTCAGCATTTTGCAGCTTCTCTGGGTCTCCATGAGCCCCTCTCTTTCCTTCTCGTTGTCGAATTTCCACTCAGCCAGCTTTCCTATGGTTCTGGATGAAATTGTTGTGAGAGGCAGCAGTGTCAGTGTTTACCTATGCTGCCATCTTGGATTCTCATGTCGCCTTCTTTATTCTTTACCCCTGTGTTCCTCCTTCACTTCCTAATTCTTTTTTTTTGCAGCAGCAGACTGTTTAGCATTTCTTGCATTGCTAGTGTGATGGTAATAAATTCCCTTAGTACTTCTTTGTCTGTGCAGTTCCTGATTTCACCTTCAATTTTGATTGATAGCCTTGCTGGGTATAGTATTCTTAGATTCAGACCCTTCTTTTGCATGAGTTTATATATTTCATTCAATTCCCTTCTGGCCTGATGAGTTTCTGTTGAGAAATCAGTCACTATTCTGATGGGGTTTCCTTTGTAGGTAACTTTCTGTCTCTCTCTCTGGTGCTTTTAAGATTCTTACTTTGTCATTGGTGTTTGCCAATTTAATTATAATATGCCTTGGCATCGGTCTTTTGGTGTTCATTTTGCTTGGGACTCTGAACTTCTTGGGTTTGTGCAGGTTTTTTCTTCCCTATTATCAAGGAAGTTTTCTGTCATTATTTCTTCAAACAGGTTTTTTGTTCCTTGATTAGTTTCCTTTCCTTCTGGTAACCCTATTATGCAGATGTTGTTTTGTTTCATGTTGTCCCAAAGTTCCCTTAGGCTCTCCTCCTGCTTAAAAATATTTTTTTTCTAGAAGCTGCTCTACTTGGGTATTTTTTCCTACCTTGTCTTCTTGCTCACTGATGTGGTCCTCTGCTTCTTCTAGCCTACTCTTGATGCTTTCTATTGAGTTCTTTACAGCAGCAATGTCATTTTTCATTTCTTCTTGGTTTTTCTTCAGTTCCTCTTGGTTCTTACTTATATTGTTGAATTTGTTTTCCATTCTTTTCAACCACCTTATGACCATTTCTCTGAATTCTTTCTCTGGTAGGTTGCTTGCCTCCATTTTGTTTACTTCCTTTTCTGTCAATTCCTGCTTTTCTTTCATATGCAGACTCTTTTCTTTGTGTCTCCATGTTCTCTCTTCTCCAGGTGTTTCATTATGTAGTTCTCTCTCTCCTCATCCCAGGCAAAATTTGAACTTTCTGTGGTGAAGTGTAGAGCTCCTCTGAATCCGTGTGTTTGTACCATTTGGAGACTGGTGTTCTGAGGTTTGCAGCTGCTTGGTGGGTGCCACAGTTGTAGATTCTCAGGCTTCAGATAACATCCACCCTCCCCTTCAAGATGGCACGGTCTCTGCGTCCAACCACTGACAACAATCTTAGTGATATTAATTATATGTCAAACTTTACAACTTTCTACAGTCTAACATCTGCTTCCTTCAAAGTCCTGATATGCAAAACATCTGGGAAAAAATGTTCCAGATGAAAGAAATAGCTAAATCAAGTTTCTAGGGTGAGATGTGTCTAGGGGGGTTTGAATAACAGGTAGGAGAGCAGTGTGGCTGGAGAAAAAGGAGTGAGGAGAGAAATAGGCAATGAGGGTGAGTGAGAAAGAGTCTTGTAGGCCACTGTAGGGCTTGGCTTCCATGATGTTAAAACTGAAGTCCTCTGGAGGGTTTGAGCACAGAGAGGCCTGTTTTGTCTTGTGTTTTACACTGGTTGATATATTGAAAAGAGGCTAATTAGGGCAAGAATGGACACATGGAAGCCAGTGGGGATTCATCATAATAATCCCGATGATGGTGCATAATAACAGTAGGAAACTGGGAGTGGTGAGGATAAATGTTTGTTTTCTGGTTATATATCTTTTGACAATAAGTTCAACCATTCCAAGTAGGCTGATTTTACTGCATATAAATCATGTCCATGTTCATTTCTAAATGACTAATATTACACAGTGCACACCATTGTTTTTAAGCATTTCTATTTTCTTAACTTCCAAATCCACCTTCACACTACCTCTTTCAATCTATACAGATTACTTCTCCTTCATTCACTGGATCAACAAAAGTATAATAACCTGTTTCAGGTGGCCTGCTTTGCTCTGTGCAGTGCTTAGAGATACAGCAGATTGTCAGTAAGCCAGACAAATTTCTTACCCCTGGGTTTGTGTACTGTAGGGCCAAACTCAGAAATGCAAACATGTAGAGCAGGGGTTCTCAACCTGTGGGTCGCGATCCCCTTGGAGGTTGAACAACCCTTTCACAGCGGTCGCCTAAGACCATTGGAAAATGCAGGTATTTACATCACGATGCATAACAGTAGCAAAATTTCATGGTTGGGGGTCACCACCACATGAGGAACTGTATGCAAGGGTCGCGGCCTTAGGAAGATTGAAAACCACTGATGTAGAGAATGATGCATGCCGTGACAGGAAAAGGACAGATATTTCTGGTTTCTCTCAGTTCTCTATCTTCTATCTCAAATTACATCTTTTTCATTCTCTCCTCTTTCCTTCCTTTATCAGAGAAAAACCTGCTCCTACTACACTCTGGGAAACCTGTTCTCAGTAGTCCTATGGGCCCTTGGGCTTTGGAATATATGTTATGCCCTATTTTTATCTGCTGTCACTCTCTCTTTATTAAATCTCTGTATACCCATTACGGGTCCTCATCTTTAAATGAATCCTCCCTTGATAATGCATGTATTCATTCATTTGATAATTCAACAAGCATTTATTGAGTGGTGATATCCAATTCCCCACTTACTTCAAGTATGCACTTTGGCAGCTGAATGTGGTCAGAGAAAAATACACAACCACAGTGAGTAGTCTCACTTTAAATTCATGATCATTAACCTTGAGCTGCCTTGTAGCTCTTCTACACTTCCCAAGTTCATTCACTTCACCATTCTGCTAGATGACCATTTTTCACTTCTCTCCTGGAATTTCCAACACTTTTTTTTATCCTTTATCCTCATTGTTCAATCCCTGGTCCAGGCACATCCTCAGATTTCAGACTGATCCGCAGTAGAGGGCATGCAGGAGGTAACTGATCAATGCTTCTCTGTTATCATTGATGTTTCTATCTCTTTCTCCCTCTTCCTTCAATCACTAAAAACATATTGTTTTTTAAAAAAGTTAACTACCAACTAACTGGTCAGGTGATTCAGTTGATTGGAGCACTGTCCCCTACACTCAAAAGGTTGCAGGTTTGATTCCTGGTCAGAGCACATACCTAGGTTGCAGGTCTGATCTCTGGTCAGGGGACTTACAGAGGGCAACCAATCAGTGTTTCACTCACATTGATGTTTCTATATCTCTCTCCACCTTTCTCTTTAAAAATCAATAAAAATATATCATTGGTGAGGATTGAAAAAACAAAGTTAAGAAAAACATAGTCTCATATTATCAGGATTTGGGTGATAGAAAGTAAAGACAACACAAACAGATGTTCATTTTACACACATGTGTTTTAATAATTATATCATCTATAGCTTCAGCTCTATAGTGTCCTTAACCATCTGTATATAGTTTCCAGTGCCAAGTAGAAAAGACTATCACCCAGCTCCTTGAATTTGAACATCTTAGATATGTCCTTTTCCACTTTTCCTATCACTAAAATTCCCATCTATTTGGCCATACAAAGATTATTTGTATTCATTACTTTCTTATTTTTAAAAAGTTATAGTACATATTTGTTGCAGTGTAGAAAGAAAACAAACTTTGTGTTCAATTATCTAGAGTATTATAGTGGGTTGCAAGCAAAACATCCCCTAATGGGTCATTAATTATTAAATAATCAGATACTTGGTGTTTTGTTTTATATTGTGTAGATATTCTTGATATATTGTTAAATAGGTGTTTTAGTGGTTCTGATGATATTTGTGAATATAATTCATTGTTGAAAATTTGCTACCCTTAACCCTCTAAAAACAATTCCTATCTAACACACTGTCAGGAATGAATTCAATTTAGATAATGAGGTCTATTGCTATTTTTGTGTTACATACTGATTAAATGGTTGCTACAACATAAACACCGTGAGGCTGGAGATATTCCAGCACATGGAAGAGTATGGGCACATAGGAATAGCTCAGCAAGAACCTATAGAACGAATACAGTGATGAATGAGTGCCTCTTATGTATCAGATAGTGTGGTAAACATGGTTTCTGTTTTTAATTTTAATTAGTTTAAATTAAAATTGGTTCTTGGAAGAGATAGTTTTAAAAAATAATCTTATAAGGTAAATGGACTTCAGAAATTGTATTTTCTGTACTTTTAGTCTCAAAAAAAGTCAGCTTGATTGTCTTAAATAATGATTTATTGCCCTGATAATAATGTTATAATAGATGTAATTGACATCTTTTGTTCACAAATGGTATAAATACATATAAGAAATATTTGTTAAGGAAAATCTTGGCAGCCCTAGGCAGTTTGGCTCAGTTGTTAGGACACCAATCAGAAAGAATATATGCATCCCTATGTTCATAGCAGCACAATTTACAATAGCTAAAATTTGGAAACAGCCTAAGTGCCCATCAACAGATGTGTGGTACATCTACACAATGCAATACTATGCCGCTATAAAAAAGAAGGAACTTTTACAATTTGCAACAACATGGATGGAACTGGAGAGCACTATGCTAAGCAAAATAAGTCAGTCAGAGAAAGGTAAATATCACACAATCTCACTCATATGTGGGATATAATGATCACCATAAACTGATGAACAAAAATAGATCCAGAGAAACCAAAGGACTTGCATGCATGAATATTAGCATAACCGATGGACACAGCCACTGTGACCGTGGGAGCTTGCCCAGGGTAGGAATGGCTAGCGGGGGGTCAATTCAGGGAAAAGGGAGACATATGTAAAACTTGAGAAAATAAAAATATAAGAATTTGACTGGGACCTAGGAAAAGGTACTCAAAGATCATGGGGCGGGGTTGGGGTGAGGGGTGGGGGGTAGAAGAATGTGGAAATGGCAGTGGGGAATAAAGAAGATGTAGACCCTCTTTCCCACTCTATTGTTCAGGAATGGCAGGAGGTGTACTCAATGGGAGAAGACAACAATAGGTGGAATCAACATGGGAAAGGCAACTTTCAGTTTTATAACAAGGAAAGGAAATAGGCAAAGTTAAAGTAGGATACTCACGACCTGAGCCTCTCACCAGGGCTCTCTGGAAGGCAGTCTTGGAAGGGCAGATGTAGAGACTGACACACAGAGAAATGATCTACATTAAGTGAAAGCAGAGAGAGGATAAGAGGGTTAAAGGAAACAGTGGTTTAGCATACTGGTTACTGACAGCAGACTGAGTTTATTTATTGCTTTGGGGCTGAGTGTGGGA
>JAAGEH010000623.1:0-12178 GCA_011751065.1 Lasiurus cinereus | reverse complement strand
TTATCAGGCATGTGGATGACACACTAGATGGACATTAAGGATAAAAAAGCACTGTAAAACGGCAACTCACAGTGGTCTTTTGCAATCCTCTCAAGCATGCAAGATATGATAGGAAATACACATAATCCACCAATATCTTTAGACAAGCAGGGAGACAGCTACTGTCGCCAAAGTAAGGGATACTGACAAAAAACAGCTGCATGATCCCTAGATGTGTGGGCTACAGGGTCAGAGCACCCACATCAATAATACATGCACATTATAGGAATACTGCAACGGGATAAAGACACCAAACTAAGAGTATCAAGAGCTTTTAGCAGACAGTAGTGAGAACTCTTACATATCCCCTTCATTAGCATAGGAACTATGTATTGCTACGTCTAGGAGCTAACCCAGATGCCATCTTGCCAGTACCTTAACCTCCATAAATAACCCTGCAAGAATGGACCACAGAAGATTGGAAAACGTACTTCACAACAAACTGCCATGACATGGAATACAGGCAGTGATAACTAGAGTGAGCATTGTGGCGGAGGGAAAAGAAGACTGGGCTCAATAATCAAATGGGACATTAACATTTCACTTCCATACTTCACAACACCTACACGACACTGCACGGCTGTGTTGTATTAAACAAAAAAGCTTTTGGCTGCCCATTTAAAAAATACCAACATAGTACTGCAGAACAGAATTTCAATGGTAAAATAACCATAAAATAACCAAACAAATTACTCTGCTGAAGCACAAAAAAATGACAAATTTGGGAATCTCAAAGACTACTCACACTTGATTTTCTTGATTTAAAAATGGCTGAAAAATGAGACTGAAAATATGCACTCAACATGCATCAATGTGGTCAACACAACCAGGAAGAATATGGGGAGACAGGGCTGGGAGAAAGAATGGGCAGCTTCACCATTATAATGCACATGGAGTCTGAATGATAAACAGTGCATTGGAAATGGGCTGCTGTGCATTGGATGTTCCATGAGCAACTGCAAAGGTGAAATCTGAAACTTTTCTTTTTCCAGCTTGTAACCATCCCTTGAGAGAGGTGTCATCAGACTCAATGGTAAAAGTTCACATTCGTGGCATTGGCAACAACATGCCTGTGTCCATATACATATAAAGCTCATATCTCAAGCCAACCCTCTTACACCTGTCAACAAGTAATGGTTAAAGGACAATAATAACAAAAATGGACAGGAAAGAAAGATGTCCATTGCATTGTAAGAATGATACACCACACATAAAACATCATTAGAGCAGAACATAAATGCACATTTGCCCAGAAGTCACAATGGAGTGGGAGTGAGGGAAAAAAGGTGTTTAAGAATAATGAACTGCTCACAGCATAGCACATAGACATGGCTATACATCTAAAGAATAACATACTCCCACGTGGGCAGCAGACCATGTGATGCTCAACAATAAATTTAACAAAATTATACACATTCTTGAATTCCAATAAATATGTAGGCCATAAGCCACCAGCAAACAGCAATACCTGTAAGCATCTCACTCTCTCCTTAAAGGGCTTTCACTCATTAGAAATGGGACAACAGAAAGGCATTTAGAGTAGGTTCCTTTCCCAAAAACAGAACAATGGGCTACAAAGGGACAACACTAACAAAGCAACAGAAACCGCAACCTCAGGGGGAAGGATTACATGGAGATGGGAACATCAAAACTATTCCACACAATGCCATTATAAGTCAAAAAAAACTAGCGAGCCCACAAAAAAGGCAGCTACAGGACACAGACTGTCCCTTCACTCCCAGCAAAAAGAAAATGGCACGTCACACCTAACACGCTCAGAATGACTTTTCCTAAAGATAGTTCAAGATGACCCAACAACACTCGACTGAGGAACAGTAAAACAGACAGAATGCAATTCACATCATTAGATATTGCTATATTGCTACACAGTACACAAATACAACAGGCACCCCATCTGAACAAACAGGACAAGGGCAGAGGAATTGCATAAGCAGACAACCACAGGAACCCATGATAAACTGCCATACAACAGATATCTATCTTCTTAAAATGAAACCAGCCTGTGTACCTAAGACGCACAAAAAAGGGTCTGAGATCATGTGAACTTCAGGAACCAAGGAAAACACACTATTCTATAAAATAGCAACACTATGCTCACAGGATAAGGTACACAGTTCAAGCCCCAACACACACAAACAACATAATAGAGGCAAATTGCACCCCCTTAACAAAACAGTCAGGCTACACACTTTGAAATGGCAAGCATTGCTTAACAACAACCATCACACACGACACTTTGGATTCCTTAGGAAACCGCACATAAGAGCACACATACCAGGCAACTCCGCTATGGACATGGCGAGGTGAAACATCAGCATATGCCCATGTAAATAAAAATAGGACAGAACATCATGACAATGGAACACCAGAAAGGCATGCACACCAGCCTCATGCAATAGAAGGAGAACAATAGGATGAGAAGGAACAACAGTGCAACCGCAACAGAAACCACAACTTCTTGGAGCAGGCACGCACAGAAATGGGAACATCCCATCTATTCAACTGAATGCCATTAGCACTAAAAAGAATGAACTGATGGAACCACAGGAACGGCACCTACAACCTACCAAGTACTCCCATTCCGCCCAGAGAACGGAGAGTGACACCTCACACAGAACATGCTCACCATGACTTTTCCTAAGGATTGCTCAGGGCAATACCAAACCTCTAAACTGAGGAAAAGTAAAACAGACACACTGCAACAGACAACAGTAACCATTTCAATAAGGCTGCACATTGCACATAAAACACAGCCAACCCCATGTGGTCCACCAACAACAAAGAAGAGAAAGGCAGAGGAATGGCATAAGCAGAAAAGCACAGGGACCCAGGAAAAAGTATCATACAGCGCATTTCTTTATTCTCTTCTTAAAAAATAAACAGGCAGGACACTTAAGGCTCTCACAAAGTACTCTGACATAATGTGAGCATCACGGACATGTAAAAAGACTACGATCAATAAAAAAAATAACACTATACTCACATGCTAAAGTGCACAGGTCCAGGCCCAACACACAAGCAACACGATGTCAGGGGGGATGGGCAGACGTAGTTGCAGCTCACACAGAAGAAGCTTTCAGGGAAACATCACCGTGACGTGCTAATGTGGCCTCACACACACATTCCAAACACAGCTAAAGGACGATGACTACGACAGCACATGCAGAACTATGGAGTGCACGGGCCCCTTCACACCATCGTCAACAACTGTAAACATCACGTAGACTCCAGGAAGACCAGACACCTAAAAATAAAAACACAGTGACTTAACGCCCATGACTTGAGAAGCATGATAAATAAACCTCAGGGAAAGCCATAAATGATAAACCAAATATACAGAAACAAATAACAAGACACTCTAAGGAGACCAGACTGGAAAATATACCTCTAGCATGCCCTATGGCCCTAGAGGATATCTAAACAAGGTCATTTTTCCTGAAAAATGGAATACATTGCACTCCTAGGAGATACAGCACCGACACCTTACAAAATAGCATCCCCTTGGGAACAGCATGAACAACTGAAAATGCTGACAGCGCTTGGGAACAAACCTGGGCTCCTGATGGTTAGCTTGACCTCTAAGAACGACACAAAAGGCTCATCAGGGGCAACTGTTCTGTACACCCAAGAAACCCATGGTGCTTAGAATGGAGCCAAAAAAATTAAGAGGACCACACCGATGGCCTGGCCCATACATACACAGACAAGGTGTGAAACAGGTGTCTGTCACTCCCCAATGACAGGGTTACACCACAATAACCAGCCACTACACGCATCAGCTAATTCTGGTTGCAAGTTACATTATGGCTCCTTCAAAATTCAGCAGATCCATCTTCATCAACGGCTAGGGATCTGTGGATGATCCATGAAATACAATGAACACCCAAGGCTCTCCCTTCTTAGGTCACATAGACATGCATATGCTGCATGTACTAAAAAAATGTACAGAAAAGTAAAAACACCACAGGTTGGAAATTATAACTACATGACAAGAATACAATGACACACTTCTGTCATGACCCCTAACATGGCCTCAAACACCTACCTTCCCACCCATCAACCTTTAAAGAGCCTGCACCTCATTCTTAGTTGACCAACACACTAACACCTAGCCGGGCACCCACCCAGCCAAATGGGCGTGCACCTCCTACTGAACAGCAAAAAATTCCATGAAGCCAGCAGTACATAGGTACACATTAGAGACTCCTTGAAATCAAAGGAGAGGAAGCACACAATCACTTCAACACGGGAGCAACTCTGACACAAAACCACAAGTATAAGCAAGCAGGCAGCAATGAACGTCAGAAATGGAAACTCATACTGACCAAGCACAAAACATTCACAAAACTCCTTGAAATCACAACGGGTAGAGACAGGGATCTAGGGGCTCTCGAACCACGCTATTTCAACAACTACTTAGCAGCTCCCTATATTAAGAGGAAAGTTGGAGAAACATTGCTACAACTACAGAGCACAGGGCTGTTCTAATGCCTACAATGGAACCACACAGGACCACTGAACAGACAAACGTACACATGGAAACTACCCTCCCACACAACCAGCACGAGCCCACGATCCCCACACAGAACAAAGAAAAACAAGGAAACATCTAGGCAACTATAAGCCTAAAGGGCCCCTGCAAAGAGCAGTGCATGGGTGCAATGACCGACATGGGTGAGCGGTTAACTTTCTGTCTAAGGTAAACATCCATGAACTTTCCCCAAACTTGCATGGCTCTGAAACTTTTCCCAATCAATGCCCCATAGGGACAAACCTGTAACAATAACTATAGCTGGAAAAAATTCACCCCACAGCACGGCAGGGGTGCATGTAACCGTTATGAAAAGAAATAGAAGATCACAACACCCTCTGGAACACAACAACACAGCACACGGGTCTGCAATCTGCCACTGTGACATGGCACCACTAGAAAACCAAGCACATGGACTGAGCTGCTGTGCGGTGCACTCATGCCCTTCGTGGCTCCAGAGAAACCCTTTCCAAACCTGACACTCACTCAAGAGTGAACAACACAGTCAAATGCCCTATTCTACCAGAGAACATACAAGGAACACTTTCTGTGCCACAGCCAGCCAAAATGAAACCGTGGGGGAACAAAGGGATGGCAAGCACTCACGAAAAACGGAATGCAGGATGCTGACAGTGACTCATAGCGGCCAAACACTACGTGCGAAACACGGTGCTTAAATGCCAACAACACTGGAAATCCACAAAATCATCAAACACAGATGCAGGAATACAAGTTTTCAATGTTGTCCATTTTCTGGGAAATGGACTAATTTTCCAAAATTGCGGATACACTGTCATTGTAGGCAATAGGATCTCACCCTTCGGAATGGCTACAAATAATAGGAAATCTTTACACCCTTTGGAGTTAACCTGTACTCCCAAGGGCTACTTTAGCTTCTCAGGAAGGCCCGAGGAGCGTTCAAAACACGCTCAACTTCAGATTAAACCTCAGTCTGTAAAGATCAGAAGGATGCAACCAAATAAAAAGAACACGACGAAACCGATGGCCTAGGCCCTTACCTACACATACTGGGGAACAGACGTGTGCCGATACCTCATAACAGCTCGCCATGACAGGCACACCACCCAACATGCATAAGATCCATCAGCTACTGTTGGTCACGATCACTACTCATCAAATTCCTTCACGCTCCAACACACCCATCTTCATGGACCTGACTTCATCAAAACTCTGGGACACGACAACATAGGCTAACACATGCCATGCCCACCCAAGGCTGCTCCTTCAAACGCCACACACACTAGCGTAGGACCTAGGAGGTCACACACAATATACAATACAAATAGCATACGAGGCAGAAACTAAGGAAAAGAGAACCTTGGTCACAGGACCACGGGGTGCAAGAGAGAGTTTAATCGACACGGCACAACAGGACATTTCAGACATATCCCCTAACCTAACTCGACCTCAAACACGGGTGCAAAAAATCATCTCAAGTGAAGGGGCCTACAACTAATAGGAAGCGGGAAAACACACAGCCACCCGCCGGGCAAGGCAAATCTACATTCGCTACTGAGCGCTAAAACTGCATTCATAATAACATCAGGCACTTGCAGACAACAAATACACATATGACACTCCTTCACGTCCAACTAGAAAACAACGTACAGCATAAATTTACTGCAGGAGCAAAACTGGAAGCCCCCTTAGGAAACACAAATGGAGACAGTCACCAAGTAAGTACAAGTGGAGAACACCATACTTAGTGATTAAAAAACATTCAAAAAATTCTGTGAAGACACTATGTGGGGACAAACTATGGAATCATGAACCACACTGTCCCAACAAGTGTATGGCAAGTGCCGATATTAAGAAAATGATAGCCAAATATTCCTAAATAATTCCAAACTATGACACTGGTTGTTACAAAGCACACACTAGACACGATGGCCACTTGAAGGACAAGCAATGTTCCGTAACAGACACAATCCCACACCTCCATCATAAACAGATATACACATGGCAACGTTCAGGCACTTCTAGACCTAGAAACCCCTGCAAGCAACCATCCACACCTATAGCATCTAAACAGGGCACACGGATGCCTTTATATCTGTGGCCATCATCCCTCACATTTCCAAGACCTTGCATTACATAAACCTTTCAGACAGAACATACCTCAGAGAAAATAACCTCTAATGCTGGCTTTAGGCACAAAACCGACACCCCGCACCACTACAGGGGCACATATATGTCCATTATTACCACACAAAAATTTGTCGTAAGTCCATTTTGGAGACGGCAACACGGGCCGTACCTCTACGCTCAGCACTTACCTCATGGCAACATAACCGTGACAGATATCATGCCTGCAGGGGTTTGCCTCTCACACACCACACACATACACACTAAAGCACTGCGAGGCACACTTCATACATCCGGAGACACCCTTTGCGTGGCTCGCTTCCACACCAAAGAACACAACCAAGGAACGACACCCCTCTCTTCCACTGGGAAAAATACAGACAACACATTCCATGCCTCAACAGACCTAAAAGTAGCAAGGGCAACTCTAGTAACTATTGCAACAGCAGTGGACATGCAAACACACATATGCAAAACAGTCACATGCTTAACCCTCTCCCACTCCTGCTCCTCCTCCTCCTCCCCCCCACTCCCTCCCCCTCCACTCAAAAATGTCCAACTAAGCAACATGTCATCACAAATAAAACCTTCTAGGCACTCACTCAATCACCACTCAGACATGCAAAAAACTCTTCTGACTTTTTTTGAAAAAGTTACCAAAGCCATCCAAACGTAAAAACCTAAAAAAAACACGTAACTGTATTAAAACAAACAAACAACATGCTCTCACAACTTTCTCATTCAGGAAAACAAACACAAGGGACACAAACACATGCAAGAAGCAAGAAAAAAAACATCTTTACGTACCACCCTACATTCATGGTGCAGTGAGCCACAATCCAAACCTACACCACGGGACAACACTCAGTGACCATTCAAAACTCAACACAATGGGAGAAATCACGCAGAACAAACAGGATAACACATCCTAACACCAGAATCCATGGCATGGTACCATAATCGCATCTGGAGCCGTCATTCCGCTACAAACTTTGATAACCTCTCTGAAATACTCAACTCTATTCCTATACCAATCACACTTTAAAAATCTACCACAATAATTGGGCCTGCTCATACTTCAAGACACAATAAAAATAAGACTCATATTCAATGACAGGAAATCCTAAACTGCAGCCATCGTTACTAAAATCAACAGGAGACATGTCCCACAATCCCTTCTCATGATAGCTGTACACTTCCACGACCAATTCACAGAGTACCTTCTGGCCAACGATGCGCATTTCTGCAACACACTCGTAGTGACAAGCAAAATAAAAAGGACAACCGCAACACTTGAAAACCGGTGCCATGAGAACGCATCGCGATTGAACAATTCTTCGGCAAAACACACAGACAGACAGGTAATAACTGGGCACAACACCCACCATGCTTTGGGCATAAAAAAAATCACACAAAAGAAAAATGCAAAATACAACAATAGACACAAACAGGACTCAGAGAAAATAACAGAACCTCTTGAAAAACAAACAAGCCACTTCATGGGGAAAACAGCATTGGAGGAAAACCTTAAATAAAATGAACTCAAAAAATCAGCATAACATACAAAAAATAAGACAACCCCCACTGAGGACATCCATGCTATGTATGCAACAATCAGCAAAAGGCAGAAAGAACACACAGTTTTAACATACACACTACATTGCAAACGTAAAACATTTCACGGCACAACCCAGCCACACTCTTAAAGGTGCCTCCTCGAAAAGCTGCCATTGAATTAACTCAGGAACATCACACAGCACACTTGCCTATACCTCTTCTACTCTGACAACTCCAGCCTGCCTGCAATCAAACAAAAAGAAATCCCAAAACCAAAACAACTATTCCGGGGAGGAGGGACAAGGAAGACCTTCCTTGTAAGATCGCCACCGACACCGACCCTATCACACTACCTATCACACTACCTAGGGATAATTGCCTGAATCAACACGGCCATCAAAAACAAAAAACACCATCACAAACACTGGCCATACAATATCTCTGAAAAATCAAACTCCACTCATTTTGGTTTCACATAAAACAACAGAAAACTGCCCTTACTGTCACAATGGAAACATTTCTCAAGATAACCTACTTCTACACATGAACACAAAAACAATGCAAACGCCTAGAAAGCCTTGTCAACCCTTCAGTCCCCACATTGAATGAAGACAGCACACCCTAAAAAAAATAAACTTACGACTCTGCAACATAACTTTCATCACATCTCACTACGACAACACAATGATTCTGGCCAATGCAGCTCAGTGCACCTGCTAACACACTGCACCCTTCAGTCCCCAAAGAAAAAAGAAAATCAAATACCAACAACAACCATCGCATTAACACACATGAACGACTTTGCAAGTCACTCCCTAGACACGACTCTCAGACCTAGCACCTCCACCACACACTGTTACGCTACACAACTCTTATCCCATACCTGCATGGACACAATCTTCTTCCCTCGGCCTCCGGCTGCACAAACATGATCACTGGGGAGCAAAACACAACGCAAAACACAGCCAAGGCAAAACAACTGACCCGTTTCGTACAATATGACAGGAAACTCAGCAAATGAACAACTTTTCAAAGAAACGTACCTTTCCACTTACAAAAACAGGAAATCTGCTTGAACCGCTCCAAGTTTCACTGATAATTCAAAAACGGAACAACGGAACCAACGGCCTCTCCACCCCATAGCACACGCTACACGCACCCCACAATTCAATAAACCACACAAACGCCACAAAACAAACTGCACGCACGACCAAAAAGTGCAAGAAACATTCCCTGCTGTGGGTGGCCTAGAAACAAAACTTGAGCTCTTCATTATCGCCCAAAAACCGGACCATGACTGGCCTTGCCGAAATCCAAAACACGGACACCGGCACACGCCCACCACATAGCATGCTGAAGAAATTCCAATGGAATGGACACATAGACACACACAACACAGCATCGTGGCCTAACCTGGCATGATTGACCGTTCCTGGTTGTCTACAATCTTTCATAACATGCCGCTGTACGGCACACTCGCCCCTACAACACGAAACTGGCATCCTAGCAAATTCTTCTGCTCCCTGCACCTGTTACCGCTTTTCCAAACAATTACCACCATTAAAGACACCTGTGCGCAACATGGGCACGCACACACACGCCGACTGGCACAAAATTCCACTACGTACGGAAAGCACAGGTGGCCAAGAATGTACTCTGCCAATAAAATGGACTAATACAGATGACTCAAGCCACTTCTTATATATTGGCTGACCATAAATGGCACATGAGACAGATAGGCAATACACAAATCACACGCGGTTTGTTTACGAGAGCCCTGGTGTTTTCGACACTTGGGAATGCCACCCAGAGACGCGAACTGACAGACACATACAATGGACATTGCACATTGTAGCTGCAGATTGGCGTGTTCTGGAGGCCTCCGCTTGTGACTAAAGATTAGAACCCACGGTGCACGGCAGAGCACAGAACTCAGGAAGGATACAGGAAGGGGATCAGAGAGCAACTGTCTATGGAGGAGCAGAAAAGCAACCTTAATCTCCTACAGAGCTGCCGCTATTTTTATGTAATCAAGCACGCGTATTCAGTGTGTCTTCGGTGTGTATTATGACCAGATCCCCGGTGTTCTAAAATCTGCCCTTACACATGGGGCACAAACTTCTTTATGTCCGATGAGCACATCTCTTTTAGGTGCATCACACTTCATTCCGCTCTCCGGTATGCCACACCCAATTCTTTCTTTTAATACATTTTATTGATTTTTTTCGAGAGGGGAAGGAAGAGGGATAGAGAGTCAGAAACATCGATAAGAGACACACACCGATCAACTGACTCCTCCACAACCCCTACTGGGGATGTCCCCACAAGAAAGGCACATGCCACCGACCAGAATCGAACCTGGGACCTTTCAGTCCACAAGCCGACGTTCTATCCAATGGGCAAAAACAGTCTCGGCCAATCCTTACTCTTATATTTTATCCTTGGTATTATCACCATAACTACGACACCCACACTCACTGACCACATAACTGACAACCAAGGAACACAGAATGGAAATGCATTGACACACGTGGCTCTTTCAGCCTCACTGACTTGCCCTCAAGAAATGCAACAGGCAAAACCGGTCTGGCTCAGTGAGTACAGACTTGCCCTCAATAAATGCAACAGGCAAAACCGGTCTGGCTCAGTGAGTACAGCAGCAGCCTGAACACAATCCATGTACCTTGTTCGCAGGCGTATCCCCAGTAGGGAGTACGTAGGAGGCAGCTAACCGATGTCTCTTTCTCATTGATGTTTCTGACCCTCTATCTCTCTCTGCCTTCCTCTCTAAAAAAGAATAAAAAACAAAATACATAAAAAACAAAATCAAAGAAAAGGAACATCAGTATACATGACTAAACACTTCAATGGACAGGGAGGAAAACCAAAGCATACAACACACTGTCCACAGGGAGCCTCACACCCCTTCACAGGACTAACCACAGAAAATGATGCCCGTGTCCACCAACACCTCCAGGACACATAACATCACCCTCAAACGTGTGGGACCACTCACACATACATCTTTTTATTACTCATTTCTCACATAAGGGAACGGACAGGGCTGCACAGCCACAAACATGCATGACAGACCACCATCCATCAGCAGCCTACAAAACAACCACAACTGGGGAGGTGACCACAGACAATGTACATTCCTGTCATTGCAATGCAGCCTGGGAACTTTCAGTCAGTATGTACAACAGCACGGACAACTCTTCTGGGGGGGGGGGGTATGGAAATAGGGGGAGCACCACCCCCATGAAATGAATGCTATTCTAACAATAATAAAGATAAAATAAAAATATGAACTAAAAATTGGGCATGACGCATTGGACAGTGTAATGAAGACTGAACGCCCTTGCAATAGATGTGCATGTAAGAGATAAAGGAGCTGGGGCCCCACTTATAAGACCAGAGAGCAGAACACATGGGACCCACTCATAACACACATTGAAGACATACTGAAGATGTCTGCATGACGAAATAAAACAGAGGAATTCCCAAAGGACATTACTGGGGGAAAAACCACGTGTGATTAGGGCATTGCATGTCTGTCTCCTGTGTCATTTATGCTCTGCCAAGATTTAACAAGTGCCTTGAGTCGTCCATATCAGTCCATTCTATTGCCACAGGATACTCTTTGCTGCCTGGGCTTGCATGCTTACATTATTTCTGGGACAACTCACTCGGAATTAACCAAACAACACATCAAAAAACCACACTCAACACAGCTGCCTCTCTGCAACACACCACACCAACCTTGACGTTAGGAACATACATACACTCACACAGACGGATCAGCAGGTTTCAGCCTCACACCTACATACAACAATTCACAGAAACAAAAAACAAAAACAAAAAATATATACTCAAGCACACACACATGAAAACACAACCGCTTACATCATCCATCTTTCCTGC
>JAAGEH010000622.1:0-11100 GCA_011751065.1 Lasiurus cinereus | reverse complement strand
TACCCCAACCCCCCAGTGTCTGTGATCATTGGTGATGCTTATAGGCATGCATACAAGTCCTTTGATTGATCGCTTATCTCCCTCACCCAACTTTAATCTTCCTGCTGTCATTTCACAGTCTGTTTGATGCTTTTATGATTTTTTGTCCTCCTGAGAATTATCAGTCCACTCCCTTTCTGTGCTCCTGATTCTATTCTATTCACCAGTTTTATTCTGTTGATCAGATTTTTAATTAATTTTTAGATTCACTTGTTGATAGATATGTGTTTGTTGTTCATAATTTTTTGTCTTTTCCTTCCCATTTTATATCCCGGAGCCTGGGAGCCCGGAGCCCGGTCCCGTCCACAGGCCGGCCTGCTCCTCCCGGTCACAGTTACTCTTTTTTTTTTTTTTAAAAAAAAAAATTTTTTGCAAAACACTTTTGTTTTTAAATATATTTCTTTTTATTGATTCCAGAGAGGAAGGGAGAAGGAGAAAGAGGAACATCAATGATGAGGGAGAATCATGGATCGGCTGCCTCCTGCACGCCCCCCACTAGGGATCAAACCCGCAACCCTGGCCTGTGCCCTTGGCCAGAATCGAACCCGGGACCCTTCCGTCCGCAGGCCGACGCTCTATCCGCTGAGCCAAGCCGGCTAGGATCACGGTCCCTCTTGTCTGCGCGACTTCACAAAGCAAGACAGACCAGGGTCTCCGGGCCCCAGGCCCAGCCCCCTGCAGGCCCAGCAGCCGCTGGCGGGTCTTCCCGGGCCGCTCAGGTGGAGGCTGGGGGGGGAAGAGAGACTTCGCAGGCATGAGGGCCGGGTTCCCCGCCAGCAGACGGCGCCCTTAGAGCTGCTTTGTGCTGAGCAAAGGCCTGGCTGCCCGCTCGCTGCAGCTGCTGCTGTTGCTCTGTTGAGATCTGGAGGTGGCTCCTATCAATCACCCTTTGGTGACTCGGAGGCCAAAACAGGAGTCAAACCTCTTTTCTAAGCAGGAAGAGAGTTCCCCAGGGGCCCAGGCAGAGAGACCCCCAGCCCTGGCCAGCATGGCGCTCCCAGGACGCTGGCCTCCCAGACTCACAGGCGGGAGTAGCTGCTGGCCGCCCAGAGGGGGAGCTGGGAGGTGGTCAGTGGCCGAGCTCCCTGCCCGCAGCCCTAACGGGTTCATTTAGAAACCAAAGCCCCGTTAAGCGGTGTGTGAAGTAGATGCTCAGCACGCGGCTGGGGGAGAAGCAGAAAGCCCGTCTCTCTCCCTCCTCAGCCGTAACCTGGGCCTCCGCTCTGTCTCTCTCCCAGCGTCGCTCACCTGTGACACGGCATCACTCGCGCACCTTCAGCGACAAGTCTGGCTTCTCTCTAGACAGAAGAGCAGGCCATCGCTTCCCTGGCCAACTGTCCCGGGACCCGCCTGCTGCGGGCAGCCCGCTCGGTGGTCTGCTCACGCTGAGGGGTAGCTGCTGCTGCGGGTCCTTCAGGCCCGAGGCTCCGTCTGTAGGTCGTTATGGCTCCGCGTGGAAGCGCGTTCTTTTCCACGAACATTTAATTTTTAACACGAAGGGAAAGGCTGGCTTGAGGCATTGCCATTGGAGAGCAGACGGCCATCTGATTTTTTGCAGAGAGGAAGGGAGAGGGATAGAAACATCGATGAGAGAGAGAGATCGATCAGCCGCCTCCTGCACGCCCCACACTGGGGATGTGCCCGCCACCAAGGTACATGCCCTTGACCGGAATCGAACCTGGGACCCTTCAGTCCGCAGGCCGACGCTTTATCCACTGAGCCACACCGGTTTCCAGACGGCCATCTGAAACCAGGGCAGGTGGATGCAGACCCAGCGATCCGTCCTGAAGTCGTCGTCCTTGGCCCAGCTGGAGGGGAGGGGATGGGGGCGCAGGGAGAGACCTGTTTTCAAGTGTGGACCCCCTGCTGGTCTGGGGAGTCTGAGCCGGGGCACAGACCATAGGAAGGAGGGGCGGGGGCGGTAGCGTCCCCTCCGGCGGTCAGCGCGGTGCTCCAGCCCCTGAGGCAGGCGCTTCTCCCAGGGACACCCAGACTCGAGCTTCACGCCCGGCCGGGGCCGTGGGGTGCGCGGGGCCGCTCGCCCTCAGGTTAACAGAACTAAGTGCCTGGACGTGGCTGGCCCCTCGCTGGTCAGGCCGCCCGGACGTCCTCCCCCTGCAGCGAGGAAGCTGGCGGCAGCGCCGGCCGTGTGAGCTGTGTTTATTAAGTAAAATGGCCTTCGTATGAGAGGGTTCCGATCCCGGCTGCTCTGCTCCCTGAGGCGCCATCGCCCGGAGAGGTAGCACCGGGGAACCGCCGAGGCCCACCCCCCGCTGTGCCGGGTGTCAGACAGTGGCAGCCGGTCTCGACCAGAAACGCCACCGAGAACCGCCCCGCTGTGCCTTCTGCTTGACATTTTGCAGCACAAATCCGGGCGCAGGGTCCCCCACAAACAGAAACACCCCGTCTTTCCCCACCACTCTCCGCCTGCACGGACTTCCGTCTTCCCGGGATGCTGACCCCTGAGCCCCTTCAGGACGCAGCCGGCGGGCGCGGGGAGGGTGGGCTCCGGCACCGCACCCACCGCCGCCCCTGGAGCCCGTCTTGCCCGAGCAGCGGGTGCGGCGGTGCCGTGCGTGCCCTGGGCTGCTCTGACGTGGGACACGCGTGTCCGGGAGGGGAGGCCCGGCCGGCGGAGCAGGGGGGAGGTGGTGTGGGATTAGGTTCTTGCACGTGTTCTCCCTGGTTCCCCACAGGGAGCGCGTGCCGCGTTTCCAGCCCAAAGTGTCGTTGCAGCATGAAGTTAACAGGAACTGGCACCGCGCTCTGCTGCTCTTTCTGCCATGAGACCGGTTTTGGGGGGATTTTCTCTAAACCCCTGTCCGGTGAGGGGCGTGGGCAGGTGCCCACGGAGGCGACCCTCGGGAGCCGGGCAGTGGCAGCACGCGGTGACAGCCGGGGACCTCGGGCGAGGCCGCCGGACGGCTGTGGTCAGGGGTTGAGTGTTGACTTATGAACCAAGATGTCACCTGTCTGATTCCCTGTCTAAGCACGGGCCTCAGTGGGAGGCGTGCAGGAGGCGTGGACCTTGGTGGCGGGCACATCCCCGATGGGAGGTGTGCAGGAGGTGGCTGGTCGATGTCTCTCTCTCTCTCAATGTTTCTTGCTCTGTCCCTCTCCCTTCCTCTCTGTAAAAATAAATATATTTAAAAAAAAAGAAGAAGAAGAGATGCATGAAGCAGAAATGGTCGTGGGACCTGGTTCGTGAGCACACGGGCGGTAGGGTGAGGGCTACCCCGCAATCACCAGGGTGGGTCCATCGAGGACAGGAAGCCAGGTGCCGCGGAGTCCCGGCCGCCCCGCCCTTTCCTGTCGGCAAGGTGTGACCCTGTCGGAGCGGGAGCCACGGGGCTTGGGTCTCCTGCCCTCTGCCAGCGAGGCTCGCGCGGAGCCGGCGCTGAATGGCGCGTCCTCCGAGTCACAAACTCCTGGGATGAAGAGCCTGAAGCGGCAGCCATCGCTCAGCCTGCGTCAGAGGCTCCTGGAGGCTGGGCCACCCCCAGGGTCTGAGTCAGGAGGCCTGGGTGGCCCCCCAAACCTGCCCTGCTAACAAACCCCCAGGTTGTGCTGATGGCCTGGGGCCCCCGGGAGAGGGCGCTGCAAGAGGCCTGCACGGGGGGTGTCTCAGAGTCCGGCAGCCTGGGGGGAAGGCAGGGCGGACCGCTCACCTCCAGCTCGCTCACGCTGTGAAGCATTGGGGGTGAGCGACCTGCCCCCGTTGCAGACTGCAGGCAGCCCCCCAACACTCCGCAGAAAGCCGGACACGACAGACCATATGCGTGTCATCCCAACCACAGCGACTTGGAAAGCGGGTGAGATCACACCTTCTTACCCAGGGGTGTTGTGTGTGTATGTGTGTGTGTAAGCGGGTAAGATCACACCTTATTTCCAGGGTTTGTGTGTGTGTGTGTGAGAGAGAGAGAGAGGAGAGAGAGAACTCTAAGGAAAAGCAAGAAAACAGCACAAGCCCTGGCCAGTGTGGCTCAATGGATAGGGTGTCAGCCCTCGGAATGAAGGATCCCAGGTTCAGTTCCCATCAAGGGCACGTACCTGGGTTGCAGGCTTGACCTGGCCCAGGGCGGTGGGGAGGCGTCCAATGGATGTGCCTCTCAGACTGGTTTTTCTCTCTCTGTCTCCCCCCTCCCTTCCGCTCTCGGATCCAATGGGAACGTGTCCTGGGGTGAGGATTAGCGAAACAAAAAAGGGAAAGGCACCAAAGTTGCCCGCAGGGAGGGGAGCGTGATGGGGCAGGGAAGGGTGGTCCCTAAGGGGTGAGGGCCTCAGGCTCCAAACCCACCCTCCAAACCGGCCCATGGTGTGGCTCCGGGCGTAGGAGGGGCGCTAGGCCCGGCCTGCGAGGCGAGAGGGGACGAGGGTCCCCGGCTTCTCCCCGGGGCCCACTTGCTCCAGTCCCCGTGAGCTCCCCCAGCCCAGCGCCGCCTGCGTCCACAGCCACTTTCCTGTTCACAGACCCCTTCCTCCCGGCCGGCCAGCCCGGTCCTGTCCACAGCCCACCCGGCCCGAGGTCCGCACCCGCTTCCTTTAGCTGCCGCCCCGACAGTTCCAGCTCGCTCCCCGTCCTTCCTGGTAAAACCCGCTGGTGGGCCGGCAGCGGGCACAGTGGCTGAGCGCCGGCTAGGGCTCCAGCGTGTTTTTATTTTTATTTTTTTAAAAATATATTTTATTGATTTTTACAGAGAGGAAGAGAGAGCTAGGAACATCGATGAGAGAGAAACATCCATCAGCCGCCTCGTGCATGCCCCCCACTGGGGATGTGCCCGCAACCAAGGTCCATGCCCCCAACCGGAATCCAACCTGGGACCCCTCAGTCCGCAGGCCGACGCTCTATCCACTGAGCCACACCGGTTACGGCTCCAGCGTGTTTTTTTAAAAAAAAAAAATTTTTTTTCAATTGATTTCAGAGAGGAAGGGAGGGGGAGAGAGAGACATCAACAAGGAGGGAGAAACCTGGATCGGCTGCCTCTGCACGCCCCCCACTGGGGATCGAGCCCACAACCCCGGGCCTGGGCCGCCACATGGGAATCCAATTGTGACCCCCTGGGTCCTAGGTCCCGCTCAGCCCCGGAGCCACATGGTCGGGCTGGAGGTACTCTCCTAACTTAGGTGTTGGTTATGAGTTTCGGTTGAACCTCCCGACCTCCGTGACCTTTGTCCCCGTTTGACCACTGGTGAGTGGCAGGGGGCGGAGCCAACGCAGCACCCAGTGTCGGAGGTGAGGCCTGGCTCACGCAGGGCCCTGCAGGCACGCAGACCGGGGAGGGCGGTAAACGCAGGCTCACCGGGAGGAGGATGACACAGCAAACAGCCGGAGCCGGGCCTGGAGGGGATCTGCCCCCGGGCGGGTCTGGCTAATGTGTCACCAGCCGCTTCCGGGAGGGAGCGCAGACCAGGCACCGAGCAGCTGCGGCCATCGCCACCGCCGCCACACCAGGAGAGCAAGTCTGTAACCGCCCTTTAAACTCTGAGAGTCGCCGAGACCGGTGTGGCTCAGTGGACAGAGCGTCAGCCTGTGGACTGAAAGGTCCTGGGTTCGATTCCGGTTGGGGGCATGTGCCTTGCTTGTGGGCACATCTCCACAGTGGGGCGTGCAGGAGGCGGCTGATCGATGTCTCTCTCTCATCGATGTTTCTGAATTTCCATCTCTCTCCCTTCCTCTCTGTAAAGAAATCAATAAAATATATTTTTAAAAAAATTCTGAGAGTCACCCAGGCCAGGCCTCCGGAGGGGGAGCCGCCAGACACACTGCTGGACCGTCGGCCGCAGGATGCTTCCTGCCCGGGGCTGTTCCTGGAAGTGGCCGGGCCAGTGTGGCTCAGTGAAAGAGCGTCCACCTATGAACCAGGAGGCCAGGGTTCGATTCCCCATCAGGACCCATCCCCCGTAGGGAGCGTGCAGGAGGCAGCCAATCTGTGATTCTCTCTCATCATGGCTGTTTCTATCTCTCCTTTCCCTTCCTCTTTGAAATCAATAAAAATATATTTAAACAAAATAAAATGTATATATTAAAAAAGAGAGAGAGCTTGACTGTGTGATTGTAGCTCAGCTTTTTTTTTTAAATATATTTTATTGATTTTTTACAGAGAGGAAGGGAGAGGGACAGAAAGTCAGAAACATCGATGAGAGAGAGACATCGATCAGCTGCCTCCTGCGTGCCCCACACTGGAGATGTGCCCGCCAGCAAGGTCCATGCCCCCAACCGGAATCGAACCTGGGACCTTTCAGTCCGAAGGCCGACGCCCTATCCACTGAGCTACACCGGTTTCGGCCATAACTTGGCTTTTTAAAGTCAGCCCCACGAACTGACCGTCCCGGTTTTATGAATGAGTCTGCTGTCAACACACACGGACGTGTCCTGGACGTGTTTTCGGTCTCGGGTAGGTTCCCGGGGGTGCGACTGTTGGACCACACGCCCTGGAAGTCAAACTGTAAGACGTTCCTAGATGGTTTTCCCCCGCGAGGGAACTCGGGGCGATGGGCATTCTGGATTATTCTACGTTAGCCACTATCCCGAAGCTGGGCGTGGTGGTGGCTGAGCAGCGGTATGAACCGTTAGCTGTGCCCAGCGTCGGGTGAACGTTGCCATCGGTAAGTCCCTCGGTAACGCCGTTAGAAGAAACATCTAACTCTGATGGAAGCTGATGCTCTGGGCCTGTTCAGGTCGCTCACAGGGATGGCACGGCGGCCGTGTTCTGGTCAAAAGGGCTTTCTCCTCCCTCAGATGCACGCGCAGTGGAAGGAGGTGAGGGGGGCCCGAGGCGGGCTTCCTGGGGGCACCTGGGCGGCTTCAGGACGCCGTGACCTCGGCCACAGCGGGCTGATGGGGACACGGAGGCCGCCTTCTGTGTGCTTCCTTGCTCTCCGCGAGGGGAAAGGCTGAACTCGGAGTCTTTCTGGAAAAGCGGAGGCGGGTCCCCGAGGCGGCGGCCTCTGCTGTCTGTCTGCCCCGCTCCCCCCAACCTGCCACGGCCGCCACCACAGCCAGGCCCCTGCAGTAGCTTCCTGGCTGCAGACCCCGGGCCGTGGGCCTGGGCAGAACCCCACTAAACCCATCGCTGCTCTCTCCGGGGGACCCCAGCCTCGTGGAGAGCGGTGCAGGAGGGGAAAGCTGGAGCTGATTATTCTGGGGGCAGGGGGCACCCCGAGCCCCTGCCCCGGGGTTTCTGGCTGGGTCCGGGGGCAGCTCTCTGAAACCCGAGCCTGGTACCCGTGCACCCCCGCCTGAGGAGCCAGGGGGTGTCCTGGCGGAGGCGGCCCAGCTGGTGCGGCCTCTCCCCGGCTGGTGCAGCTCTCCGCCCGGCGCCAGGGCCGTGACTCCTACCGAGGCCAGTGCGGCTGGAAGGGGAGGGTGCCCGGCGGCCGAGGCTGCGCCCCCAACACCCAGAGCCGCCCGAGACGGGCAAGCTGGGGGCCAGGGCAGCATCCGCTCAGACATCGGGGGGCGGGGCTGGAGGCCGCAGGACCAGACTGGGGGTGAGGCCCGGGAAGCCCTAAGGCCCCACATGTCTGTGTTTCACCCCAGAAGCCCCCCAGGCATTCAGGGTCAAGACCAGAGAAACCGGCCCCCGGCCTCCGCCAGGAGGGAGCAGCTTCCTGTACCATGGAGCCCCGGCTGAGCAGACTGGGGGGGGAGGCTCTGTGAGGGGCCTCTGTGGGGAGGGGCTCAGGCTGAGTCCTTCCTGTGTCCCTCACCCCCCGGCTGTCCTTACAAAACCGCCTCTGGGGGACGTGAGCGAGCTTCCCTGTGTCTGTGGCCACCGGCGTCTCTGCTAAGCCCTCGGCCCTGGCGGCTCTGCAGCCAAAGGAAACGCCCCGCGAGGCCCCACCCCCGCCAGGGTCACCCCCGGGCCCCGTGGAGCTTTGGGCCCCTTCCACTGCCCCTCATGCTGTTCTGACGGACCCTCGGGCTCAGAGAACCTTCCAGAAGACACAGCCCTGCCAACACCTCGGCGTGACCTCACGAGACCGGAGCCAGAAGCGCCAGCTGCCACCCTGAGGAGCCGCTCCGTTTAAGCCATTTGTCCCCAGCCACAGAGGGGTGACACGCGGCCGTGTGTGTGTGTGTGTGTGTGTGTGTGTGTGTGTGTTTTAAATAGTTTTTAAATGTTTTTATTGATCTCAGAGAGGAAGGGAGGGGGAGAGAAACATCAGTGATGAGAGAGCATCATGGACCGGCTGCCTCCTGCACACCCCACACCGGGGATGGAGCCCGCAACCCGGGCCTGTGCGCTGACCGGGAGCCGAACCCTGACCTCCTGGGTCACAGCTCCCCGCTCCACCGCTGAGCCCGAGGCCGGGGAGCCTGTCTTGTTGGCATATCATTGCCGGTGCGGGGGGCAGCCTCCCCTCCCCCCCCTGCTCCCCACTCAGTGGCCACAGGTGTCGGTGGCGGCGTGGCCAAGCAGTGCGTGCGGCTCCAATGGGAGAGCCGGAGGCCGGGGGAGAAGGACAGGCCGGGCGAGAAGGACAGGCCGCCGGTGCGGGGCCGGGCCCGTCCGCCCTCCCAGGTGCCGGGCCTCCCAGGGCCGGCGGTGCTTCCGCAGGACCATCCTGCCGCCTGTCCGTCCGTCTGTCTGTCTGTCTGTGCAGCGGCAACAGGCAGGCCTCTCGGGAACGTCCCAGCCGCGTCCCTGTGCCGTGGGGACCCTGGGGACCCAGCAGGAAGGAGACACAGGAAGGACCCGAGGAGGCAGCAGCAGCAGCAGCAGGAAGTGACACTGCGACAGGAAAAGGAAGCTCTAGGTCAAACACAGGGTCCCCAGACTGTGCGCACCCTGACAGCGGGCGGCTCAGGTCTGAAGCCGAGGGCGATGGTAACAGACACGGCCAGTGCGGTTACTCAGAGTGTGAGCACGCATTTTTGGGGTCACCCTGAATGTTTGAGCTCTAGGCCCTCGAGGTGCTCTGTGCGTGGACGCCTGTGTGTGTGAGGCCACAGGCTCTCAGAGATGGGGCTCCCCTCCTGGCCCCCACACTCAGCCAGGCCCGCAGCTCTCCCCCCCGCCTTGCACGTCCCCACCGGGAATGCGAGTCCCGGCGAGGCCCTCCCTCGGGCTCACGGCAGGGAGCGACCCGGGCAGCGCTTCCTGGTGGCCCTGGCTGCACGGCCTGCGTCCCCGATGCGGGCAGAGGAGGGAGGAGGGGCAGAGTGGCCACCAGGATGGGTGTCCCCCTCTGCCCCGGCCAGTGTGGGGGCTGCAGACCCCCCACCAACAGGTGGCTCGCGCCCTGGGGACAGGTGTCTAACTTGGCTCCCCTTTAACTCTCAGACATGGGGCTTCCTCCTGGGCCCCACGCTCAGAGTATAAATGAAGCTGGTGGCTTCCGAGGCGTGCCGCACGCTTCTTAGTACTTGTTGGGGTCTCTAAGCACAAGCTAGAGGTTTTTTTAAAAAAAAAAAAAAAAACGTTTAAATTGCCAAAACCGGTGTGGCTCGGTGGATAGAGCATCGGTCTGCGGACTGAAGGGTCCCGGGTTCGATTCTGGTCAGGGGCATGGACCTTGGTGGCGGGCACATCCCCAGTGGGGGGCGTGCAGGAGGCGGCTGATGGATGTCTCTCTTTCATGGAAGGGAGAGGTCCCTTCCTCTCTGTAAAAAATCAATAAAATATCTTTTAAAAAAATAAATGGCTCAAGTCTTTCCCAGATGGGGGGACCCGGTGCCTTCCAGCCCCAAGAGGTGGGCACTCGGAGCTTCCAATGGGCCCCCTAAAACCACCACTGACAACACGGAGATGCTTTCCGGGCGCTTGCCTCTCGCCGCGTGTCTTGGTGAAGGAGCCGCTCGCACGGATGGGCTCACGCGGTTTGTCTGTTTGAATGGACGGCGACCCTTTCCCAGGGGTCACCTAAGACCATCGGAAAATGCAGATATTTACATCACGATGCATCACAGGAGCAAAATTTCATGGTTAGGGGTCACCACCACATGAGGAACTGTATGCAAGGGTCGCGGCCTTAGGAAGGATGAGAACCACTGCTCCAGAGGCTCCAGAGGCTCCGGCCGGGGAGGGCCCGGGAGGCGGGGTGGAGGGGGACTCTCCTGGCCGGCTGTTCCTTCTCCAGCTCAGCGCCCCGGGAAGCAGCGAGCACGCCCCCTCGGCCCGCAGAGGAGGAGAGCTGGGTTTCTCGGTCTCCGTTCCCCCCTGGCCTGTCACTGCCCCGGCCCCCTCTGTCCGAGCCGTCACGGTCGCCCCCGATGGCTGCTCAGGAGAAGGGACTTGCAAACGGCCTGCGAGTGTCCACGGTGGCCAGGCCCGGGGCCGCCTGTGAGCACCCGTGCGCTGGGCGGGAAAGGACCACTGAGGCCTGTCATGTGGGGCGGACTCTTCCCATTGCTGCTTAAGGTTAGGCCTGGGGCCTGCAGGCCCAGGTACCCGAGCGATGCCCGCACTGGCCAGTTCCCACCTGTCGCATCTGCCTCCCGGATGGCACTGGGGGGTTGGAGGGCAGGGCCTCTGCCTCGCCCACCCCGGGGTCCGGCACTGCACCCCCTGGGAGACAGATGGGGCTGGGGGTGGAGGGACGGGCTGGCTCCCAGAGGCACCCAGGCCACCGAGGGTCCCAGGCACCGCCAGGCCAGCCTCATTCTGCAGCCTGGACACCCTCAGGCAGGTGCTTCTGTGCGTCCCTCCTGGAGGGTGCAGCCCAGGGAGCTGCTGAGGCTTCCCAGGACCTTTGCAAACTTTCCAGCTGCACATGTGGGCGCGGCGGCGGGTTCCCCATCCCCTAAAACGGAGGAAAGGGGCGGCCTAGAGCCGGGGGGACAGCGGGCGAGGGGGGAGCCCCCAGGGTGCAGACAGCGCTCCTCCCGGCGAGCCCACGCGAGCCCCGCGAGCCCACGCGAGCCCAGGCGAGCCCCGCGAGCCCAGGCGGACGGACGGGCAGGGCGAGGTGCGCGCGCGGCCCGTGGCTCCGCTCCGCTCCGCTCCGCGATCCAGGCCGGGATGCCGCGCCCGCCGCCGCCCCGCGGAGCCCCGCCCCCCGCCGCCGCCGCGCCGCCGCCGCCGCCGGAGGCCGCTCGGAGCTGCGCGAACATGGCCG
>JAAGEH010000621.1:0-10101 GCA_011751065.1 Lasiurus cinereus | reverse complement strand
CCCAGGTCTGGGGGCCCGCTGGTCAGCTGCCCGGGGCTGGGGCTGGGGCTGGGGAGGCGGGGATGGGGGTGCTGGGCTGGGGTGGGGGCAGCACACTGGGCGCTGGGTTTCTGCAGAGGCTGGTGGGGCGGCACCCCCATTGTCCAGACTCCACCCCGCCCCGCCCAGACCTGCCTTTCCACTCCTTCAGGAAGGTGCCGGGGTCAGGGGTCAGGGCGGCCGGGCGGGAGCCGGGCTTGCAGGTTTGGCCGGTCCCTGCCTTCCTCCGGCCGCTGGTCGGGGCGGCCTGGGCGGCCTGGGTGGCTCTCCCCCACACGGCGGAGCCTCAGATTGGCACAGATGCCCGGTCACCTGCCCAGGGCCTGCAGCAGACACGCCTGGAGCATCGCCCCCACTCTGCGGGGGGAACAGAGGTCCTGGGGACACAGCGCCCCGAAGGCAGACCGGACTCCGGCTCCGTCCGCCTTCTTTGCTCCGGGCGTCGGCCACACTCTCCTCCTCCTCCTCCCACTGAAGCCCTGCCTGAGGCCACCCGTGTTGGGTGCCGCTGGGCCCAGATGGCGCAAGGGACCCTCCTGCTCGGCCGGGCAGGCGGGGACCCTGTGAGGTGTTGGTGGAACCCTCATGCCCTGGCCCTCCTGGCACCACTGGGAGGGGTCCCCACAGCATCAGCCCTGGACAGCGGCCGGAGCGGCCGGTGCTTGGACCTGGGCAGGCCAGCCAGCTGGTCCTGCGAGGGTGCGGGAGGAAGGAGGTCAGGGACTGGCCTTCCCCCACGACCTGGAACACAGGCCTGTCTCTGACCCCCCAAAGGCGGCCTGTTCCGGGGCAGGGGGTCCCCCCAGGACCCTGAGCCGCTGGGAGAGGCTCCGCCCCCACCACCCTGCCTGGACCCGGGTCGGAAAGCAGTTATGCTGCTCCTGTGCCCGCAGGTCCAGCCCAGCTCGCCCGGTCCCCGCTGACGGCAGGGAGTCAGTGGGAGCGGTGTGTTTGTGGCCGAGGCTGAGCTGGCCCTGCGTCTGTGCGTCTGTCTGTCTGTCCGGGGCCTGGTTCCGGTTTACCTACGGCAGCAGCCCCCAGGCCTGCGTCTGTCCGGGGCCACACTGCTCCCGGAAGTGATAGGACTGGGCGTTTCCTTCTTTTTATTTATTTATTTTATTTGTTATTGATTTTTCACAGAGAGGAAGGGAGAGGGATAGAGTCAGAAACATAGATGAGAGAGAGACATCCATCATCCTCCTTATGCACGCCTCCTACTGGGGATGTGCCTGCACCGAGGTCCGTGCCCTTGACCGGAATCGAACCCGGGACCCGTCAGTCCGCAGGCCGACCCTCCATCCACTGAGCCACACCGGTTTCGGCCGTTTCCTTCTTTTTAAAAGTAGCCATTTACTGCTGAAAGTGGTACATAGACCCTTTCCCTCCTCGCCCCCAGCTCGCCCCCCGCCCGCCTGAACGGCACCTGCTTAGCCACTGTGACCCTGCAGTCGGTGGCACCCAGCACCCTCCGGTGTGCGCCCCGCCCGCCCAGGTGCCTCCCGCAGGTGCCTCACCTGGGCGCGCCTATCTGGCCTCAGCCAGCAGGAGCAGGCGCACCGGGTGGGGTCCCATTTCTCCGAGGACAGTCCCGGGAGGGACATGCTGGGGTTCCTGGGCGGGGGGGTGGGGGAGGAGGGGCGTGTTCGCTGTGGAGGAGCCAGGTCTTCCTGGTTTACCCCTCCCCCCTCTCCCCGCCAGCCTCGCGCTGTCAGGCCCTGGGAGGCCGGGCGGGGAGGTGCTTCCCGCTTTTATTGTGTTAAACACACACGACATCGTAAACTGCCGTCCTAACCACGCGGGTGCAGCCGGGAGTGGCACCCGGTGTGTCCACACCCCGGCGAGGCCTTCATCCCCGCCATGCCCATCACTCCTCCACCCCCACCACCTCCCCACCCCACCCACACCCACCTCCCGCATCTCCGCCATCCACGCCGTGCCTGCAGCCACTCCGTGCTTCCTCCGGGCCCCCACTGTACCCCTCCTTTAAAAACACCACCTGGCCGGAACCGGTGTGGCTCAGTGGATAGAGCGTCGGCCTGCAGACTGAAGGGTCCCGGGTTCGATTCTTGTCAAGGGCATGTATTCTGGTGCGGGCACATCCCCAGTAGGAGGCGTGCAGGAGGCAGCTGATCGATGTTTCTCTCTCATTGATGTTTCTAACTCTCTCTTCCTCTCCCTTCCTCTCTGTAAACAATCAATAAAGATATATTTTAGCCGAGACCGGTTTGGCTCAGTGGATGGAGCGTCGGCCTGTGGACTGAAGAGTCCCTGGTTTGATTCCGGTCGGGGGCATGGACCTGGGTGGCAGGCACATCTCCAGTGGGGGGTGTGCAGGAGGCGGCTGGTCGATGTCTCTCTCTCTCATCGATGTTTCTGACTCTCTCTCCCTCTCCCTCCCTCTCCTTGTAAGAAAGTCAATAAAGTCTATTAAAAAAAATATTTTAAAAAACGCCACCTGGCCGGAACCGGCGTGGCTCAGTGGAGAGAGCGTCGGCCTGCGGACTGAAGGGTCCCGGGTTTGATTCCGGTCAAGGGCATGTATCCTGGTTTCGGGCACATCCCCAGTGGGAGGCGTGCAGGAGGCAGCTGATCGATGTTTCTCTCTCATCGATGTTTCTAACTCTCTCTCCCTCTCCCTTCCTCTCTGTAAGAAAATCAATGAAATATATTTTAAAAAACGCCACCTGTGGGGGACCGGGGTCGCCAGGTCAGAGGAAGGGTCTCCGGATGGCCGGGCGAAAACTTGCTCTAAAGACCATCGACTGGGGAGCTTTCGGGGAGCTCAGACCCCGAAACCAGAAGGCCATCGCTAACACGCTGAGATCCTGGGATGAGACCCTCCCCTTCAGGTGGGCTGCTCTGCCGGAGGAACCACCGGCTACGGCTCCCGACGGGCTGACTGCCAGGCCCAGGCTGCCAGGCCAAGGCTGGCAGGGGTGACGTTGAGAAGAAGTTTGATGCCCGTTTGGACGGTGCCTGTGGCAGAGGATCAGCAGGGCCCTGGTGGACGCTGAAGAAGAAGAAGACGTGAAAAGCTGAGCTGAGTTGGTGTCTCCCTCAAAGTCCGGGTGGAGCAATAGGAGAGAGAGCTGGAGAAGATGGAGAACAGAATTCCCTTTGACCAGGTGACCACCGAGGATTTGAATGAAGT
This sequence comes from Lasiurus cinereus, assembly GCA_011751065.1. Taxonomy (NCBI): domain Eukaryota; kingdom Metazoa; phylum Chordata; class Mammalia; order Chiroptera; family Vespertilionidae; genus Lasiurus; species Lasiurus cinereus. The sequence goes on along the minus strand of JAAGEH010000621.1, from coordinate 6,911 downwards.
CTTCCCGGGAACCAAGTCAGACAGGAAGATGTCTCCCGACTGGCCTCACCAGCCAATCGAGAATTTAGAAACCTGAGTTCGAGAGGAAGCTCTGGTCCCTGTATTAAGAGCTCTCTGGACATTAAAGATACTCAGCTTGGCAAAACCAGGGTGGCTCAGTGGATGGAGCGTCGGCCTGCAAACTGTAAGATCCCGGGTTCGATTCCGGTCAGGGGCACGGACCTTGGTGGCAGGCACAACCCCAGTAGGGGGCGTGCAGGAGGCAGCTGATCAATGTCTCTCTCTCATTGATGTTTCTAACTCTCTATCCCTCTCCCTTCCTCTCTGTAAAATATCAATAAGATATATTTAAAAAAAAATACTCAGCTGGCAAAAAAATAAAATAAAAAAAGGCACACGTGCCTGGCTGACGTGGCTCAGGGGTGGAGCGTAGACCTAGGAACCAGGTGGCCTCAGTTCGATTCCCAGTTGGGGCACATCCCCTCCCCCCGCCCCCCCGGCTCCCCGCAGTGCAGGAAGCAGCCAATCAAGGATTCTCTCTCATCATTGATGCTTCTCTCTCCCTCTCCCTCTCCCTTTCTCTCTGAAGCCAATAAAAACGTATTTAAGATCGCAGATTTAGCAGCCATGGAACGGAGAGTAGTCCAGGTGTGCACCGTAACGGTTAAATGCTTGTGTGGACTGTGCCGCGCTCGTCGGAAAAACCGTACTCGACCTCTGTCGCCCACAGAGTGACAAGTCACGTTTGTTTTTAACTAAACCTTTTCCCGTCACCGAGGATGCGCCCCATTCCCTCCTCCTCCTCCCGGTGGCTTTTTCTGGCGACGAGAGCTTTTAAGTCCTGTCTCCTCTCTGAGCAACGGTCCAGCGTGGGGTTCACACTCCCGGCGCAGTGCGAACCGTGGTCTCGGGGTGTGGGCGGCACGCCCCGAAACCATCTTGTTACGGGAAGCTTCTCCGTTTACCCTTCGCGCCTGTGTTGTCCCCGCCTCTGACAGCCCAGCCTGCTCCTGCGAACGTGGTTGGGGTTTGTGTTTCTTGGATTCCGCGTGGGGTCTTGGTCTCTCTGTGACTTATTCCGCTCCACACACCCCCGGGTTCACCCACGTTGTCCTAACTGACAAGGTTTCCTTTTTTTATTTTATTTTATTTATTTTTATTTTTTAAAAATATATTTTATTGATTTTTTCACAGAGAGGAAGGGAGAGGGACAGAGAGTTAGAAACATCGATGAGAGAGAGAGACATCCATCAGCCGCCTCCTGCACACACCCTACTGGGGATGTGCCCACCACCAAGGTAACCTGCCCTTGACCGGAATCGAACCTGGGACCTTTCAGTCTGCAGGCCGACTCTCTATCCACTGAGCCAAAACCGGTTTCAGCACAAGTCACGTTTTTATTTTTTATATTTTATTGATTTTTTTACAGAGAAGAAGGGAGAGGGATAGAGAGTTAGAAACATCAATGAGAGTGAGACATCGATCAGCCGCCTCCTGCAGATCCCCTACTGGAGATGTGCTCGCCACCCTTCAGTCCGCAGGCCGACACTCTATCCACTGAGCCACACCGGTTTCGGCACAAGTCACGTTTTTAACTAAACCTTTTCCCGTCACCGAGGATGCGCCCCATCCCTCCTCCTCCTCCTCCTCACGGCGTCTTTTTCTGGCGACGAGAGCTTTTAAGTCCTGTCTGCAGTGCGAACCGTGGTCTCGGGGTGTGGGCGGCACGCCCCGAAACCATCTTGTTACTGGAAGCTTTTCTGTTTACCCTTCGCGCCCGTGTTGTCCCCGCCTCTGACAGCCCCGCCTGCTCCTGCGACCGAGGTTGGGGTTTGTGTTTCTTGGATCCCACGTGTGGTCTTTGTCTCTCTGACATATTCCACTCCGGTCACACCCCCAGGTTCACCCACGTTGTCCTAACTGACAAGGCTTCCTTCTTTTTTTATTTATTTTTTATTTTTTAAAATGTATTTTATTGATTTTTTACAGAGAGGAAGAGAGGGATAGAGAGCTAGAAACATCGATGAGAGAGAGGCATCGATCAGCCGCCTCCTGCACACCTCCTATGGGGGAGATGCCTGCAACCAAGGTACATGCCCTTGACCAGAATCGAACCTGGGACTTCTCAGTCCACAGGCCGATGCTCCACCCACTGAGCCACGCCGGTCTCGGTGGTTTCCTTCTTTTTTAACATGTATTTTCATCGATCTCAGAGAGGAAGAGAGAGGAGGAGAGAGAAACATCCGAGGTGAGAGAGCATCATGGACCGGCTGCCTCCTGCACGCCCCTCACTGGGGAGGGAGCCCCCAACCCGGGCCGGTGGCCCCACCTGGAATGGAACCCTGACCTCTTGGTTCAGAGGTCGAGCTGAGGCTGCCCGTCAAGGTCTCCTTCTTATGGCCGAGGCGTAGCCAGAGCGTGAGTGTGAGCCCCACCGACACCCGCCCCCTGTCCACAGGCCCCGGCTCCGTGGACACGGTGCATGTGTCTCTCCTCGGGGCGCCACTGTCCCTGCGGGGAGGTTGGGGGGGCAGGCCTCTCCCTGGGCTGTTTCTGTGGGGCCGCCTATCTGCACCCCAGCCCCCGCTTTCTCCACCGCCCCGCCCGTCTGTGCGGGTCTCTGCGGGCACCTCTGCCAGGTGGAGGCCGTGGCTTTGATTTGCGTTTCCCCGAGGAACAGTGACGGGTGGGGGACACTTTCCACGGTCGACTTCAGACTGTCTTCCCATGTGCTGTGTTTTTTTAAAATATATTTTATTGATTTTTTTACAGAGAAGAAGGGAGAAGGATAGTGAGTTAGAAACATCGATGAGAGAGAGACATCGATCAGCTGCCTCCTGCACGCCCTCCACTGGGGATGTGCCTACAACCAAGGTACCTGCCCTTGACCGGAATCGAACCCGGGACCCTCCGGTCCGCAGGCCGACGCTCTATCCACTGAGCCACGCCGGTTTTGGCTGTGAGTTGTTTTTTTTAAGGGTTGATGCTATTACCCATGTCCCCATTTCCCCCGACCTTTGCCCCCCTCCACCCAGCCTACCTGTGTTTTAATGACTGGGTGTTGTTGGTTTGGGGTTTTTTGCTGTTGAACTTATATGAGTTTTCGTTTTGTTTTTACACACACACACACACACACACACACACACACACACACTGTAGAGGCCCGGTGCATGAAATTCGTGCATGGGGGCGGGAGGAGAGAGTCCTTCAGCCCAGCCTGTTCCTTCTCCAATCTGGGACCCTGTCCTTCTCCAATCTGGGACGCCTTGAGGGATGTCCGACTGCCCGTTTAGCCAGACCTCCCTCTCACGACCCAGGACTGCTGGCTCCCAACTGCTCGCCTGCCTGCCTTCCTGATTGCTCCTAACCACTTCTGCCTGCCAGCCTGATCACACCCTAACCACTCCTCTGCCAGCCTGACTGATGCCTAACTGCTCCCCTGACAGCCTGTTTGCCCCTAACTGCCCTCCCCTGCGGGCCTGGTCATCACTAACTGCCCAGCTTCACTGTCTTCCACGGGACGGCCCAGGCTCCCTGGCACGTTTCCTGGGGAGACCGCTCTTTCCTCACGGCGCATTCTCTCCGGTGCCGTGCAGGAATCGGTCACGTATGGGAGGGTTTCTTCCTGGGCTCTCCCTTCCATTCCTCTGTGCGTCTGGGTTTTTGCTGGGGCCCTGCTGCTTTGAGCACAGTGGCTCTGTCATACGGTCTGGAATCTGGAAGTACGGTGCCTCCCACTTCCCCTGCCCCCTGAGGACTGCGGGGCCTGTTCTGTCTTCTGTGGCTCCAGACAAACGTGAGGATTGTTTGGTCTCTTTCCGTGGACAAGGCCGTGGGGGCTTCGCTGGCGCTGGCGTTGAATCTGCAGATTGCCCGGGGCAGGGTGGTCATTTTAAGGATGCTCCGTCTTCCAGTTACGAGCCAGGAGCACCGTCCCATTTCTCCGTGTCTGTCTGTCTTCCTTCCTTCCTTTCTTTGTCTTCCTTCTTTCCTTCCTTCCTTCCTTCTTTCCTTCCTTCCTTCCTTCCTTTCTTTTAAATATATACAGTGGTACCTCGAGATAGGAGTTTAATTCGTTCCGTAACCTTGAGGCGTGGGAAACTATGAGATGCTCGAGTCGCGGTAAACTGGTGGGTCGTGTGCAGCCGGCGATCTGCGTGATGACTCGTATCTCAACTGTTGCTCATATTTCAAAGCTCGCTCAATGGCTTGTATCTCAGAAATCTCGTATGTTAGGGCACTCGTATCTCGAGGTACCACTGTATTTTATTGATTTTTCACAGAGAGGAAGGAAGAGGGATAGAGAGCTAGAAACATCGATGAGAGAGAAACATCCATCAGCCGCCTCCTGCGCACCTCCTACTGGGGACGTGCCCGCCACCAAGGCACATGCCCTTGACCGGAATCGCGAACCCGGGACCTTTCATTCCGCAGGCCGACGCTCTATCCACTGAGCCACACCGGTTTCGGCTCTCCACGACTTTCGTTTCTTTCCCTGACGTTCTGTGGTTCTCCGCGTGCCGGCCTGTGTCACCTCCGGTGGGTGTGTTGGGGGGAAAGGTCTCCTTAGAGCCCGTCCCCGTGTTGTGCGACGGCTTAGGAGCGACCCCGGTTTCTTGCTCTCTCTCTCTTGCGATTGGAAGTGGGTCCGTTTTCTCCATCGCCCTTCCTGACTGTCCCTGAGTGTCCAGAGACACGACGGACACCCGTCTACGGAGGTCTGTATCCTGCCGCTGCGCCGAGCGTGTCTGTGGGTGCTAACCACGCGGGGCGGAGCCCGTAGAAGGTTCTACACCAGTGGTTCTCAACCTGTGGGTCGCAACCCCTTTGGGGGATCGAACGACCCTTTCACAGGCGTCGCCTAAGACCAGCGGGAAATGCAGATATTGACATCACGATGCATCGCAGGAGCAACATGTCACGGTTGGGGGGGTCACCACCCCAGGAGGAGCTGTATGCCAGGGTCGCGGCCTGAGGAAGGTTGAGAACCGCTGCTCTACACGGAGTGTCACGTCACCGGCAAAGAGTAAAACCGCCCGCCTTCCTGACCGGGCACCTTCTGTTCACTTTCCGGCCTAATTCCGGCTGCAACCGCGAGACCCGTTGAATGGAGGGGCGAGGGCGGGCACCCTGGTCCTGTTCTTGGTCTTGGCGGGGAACTGTCCGTCTCACCGCCGAGGGTGGCTCGGCTGCTGCAGGCTGGTCACCGGGGGTCTCGGCTGGTGGAGGACGCGGCGTGAACGGGTGCCGAGTTTCAGGGAAGGCCTGGAGCCGACCCTGCGGTTCTGTCTTTGGCATGGGAGCTGGGTCTGTCCCTCCGACCTGTGGGCGCCGGGCCAGCCCTGCCTCCCTGACGGGCCCCCCTGTCCCCCCCATCCCGGTGTGTGGCCCGTGAATGCGCCCCGGCCTGCGTCTTGCGGGCACGTACTTGGTGGAGGGTCCTGGCACCGCGTTCTGAGACTGGTGGCCGGCGTTTCCTTCCTCGGGGTTCCGCGGTGCCTGCCTTTGGTATCGGGGCGCTGCTGGCTTTGTAGAGGGCGACGGGAAGCAGTCCCTCCCCCTCTAGTCTGGGATGACTGTGAGAAGGCTTGGCATTAATTCTTCTTTAAATGGAGCCTGTGGAGGTGACGCCCGCCTGGCAGGGGGTGGGGGGGCTGCCCCAGGGCGGGCGGGAGGGAAGGTGGCCTTGCAGATGAGCCGGTGAGGTGGGCCCCAGGTGGTCAGCACCCGAACCTCAGCCCTCCCTCTCCTCTGGGCTGGCCTCAGGGAGGGCAGAGGTCTGGGAGCCGGGCCACGGGGCTCCGCCGCCCGCTCCCCCGGCCGGGCCTTGGCTGCGGGGACCCACCTGGCTCAGGCCCACCTGCCTCACTGTCCCGGTGTTTGTCCACCTCCCGGAAGGGGCTGAGTCATGTCAGAATGGCCTGGAGAAGGGGGGACAGAGCGGGGCAGACAGAGGCGCTGGCAGCCGGGGGGCTGGGGAGGTGGGGGACAGGGGGGCCTGGGAAGGCGAGGGCTCGGGGGCTGGGGAGGTGGGTTCTGCACCCCCCACGTTTGCACACCTGCTCACACCCGTGCACACGCACACCAGGTGTGCACAGGGTGTCCCAGTGGGCCCCGTGCGGCTGCGAGATGGGGGGCCGGTTCTGAGAGACACCGGTCAGGGCGCGGGCACCCCTGGGCGCCCCGGGCCACACCCCTTTGTCCTCCCGGAGCTGGGGCTGCATTGCTCTGAGGGGCCGGACAGCAGGCACTTAGGCTGGGGCCCCCCACCTGTCACAGCCGCCCCCGCTGGGTCCCCCCGGGCCTTGGCCGCTGAGTGGGCGGCCGGGGGAGCCACGGCCCGTTCCTGCTTCGGGAGAAAAACCACGATGGCCCTGCGCCTGCGGTTTCCATGGAAACCGTGGCCCCGCCCCCGGAGGCCCCGCCCCGCCCCCGGGAGGCCCCGCCCCGGAGGCCGCTGTGTCTCCCAGTGTCCGGGCGCAGGGCGGGCCCCCTCCCTGTTCCTGTCCGCGCGGCGCCGGCCGTGGGTCCGAGGTTTGCTCACTTCCTGTTGGGACAGCGTTTTCGCAAAGAGGGAGCTGGGCCTGGGCCCGGGAGGGGGAGGGGCCGCGGTGCCCGGAGGCTGCGGGGCGCTGGGCGCGCTGTGCCCCCCACTCCCCGCCCCGCCCCGCAGCTCCCGGGACCCCTGGGGGCGGGGCCTCCGGGCGGGGCGGGGCCTCGGGATGGGGCGGGGTCTGTAGGGGCGGGGCCTCGGGGAGGGGCGGGGCCTCGGGGCGGGGCGGAGCGCGGTCTGCAGGGGCGGGGCGGAGTCACCAGGGAGGGGCGTGGCCTCGGGGCGTGGCGGGAACCTGCAGAGGCGGGGCCTCGGGCGGGGCGGGGCCTGCAGGGACGGGGCGGGGCCACCAGGGGAG